>CM036778.1:11916000-12383500 GCA_020796225.1 Arion vulgaris
GCAGTATGCAATCGTTGAGAGACATACTAAAAGGATACGATGGAGCACTTATGGACTATTGGTTCGATGTGTGCATGATGATGATCGATTACTAAACTAAACTGAGAGACATACTGCGAGGAGATCAAGCACTTATGAACTACTTGGTTCGATGTGCAGTGATGATGATCTGATGACTAAACTAAACTAAAATGAGAGACATACTGAGGATAACATCGGAGCACTTATGGACTACTTGGTTCGATGTGCAGTATGATGATCCGATGCTAAACTAAAAAAACACAACTCTATATACCTTAGCAAACATAGTCTTTCCTGTACCAGGTGGTCCATACATAAGAATATTTCGGAAGTGGCCATTATTTTTCTTTGTATGTCTTGTTGCTATAGCAATATCTCGGAGTTTTTCCTCTAAGGCAGGCTGAAATAAAGCAGATACATGTATAACTCAATGCCTGAAGATGGAAATAAAATAAATACAGGATTGCTAAATCTGGACAAATTTATAGTCAAAGAAATATTTTTTTAAAAGAATTAAACAGTAATGGATTCACTTAATAGCACCTAGTTTCTCCATGAGGAGCATCTGGTCGAATGGATTAGAGCATGGTTGCCATTCAGGAGACCCATGTTTGATCCTTGGTACGGTCAGAGATTTTTTTGTCCGATGCAAACAGAAAAAATCCTAACTGCACTAGCCATTAAATTCCCCAGGCTATATCTCCCCACATGCACCAAACAGCTCTTCGGATGATCTGTCTGGGTATTGTATATATACTACAACTAGGGCATTAATTTAATTACTTTTTACAAAACAAATATCCACATTTAGTGAAAGGAATGGTTATTAAAATCCGGGCAGACCCATAGGTGCTCAGTCTCCAAGAGAAGTTGAAGAGTATACATACTGATGGTTCCGTGGCTCACTGGTTAAACACTGGGAAAGTTAACCTTTCACTGCTACATACTTTCTGAAGGCTGAGCTAAAAATAGCTACTCTTGTTTCTAGGTCACAAACGTGAATGTACGCCTATAGCAGTGACATTAGCAATGTATAACGTGTTAACACGTCTTTAGCTCACAGAGGAGATAATAACAGCGTGTTAATACGTCTTTAAAAGTGAATGGAAAACATATATATATATACGTCCTTAGCAGCTAAAGGGTTAAAGAACATCAGGAAAGAAGGCAGAGTAAGACCACGAAAAGATGGTTAGATGACATAGCAGAATTCTGTCAAAGAGCAAATATAACAATCACCCAATGCACCAGAACGGCGCAAGACAAAAACCCATGACACTGGGCAACAACCTGCTAACAGTGTGACGACAAAGAAGCCACCTGAACAGCACTAGGAAAAAACCACGACACTGGGCAACAACCTGGTAACAGTGTGACGACAAAAGAAAAAGACAGTGAAAGAAACCAAGTTATATTTACAAGAGAATCACAACATACCTTGAGAATAATTCCTTTCATGGGATCTTCTGGCCTCTTAATAAGAAGTTTAGCAGTCTGTGAGAGAAAAACAAGTCAAATAAGTCACACCATAATTTAAAATAACTATCTGTGTATTGTTATTCTTCTTCCCCGTATCTTCTTCTTCTTGAACGCTCCATCGTCGATCATTGTCAACCACTCTGTGTGATTTGTACGTGATCTGAGCCTAAGAGTGATTGTACGCTGTGCTAGTTATGAGCCTACAAGTAGGCCAGCCCATCCGATTTCTGCGCTGCTCTTTATTTACTAGGGTAGCATCCCTAGGCCTACATCAGTCGCCTCTTACGACATGCATTGTAGGTTGCAGTGGTACTATTCTTTGCTTCATCTTGTGGGCCCGGCACCACAGGGTGTTTCACCGCTATGAATTCAGGTGCAGTCAGGGCAACTAGTACGCCGCTTCTGGCTGATTTTTGTGTGAAGGCTTACTTTCCTTATCAGTGTCTCTCGCCATTCAGGCGAGTCTTCTCCGACTTCAGAGGTTGTGTGTATTATGTGGTGAAAAAAAAATTCTGCCTGTGTGGTGCCGGGGCCCTCAAGGGAACAAAGAATAGTAACAAGGTGTAAACGACTGATGTAGGGCCTAGGGAAGCTACCCTAGTGAATAAAAAAAGTGTTTCAGAAATCAAATGTGCTGGCCTACTTGTAGGTGCATAACTGGCACAACGTACAATCGCTCTTAGGCTCAGATCACATACAAATCACACAGATTAGTTAACAAGTGGTCAATATGGAGTGTTCAAAGAAGGTGAAAATTCAATGAATTGGAAAAGAGCCGCTCTTTAAAGATCCACAAGGCTTATCGCAGGGATGTATCATTGCTTTAAAGATTGGATATATTTCGTTGCTTTTCCTTTATTTCCGTTTCAATTCGATTTTTATATTAACTGAAAACTTTTTAAAAGTGAAGTGTAAATGATAAATACATATCGTTGTGACTTATGCTAGAAATAGAAGTCTTTTCTTCTTTGCTTTCGTTCTTTACGATCAATGTTAATTACTCTTTGTGATATGTTTGATCTTTGCCAAGAACGTGTATACATTGCACAGAAAATTTACATTCACAGAACCCAAACATTCATTTCCCATTCATTCTAGGAGGGACTCCAAGCTGGCCAAAAAACAAAGCAACAAACTCGAGATTTTTTCTATGAATAGTCATTCTTCTTCTTTGTATCGTTTCAATCTTTAGATACTAATTTTAATCACTTTTCGTGATATGTTTGATCTTTGCCAAGAACGTGTATACATTGCACATTGGTTTGGTAGGCCCCTAAACGCATAGACTTCTACACGTTTAGGACACATGCATCCGATTTCAGCCAAACCTCCTTAGTTGCCTCTTACGACATGCATGGCAGGTAACAGTGGTTCTATTCTTTACACCCCAAATTTGGGCCCGGTAACCACTCGGGCGTATGAATAGTCATGATGCTAGTTTGAAAACAGTTAATAAACAATGCATCTGATCACACAGTTTTCTTAATGTTTATGTATTCATAAATGCATTACCAACATAAAAAAAGAACAGTCGGAATTGTATATTCAACCTTTTGTTCATCAAGACCCTTGGTAAATTGGATTTTTGTTCTTACAATTTCAATTTGTATTTTTAATGCACGCTAATGTTTCCTGCATAGTTAACCCTGAATTATATTTGCTAATACAGTAAATATTTTATGAAACTATATCCATTGTCTTCAATTTGATATATAATAAATCATATTGTAAATCCACCCGAGTGGTTTCTGGGGCCCACATTTGGGGTGTAAAGAATAGAACCACTGTTACCTGTCATGCCTGTCGTAAGAGGCGACTAAAGAGGTTTGGCTGAAATCGGATCAAGTGTCCGTTAGGGAATGCTAACCCAAACAAATGTTTGCAGAAAACGGATGTACCAGGCAGTAAGGCGCATAACATGGTGCAACGACACCTCACAATGAGGAATGGGATAACGGATTCTATGGCTGCCAATCTGCCTCTGAGATTTAGCCATGCAGTAAGAATGTCAGACCTACCATCACAAACAGGAAAGAAGAAATCATTGGAATTATATCCTACAGAACTGCCCTCAGTATGCAGACTTGAGAAGAAAGAGGTGGCCCACTTACACTAGCATCCAAGACAAACTGTATGGCGTGGCTGATAATCTGAGGCAGACGGCTGCCTTTATTAGAGAATCCAAATCCCAATCTAGTGAGAATGCAGAAGAAGAAGATATTGTAAATCATATTTAGAAACAATATTTTACTTTTGCTAAACTACAAGTGCAATTTTTTTTTAAATTAAAAATATATTCCGTTTCAAGAGAAGAAATTGATTGTTAACTAGATAGAGAGATCTGGTTTGGCTGAAAATGTTACCTTAATGGGATGTTTGAAGGCAGCTCCGACTGTGAACCGAGATGTTTCCCTGACAAGTGATGGCTTTCCTAATCTGGCTTCAACAGATCGGAACACAAGTCCAAAACTATGCTTGACACCATAGTATCCTCCAACCACAAGAGTAACACCACCTGCCTGTGACAGACAAAACAAATAATATTAATTTACATTCATCAATTAGTTCAACAGATAAAATGTGATTGATTTCAAAATATAGAATGGTTATGAACATACATGTAACTTCTGCTCGGTTTCGATGTTTGCCTAAACCATGAGATGCGCAAACTTTCGGCCCACCACCACTTTGCACACATAAACTTTGCAACACCCTCCCCCTATATTTACATACATATACATGACTCTGTTTTCACTTTGCATAGAATTGATAGTATATTTATTCATACAGTCAATTTTAAATAATATATACAGAAATAGAAAATTGATGACAAAATGGATCGTGTAAGATGGGCATAAGATGAATTAAAATTTATTATGATTATTCAATAGCAAAATCAAAAACTCCTCAAATGCTTCTGAACACACTACTGCCCTCCTGGAAGGTTTCAGCGCCCACTGGGGGAGAACCACCCACTTTGGGAACCCATGGTCTAAAATATGAGATGAGTTGCCTCTATGAAGCTGCATGTCAGTTGGAGTTCCTCTCGAGTTCCCCATAGCTTGCTCTGTACGCTTAGTTCATGAGGCCATGCTTCGTTGGTGTAAGTATGATACACGTAACAACGGATGAATTTCTATGGCAAGTTGTCACTAGTGCAGCGTGTTATCAACTTTGCTATCAGTGGCCGCATGTGTGTTTCCGGAGCTTGCAAGGGAGCAAAGATTAGTAACACTGCAACCTACAAGGCGTGTCATAAGAGGCGACTACGGTAGGGCCTAGGAAGCTACCTAGTAAATAAAAACACGCAGAAATTGAATGTGCTAGCCTACTTGTAGGCGCATAAGTGACACAATGCAAAATCGCTCTTAGGCTCCGTCACATACAAATCACAGAGTGGTTAACAAGTGGTCATATGTAGCGTTCGAAGTGATCCACAGAAGAAGAAATAAATCTCAGTGGTTAGTGGTAAACCTTGCCTTGCGAGTCAAGGGTTCAAATCCAGACTGTGCCATTCTGTTCATGGGTGCATTTTTTCCCAGAGACCACTAGGATTGTTGTAGGAGCTACGGAGAGGAAACTAGCCATATGGGTGAACCTTAAGAATCAATCTTGACCTAAAAATCCGCCTAGATGAGTTACGGGACCCAAAATTTGAGGTGCAAAGAATGAACCCTGTTCCTGCCACGCATATCACAGAGGCGATTAAGGAGGTTTGGCTGAAATCGGATGATGTGTCCTAAGAGAGTAGAATCTATGTGTTATGGGACCTACTCAAACCAATGTCAACGTATCCGTTCTGTGCGATCAAACATATCACAAAGAGTATTAAATTGGTAACGTAATGAACAACTGACTTAAAGAAGAAGGGAAAAGAAAAAAGCTGAAGATACTTACAAATGCTGTAATCATTCCCAGTTGTTGAGAAATGCAGACAAGCCTAATCCTAAACTTGTCCATAAGTGCTGCTCTACAAAAAGAAAACAATGATTTCAGATATGGTGGTTATATGTATTAGCTGTATATACAAGCAATACAATTACAGAAAATCAGTAAACACGAACAAGCAGTATTAAATTGTATTTGAATTCTTTCATTGACAAGTTTGTCTGTTTGTGCTGTCGTGTCGGGGCTCGAAGGAAGCAAAGAATAGTACCACTGTGACCTACAAGGCATGTTGTAAGGAAGAGGAGGCCTAGGCTGAGAGAACAATTGGCCAGGTGACTACGGTTGCGACCCTACCAAAGGGGAAGAATGGATCCCAACAGATGGTAGCATGACCAACTATCTCAACGTTATCGGAAGAGAATGTAGAGATTGGGGCAACATGAATGCTGATCATCTCGCCGTTAAGCAGCTGATAGAAGATAATGCAAGGGCTGATGATGCTTTTATATACCGATGGTCGGTTCATCATGGTGAGAAGTCAGGTTGGGGTTTCTTGGCTAATGCACATGGTAGGGTTGTTGCAGAGCAAAGTGGAGCGTACAGGACAACTACTTCTAGTATGAGGATGGAGGCTGAGGCCGTTACTGCTACCCTCCATTGGCTCTCTAGGACTTCATTTACTGAGCGTTGTTGTATCTGACTCTCAGTCGATGTTCACAAGATCCAGAAGGGCAGGTTTCGGTATGAGTGGATGTTGTCTATAGAAGTTTCTAACCTCCAGAGGCTACGTGGATATACTGTTCTGGGCATGCAGGTGTTTACGGTAATGAGTGGTCAGGCTTGCATCAACAGCATCAATTCCCAAACTATTTAGGCTCCAGTCCACTTTGCGACATAAACTTTGTAAACCCCCATTATAATAGTTTACCAATGCCCCACCCATATATATACACATACATGCTAAATTTTCACTTTGGCATAGAAAATTGATATATATTTCTGTTATACATGGTCAATTTTCAAATGATTATATACATGAAATAGAAAATTGATGAAAAATGGATCGTGTAAGATGGGCATAAGATGAATTAAAATTTTTAATGATTATTAAATGCAAAATCAGAAAAATTTCCCCAAACGCTTCTGAACCCACTATCGTCCCCTGGAAGACTTCAGCGCCCACTGGGGCGGCATGCCCACTTTGGAAACCCATGGTCTAAACACACTGAAATACATGCTTGGGAGAGTGGAGCAATTATGGACATGTCCGATGTGCATTGAAGATGATCCTCAAATGAACAATCAGAACTACTAAAGATATTTAATAGTACTTACGTGATAGATTCTAGTTTTGTTTTTCTGTCTTCTTCAGCTCGGAGTTTGATCTGTTCTTTGATAATATCACGGTTCTCTCGCTCCATGTGGGCTCTAGCTCTCATCTCTGCTTCAATCCTCATCATGTCATGTTTATGTCTAAACTCTGCTTCCTTCTCCATGGTGGCTGTTGATGTTCAATTACACAATCTCAATGCAATAGAGCAAATCAAATCTCAGAACAAATGGTGCTAATTTTGAAATGCAAACATGTCACCATAAACACTAAACTAGCAATGTTCAATACAATCTTTCCCCACATTATGCTACCAGTGCCAAACCTGGACGCTGACATCAATTGATAGAAAAAAACTTGTCACGACAGAGATGAGGTGTCTACGCAGAATGCTGGTAGTAACAAGAAGAGACCGGTTGAGAAATGAAGACATCGGGAAAAAGTGGGTACAACATCAGTACTGAACTTCATCAAGAAACAACAAATTAAATGGTTCGGCCACAAAAGCACATTACCAACAGACAGTGCGCCTCAACGAGCAATGTTATTCCGATACAGTGGATACAAAGCAAATGGAAGTCCACACAAAAGGACCTTAAAGATAACAGAGGCGACGAAAAACACTGCTTACGAAGCGCACACAAAAGCCTGTTCTAGAAATCTCTTCTTATCCTGACACTGTGAAGCAAAACAGGATTAGAGTTAAGAATAAAAAGAAGACATCTTCATTTTTATGTGTTTCGGCTTTGCTATATAGTTTTCTTCTTCTTCGTACGCTCCATATCGACCACTTGTTAACCACACTGCATGATTTGTATGTGATCTGAGCCTATGAGCGATTGTACATTGCGCCAGTTATGCGCCTACAAGTAGGCCAGCACATTCGATTTCTACTATGCTTTTTATTTACTAGGGTAGCTTCCCTAGGTCCTACATTAGTTGCCTCTTACGACATGCTTTGTAAATCACAGTAGTACTATTCTTAGGGCCCCTGCACCACATGACGGCCTATATATTTTTACTGCAGTCTTCCCTTATATCAATATTTGTGCTATTGCAACATTTTAACTTACCAATCCGCATGGCTTCTTGTTTTTTAACTGACTCTTCCTGTTTCCGGAGATTTTCTTCATTCATCCTTGCCTGGAAAGGAAAAAAATACATAATTACAAGACCAGACATCCATGACACTTAACTCCTTGTGGACCAAACGCCATACTACAGGGCTTTGGGTTGGACACCTTTTCCCCAGGAGCCACACTAAATGGCATTTTTAATCTAAAAGAAATGGTTTGTAAAAAATATGGCTTTTGTCCTAGTATTCTTCTTTTGTCGTCACACTGCTACTGGGTTGTTGCCCAGTCTCGTAGTTTTGTTTTTGTCTTGCGCTCTTCTGGTGGCTTAGGTGATTGTTATTTTTGCTCTTTGCCAAGATTCTGCTATGTCATCTAACCATCTTTTTCGTGGTCTTCTTTCCTGATGTTCTGTTGTAGAAGACTGTATAATGTGGAGTTTGGATGCATTCTTATTAAGTGGACAAACCACTTCATTCTTTGTTTCTCAATGTAATTCAAGCAAGGTTCTTTTTGCCCTGGTCCACTAAGAGTTAATGCATAATGGCTTCAATATGTTATAGTACCCTCATCATTGTACTTTAGTGAGAAACCATGTATGCTACAATCTTTTCTTACATAGGATGATCTTTTTTTTTCTTCTGCGTTCTCACTAGATTGGGATTTGGATTCTCTAATAAAGGCAGCCGTCTGCCTCAGATTATCAGCCACACCATACAGTTTGTCATGGACACTGGTATAAGTAGGCCACCTCTTTCTTCTCATCTGCATACTGGGGCAGTTCCGTAGGATATAATTCCTATGATTTCTGCTTCCCGTTTGTGCCGACCTCTTCCAGCAGTAAGTTTTGGCCACCCTCGTGATGGTAGGTCTGACATTCTTACTGTGTGGCTAAATCTCGAGGCAGATTGGTGACCGTAGAATCGTTATCCCATCCCTCATTGTGAGGGTCGTTGCACCATGTTATGCGCCTTACGGCCTGGTGCATCCGTTTTCTTCAAGCATTTGTTTCGGGTTAGCATTCATTAGCGGACACATGCATCCGATTTCAGCCAAACCTCTTTAGTCGCCTCTTATGACATGCGTGGCAGGTAACAGTGGTTCTATTCTTTACACCCCAAATTTGGGCCCGGTAACCACTCGAGCGATAGAAAGATCTCAGCAGCAGTGCACAAAACTTGTGTCGGAACGGTCCCTAATGTAATTTGAAAGATGGTGAATACGTGTTGTCAGAATTTTATTGCAATCTTTTTAATGAATTGCGTTATGTATCATGACAATACAACAAGCATCAGTGCAACAGCAGACGGTCAAGGATACATTGGTCAAGGTTACATGCTGTATGGTCATGTCTACATGTTGTGAGGGCCCAAGTATACATGCTGTATTCTTGTGTACATCCTGCAAATTTTCTGGCCAAATACCATGACAAATGAGGAGCTTTTGAAACGAACAGACTGTGCATCCTTGGAGACGAAGATGGAGGTGGTTTGGACATGTATATTGTATGCCAGTGAGCCATTAGCTAGGACAGCTCTCAGATGGACATTTGATGGGAAGAGAAGGCCTGGACATCCAAAGGAAACACGGAGAAGAACGGTGGAGAGAGAGTTGAAGGAGTGTGGCCTGACATGGGAGACGGTTGGTAAAAAGATGGGAGACGGTTGGTAGAAAGGTAGCAGAACGGCAACAGTGGAAGTCTCTTGTGGAAGCCTTATGTGTCAATCGGGACACAAAGAGGATACAGATAGATGCTTGTGTACAACGTATGGGTGTGAAGCATGGACATTTAACAACGCAATGGAAAAAGATATATGTGCTTTTGAGTATATGTGTTACAGAAGAAACCTCCATATATCATGGACAGAGAAGAGAACAAATAGATTTATCTAGAAAGAATTCAAAATCAAAGAAAACTGGCTGATGCTACAAATAAGAATGAGAAAAGTATTTTGAACATATAAAAAGACACAAATGGCTGGATAGGATTATCATGTACAGGGAGCCGTCCCGGTATATAGGAGAAGAGGAGCAACACAGAGAAGACGGATCCAGGGTGTAACTGATGGTTTGAACATGACGGCTACAGAGGCAGGACATCTGGCCTATGAGAGAAATTCCGAAGGACTGTTGGGGTGGCAAAGTTCTGTTCAGGGCAAGCTATTTGATGATATATGCTGTATGGTCAAGTGTACCTGTGGTACCTTAGACAGCGTCTGCCAGCAACCCATTGCGGAGCGTAGTGAGCACGGCCAAGCCCGTAGAGCAACCTGGTCATCCGCTGCACCCCGATCCTTCTCTAGCCGTCTTTGGCTTTGTCCTGCTACTGGGAATAGAAGGAATTGGGCGAGAGAGTGAGATCGGCGAACTGCGCAACTCTTTCTCACTTTAAACCAGCGTCTGCCAGCAACCCATTGCAGAGCGTAGTAACACGGCCAAGCCCGTAGAGCAACCTGGTCATCCGCTGCACCCCGATCCTTCTCTAGCCGTCTTTGGCTTTGTCCTGCTACTGGGAATAGAAGGAATTGGGCGAGAGAGTGAGATCGGCGAACTGCGCAACTCTTTCTCACTTTAAACCAAATCATCGCGCAAGACATCTTTCATAACTGCACGGATGGAACAGAAACCACAAATAAGAAAGGCAGTAAAACTCCCCACAAGTGCAAATATTCCGTGCCCACATTGCAAAAGAACATTTCAAGCCCACATCGAGCTTACTAGTCATCTACGCACAGACAGACAGACATAACGCAACTAGATTCTCTTGGATGAAAAATAGTGGTCATCACCACCCGTGATGGACGAGCATCATCATCATCAACTGTTGTATGGACAAGTGTACCTGTTGTATGAACAAGTGTGCCTGTTGTATGGACAAGTGTGCCTGTTGTATGGACAAGTGTGCCTGTTGTATGGACAAGTGTGCCTGTTGTATGGACAAGTGTGCCTGTTGTAGGGACAAGTGTGCCTGTTGTACGGTCAAGTGTGCATCTTGTACGGTCAAGTGTACCTGTTGTATGGACAAGTGTAACTGTTGTATGGACAAGTGTACATGTTGTATGGACAAGTGTAAACTATTGTATGGACAAATGTACATGTTGTATGGACAAGTGTAACTGTTGTATGGACAAGTGTAAACTGTTGCATGGACAAGTGTAAACTGTTGCATGGACAAGTGTACATGTTGTATGGACAAGTGTAACTGTTGTATGTACAAGTGCAACTGTTGCATGGACAAGTGTAACTGTTGTATGGACAAGTGTAACTGTTGTATGAACAAGTGTAACTGTTGTATGGACAAGTGTACATATATGGACAAGTGTAACTGTTGTATGGACAAGTATAACTGTTGTATGGACAAGTGTACATGTTGCATGGACAAGTGTAAACTGTTGCATGGGCAAATGTAAACTGTTGCATGGACAAGTGTACATGTTGCATGGAGAAGTGTACATGTTGTACGGACAAGTGTACCTGTTGTATGGACAAGTATACATTTTGTATAGTCAAGTATACCAAGGACAACAAGAGTTTTCCATAACGTTACCTGTTGTGCTAACTGATCCTCATAACGCTTGCGTGCCAACTGGTCATCATATTGAGCTTTGTACTGATGTTGCTTTGTTTCTTCAGCCATCGTCTTTCTCCGTTCATCTGCGACTGCTCGTACTTGTTCCAGTTTAATCTGTTCCACATGTGCTTCATACTCCTACAGAATCAAATAGATCATTGGTTATTGAACAAAAGTCAGTGTCTCTTATTAAGAACAATCATAGAACATATTAATCGGTTCTCTGTCATAGAACATATTAATCTTCTTCTTGAACGCCCACATCGACCACTTGTTAACCACACTGTGTGATTCGCATATGATCCGTGATTTGCATATGATCCGAGTCAAAGAGCGATTGTAAGCTGTGCCTGTTATGCACTAAAAGTAGGCCAGCACATCCGATTTCTGTGACACTTTTTATTTACTAGGGTAGCTTCCATAGGCCCCTACCTCAGTCGCCTCGTATCACCACTTGCAGTGTAGATTGCAGTGTTACTATTCCTTGCTCCCTTTGAGGACCCTGGCAACACACAGGTTGAACATATTAATCAGTTATATGAATCATTCTACGTCTTCTGCAATCAACTTCTACTATGCGACTACTTCGGTATGTGCTATAAATAGGGCGGTGCACTCGAGGTCTTCACTGGTCCCACATAGTTTGTTTTGTAGGGTTGTTTCTGTTGGCCAGATTTCCATTCTCACACTGCTCAGACTGGGGCAGTCTTGCAAGATGTGCTTTGGGGACTGCTTTGGTGCTCCACAGACGCAGGCAGTCGAGTTCCTGAGACCCATTCTATGTAGGTTTGAATCAATAAAAAGACATAAGTTATGATTATCACAAAAAAGCAAAATCTGAAAAAAGCATCATAACAGTAAATGGAACAGAACAAAGGCAAGTACATATGTTCTGATGCAGCCTTTCTCTCTCTCTCTCTCTTTGCCTTTTTACTCCGGGTTGGGGCATAGGCCCTCAACCAACTCATGCCAAGTCTTCCTATCTCTAGCTATCTCCTGCAGCTCCCTCCAGCTCTTCTTTATATTGTTGATCTCTGCCTCCAAATCTCGTCTCCATGTATTTCTCGGCCTCCCTTCTTTCGCTGTCCCTGCGGGTTCCAGGCAAGGACCCTTCTTGTTATATTCCCCTCCGGTTTCGCAAAGTGTGTCCTATCCAGCGCCAGCGTCTTTTTTTAACCGATGCAGCCTTTAGAGCTTCCATTTTTGCTGCCACTTTGAGAGGTATTTCTGTACTAAAACTATTCAAGAAGAACACAGACATATCTTCTCCTTCTTCAGCAATCTCTGGTCATGCGCTTAAATTTACTGTGGACCACAAACTGTGCAGTCAGATTCAGGTCTGTCAGGTTTCCCCAAAGCTTAGTTTTCAAGTCGACCGGGTGTGGTCACACGTTGCTTCTCAGCTCCTCCAGGAGAGGACAATCTTGTAGGATATGCTCCGGTGTCTGTTCCACCTGCTGACACTGGCAGAGAGCTGTTTGACTTATTCCTAGTCTATATAAGTGTTTGTTGAGTCTGCAGGAACACAGACATATAAAAATAAGAACAGAGTACCTTATGGAAACGCCCTGTGTACATAAGACGTCAATTTTAACCAGTTTTTCTAGTACTTTATTGGAAGAATTTCAAACATTTACCTTGATTTGTTTTTGTGCTTCCATTGCCTTTGTTCTTTCCTGCTCTTGTATAAGTAACAATGCATCTTTTGCATGCTCTGTTAAAAAACATAGAAATAAATAAATAAAACAAGAAAGTTGGGGAAGATTAAAGGTGTCCAGAACAAAAGATTGGCCACAGAAATATATATATATGTCCTTTTTCGACTTTACAGACGGTCAATTGGCAAGTGTTTTACTGTGACAACTTCTGAGTTTACGCTTTTCTGTCTTGTCGTTCAGCTCATACATAAGTCTCTTCTCAAAAGATTCTGTGCCCTTTCGTAATTTGGCTTTCTACACAACTCTGTCATCAGCCAGTCCTTCCCATGTGCTGGGACCTATAGAAAAGTTTTTCATTGAGGCTTTGCAGACATCTTTATATATGAACGGTGGTCTGCCCGGTGCCTCTTCAAAGATTAACCACAGAAATAACGGGCAGTTAAAACACTATTTATGAAGTGCACACAAAAGCCAGTTCTATTAATCTCTTCCTGACGTTGGGAAGGCAAAATGGGATTACAGAAAAGAAGTAAGGTCTCAACTCTAGCTAAATGCTTCGGAGGTTTGAATCTCAAATAGTTTCTGACGGCAAAAGTTCAACGTCCGACATTCTTTGGGTTTCTAACTAAGAGAAAAAGCGACAATCTGTGAGTCTCTGATGCTTATGATAGAATAGACATTTCTTCTTCATCGCTCCGTCATATTCGGAGGCCAGTGACTGTGATCTTCTTCTTTGCGTTCGTTCTTAATGACCAATTTTAATCACTCTTTGTGATATGTTTGATCTTTGCCAAGAACGTGTATATGTTGCACATTTTTTTGGTAGGCCCCTAAACGCATAGACTTTAACATGTTTAGGACACATGCATCCGATTTCAGCCAAACCTCCTTACTTGCCTCTTACGACATGCGTGGCGCACGTAACAGTGGTTCTATTTTTACATTCCAAATTTGGGCCCGGTAACCACCCCGGGGGAGTGACTGTGATGAAACTTATGGTACTGTAATTGGTGTCCACATAAATTGTTCCAGAAGGGATTTGGGGGATAAATAATTTTGGTGGTAGTTCACTACGCGGAAATGGAAAAGACCAGATTCAGATCAGATTTCGAGCTCTATATATATATAGAATTATTATAAAAAATAATAATTCCTCTTGTAATTTATACTTTATATAGGGCCTGCTAAGTGGCTAAGAGATTGCATCATTCAGTTGACATGCATTTTTACAGAAGATCCCTACAATTGTATGAGTTATGATGTTCATGCTTTGAGCAACATCATCAGGTAGCGTGTCAATTCTGTCAAGAAGGGTGCACAGTCACACGGGGAAACCTTATGCAATGAAATCAATCTGCCTTTATGCCCCTTTTCTTTATTCTGAGGTCAGGAAGGGCACAATTATTTCTGAAATTTTGTCTGTGTAGTAGTACAGACCCTAACTTTGCACTAGGGCAAACCCTGCTCCCCTTATCTAGAAGGAAAACTATATTAGTTCAATAACTCTGCTGCCTTGTGGTTATACTCAAATCATTCATCAGGAATGTTATGCAAGTAAACCCTATGATCAAATAAAGAGTAGGAGTCCATACAATGCTGCTAGTGCTAAGATATATTGGGTTTTATTTCCTCTTTGGGTTCATCAGCTGCGTCCGGTGGATAAGTGACTGCAAAATCTGTATTAGGTGCTAGTTTGTTGTTTGTTTTACTTTTAAGTAAAAAGTGGATTCCAACTTTCAAAGTATCTTTACAGTCTTTCACCACTTCTTAATCTTATGTTATTGTTTTCCTCATTTCACACCAAATAGAATTGCTAATTCAGAAAGACAACATGATAACTTTTGCATTGCAGAAAGGAAAACCATAGGCAAAGGCTGGAAGAATAGCAGCCCCATGTAAATGCCAAACATATAATTGACTGTAAAGTTCACAAAGTCAGTAATAAGACAGACAGCCGACAGCTGCGTCAAGTTGAGCAGAAGAGGTTATTGAGTTCAGTACAATAACGACGGTTGTATGTAGGCCACTGCAATACAGTTGTTAAGAAGCTTAAACAAAAAGCTGACGAACAAAAAGTACAAACTAAAGATTTCAGTCTTTTAGTCTAGTGCTAGAGAGACTGGTGTAGGGAGACTGCGAGTACACACACAGCTGATCGAATCTGATCAATAATCAATCAATTCCATTAATTCAATGTCGGATTAAATCTGATGGCCATTTAACTTAGCCTTAAATACTTTATTTCAAAACAATTGGACAGCTGTAGATGTTTAATGTACATTTGAATATAAATAGTTTAACAAGCCGATATAATATTACAGTGAGTTACACACTAACTTGAGGTTTCCAACTCTTTGGCAGCCTTGGCTGCCCTCTCAAGCGCAGAAGAATCAAACGAGTATTCCATTTTGGAGTCTTTCTTCTTATCACCGCCATCTGAACCTCCAGGTGGCGGCTGTGGGATCTGTGGAAACCCACCCGTGTTCTGGGGTGGATTTCTGTTGCCGAACAACCAAGACATTTTAGTTAGCCGGTTTAGAAATCATCAATGACTTTCAAGTTGGTCTTGCAGCATGCGATTTCACGTGGTGGAAGTTTGCGCATGCGCCATTATTATTTTGGTTAGGTTGTTCAAAAACTATGACTTAAATTAATTCGTATAATTTTTTATATATTTAGTGTTTTTTTTTTCCTCAATGATCCAGCGCCTTTGGGCTCTTACCCTTTGGCCCAATGCTATGTAGACTGTAGACATAAGGTAAAGAGGTAGAGAAACCCGTTTTATACATGGACAAGTCTCAGACACTGGAAGGAGTTCGAGAATTAGGCGTTAAGTTTGGACATGCCAGACATGAGACAGTGTCGTCTTCGTGGTAGAGAGAGAAGATATACGTACTAATCAACTTCTCATGGGTACGGTGAGCAAATGGACTTTGGGATGGCTGCTGCAGCGGAGGACAATGCATGCATGGGAATGCCCAATGTGCCGTGACGTCGATAACATAACATAAACCCGTTTTATACCTCGAGGTATATTGGGTAATACGGTATTAGGGTAATACGGTATCCGTATTTGCAGTGGCGGCTCGTGCTAATTTTTGTTGGTGGGGCCAGACAAAAATTTTCGGAAAAATCATGGTTTTGAGTTAGGTTATATTTTAATTTATAACGTAATAAGTACACGTTACAGTTTATTTTTGGTGGGGTCCGGCCCTTTCTTCTTCTTTTGTCGTCACACTGCTACCGGGTTGTTGCCCAGTGTCGTGGTTTTCTGTTTTTATCTTGTGCTGTTCTGGTGGCTTGTGTGATTGTTATCTTTGCTCTTTCACAGGATTCTGCTATGCCATCTAACCATCTTTTCCGTGGTCTTCCTCTTGCCTTCTTTCCCGATGTACTGTTGTAGAAGACTCTGTATACTGTGGAGTTTGTGTGCATTCTTATTAAGTGGCCAAACCACTTCATTTTTGTTTATCTATGTAATTCAAGCACGGTTTTGTGCCAACTTTCTTTCTTATGCTGATGTTAGTGATTCTGTCTTTTCTTGTGTTGTTGGTAACTTTTCTCAGGCAACGCATTTCACATGTAGTTATTTGAAACAACATTGGGTCCGGCCCCAATGGCCCTTAATGACGAGCCACCACTGCGTATTTGTATTGACTGTCGACACACGATGGGTGATGTGATTAACATCACGCCGGATGTCTTTACTTCCCAGTGCTTTTCCTGGTACCCACTTCTTCTTCGAATGCTCCATATTGACCACTTGGTAACCACTCTGTGTGATTTGTATGTGATCTGAGTCTTCTTCTTCGGGTTCGTTCTTTACGACCAATTTTAATCACTCTTTGTGATATGTTTGATCTTTACAAGAACATGTATACGTTGCACATTTGTTTGGTAGGCCCCTAAACGCATATATTTATACACGTTTAGGACATGTGCATCTGATTTCAGCCAAACCTCCTTAGTCACCTCTTACGACATGCGTGGCAGGTAACAGTGGTTCTATTCTTTACACCCCAAATTTGGGCCTCGGTAACCACTCGGGCGGATCTGAGTCTAAGCGTGATTGCACGTTGTGACAGTGATGCGCCTACAAGTAGGCCAGCACATCCGATTTCTGCGATATTTGTTATTTACTAGGGTAGCTTCCCTAGGCCTCTACGTCAGTCGTCTATTACGACATGCCTTGTAGGTTGCAGTAGTATTATACTTTACTCCCCTTGCGAGCCTCGGCAACACACGGGTGTGCTTTTCTGCTAATTTCCTTCTTTCCATTTCAAAGTTCTACAAAACTATAATTAGAAGCTATACAAGCTCTTCCCGCAGTGCGCGTGGAATTTTTCCAGACCGCAACGGCTCTCAGGTCGACCCTGCCTCAACTGGGTACCAGACATGCTCTGGGAAAGTAAAGGCGGCCGGCGTGATGCTGACCACATCACACATCGTGTGCCGATGGTCAATGAAAATACAGGCCTAACACTGTATTGACCTATATACCACGAGGTATGAAAGGGTTCCTTTACTTTTTTTCTTTTTATACAAGCTCTATATATTTGAAACTATAATGCTTCTTCGAGCGCTCCATATCGACCACTTGTTAAACACTTTTTGTGATTTGTATGTGATCTGAGCCTAAAAGCGATTGTATGTCGTGTCAGTTATGCGCCTACAAGTAGGCCAGCACCCGGTTATTGCGGCGTTTTTATTTACTAAGGTAGCTTCCTAGGCCCCTACCCCAGTCGCCTCTTACGACATGCCTTGTATGTCACAGTGGTACTATTCTTTGCTTCCCTTGCAGGCCCCGTCGCCACACGGGCGTAGTCAGTAGCGTCTTTCTAATCCCGGAAGTTTCGTGCATAAAGTTTCGACGTAACACATATGTGTATACAGTGGCGGCTCGTGGTCATTGTTCTTGGTGGGCCAGACACAAATTTTCGGAACAATCATGGTTTTTGGAGTATTTACTATTATTTGTCTAATCCGGTAAGTTATCCCTCATTCGATTTTTGGTGGGGCCGGGCCCCACTGGCCCTTAATGACGAGCCGCCCCTGTGTGTATATATGTTAGCCCGTAAGAGATGCAAAGAAAAGTATATATTATATATATATATATACGTTTGTATATATTTGTCAATATATTTGTATATATATATATTGGTTACTGGTAATGTTTTTCCAACAGAAAACCCCACTTTATAGAAACACATCCGCCCGAGTGGTTACCGGGGCCCAAATTTGGGGTGTAAAGAATAGAACCACTGTTACCTGCCACGCATGTCGTAAGAGGCGACTAAGGAGGTTTGGCTGAAAACGGATGCATGTGTCCTAAACGTGTAGAAGTCTATGCGTTTAGGGGCCTACCAAACCAATGTGTAACGTATACACGTTCTTGGCAAACATCAAACATATCACAAAGAGTGATTAAAATTGGTCGTAAAGAACGAACGCAAAGAAGAAGAAGAAGAAACACATCTACACGGTTATACTCTAAACTGGTGTCAGATAGGATTGTTGTAGATGCGACAATCAGATGTGAGATGCACATCGTTTGAGATGATATGCTTACGAAATGCTACAAACCGACAGGGAGACACGATATACGACAAGAGACATCGAGAAACAAAATGGCCCCGACACGAGTCAATAATTTTATTGAACATAGAACACCCGTGTGGCGACAGAGCCTGCAAGGGAAGCAAAGAATAGTACCACTGCGACATACAAGGCATGTCGTAAGAGGTGACTGAGGTAGGAGCCTAGGGAATCTATCCTAATAAATAAAAGCATAGCATAAATCGGATGTTATAGCCTTCGTGTAGGTGCATAACTAGCACAACGTACAATCACTCTTAGGCTCGGACAACGCCTTCTCGATAGAGTTTAAGTAGGTCATGGCTCGGATCACATACAAATCACAAAGAGTGGTTAACAAGTGGACGATATGGAGCGTTAGAAGAAGAAGATTGAACATAGAAGAACTATATTCAAACATAAAAGAAGTTAATGGTGTGTGTATTTGGTTGCTGTTGGCTACTGTGCCGACGTCATAGTACTCCGGATCAGTGCCGGATTAAGCCAGTGCAGGGCCTGTAGCAAATGTTACCAAGAGGCTCTAGGTTTTGTATGACAATAAAATAAAATACAACTTTTACAAACACATTTTTCTCGATTTAATCTCGATAATTAGACAAATCAATTTCTCTAAGTAAATTACATTCAATGTTCAAAATTACATTCGATTTCTTTGGAATCATGAATGATATTACAAAGTTAATGTGCAGGGCCCGTAGCATTTGCTACTTCTGCTACATAGCTAATCCGGCACTGTTCCGGACACATAGGTACTCAGTCTCCCCCAACAGATGTCGTAGTTATGCATTCTGATTGACTGCTTAGACCGTTATCAGTGCACGTCGGTGCCCCCTTCCCCGTGTATTGCCGGGGCTCTCAAGGAGCAACGAATAGTAACACTGTGACCTACAAGGCATGTCGTAAGAGGCGACTGGGCAAAACCGAGTTTGCCCCTTGATGACCTTGTGCAACTCGATTCGACTCCCAGCATACTCATCGGCCCTTGAGCAGTGCCTTCGTGGGAACGCAAGAGAGAGAGAGTAGTGACTCAAGAGAGAGCATGCGTGGGTTTCGAATTTCGCCGCACGCGGGTCAACTTCTATTCGATGGTTTTGATTCGTCCGGGAGAGGTAACAGTGGTTCTATTCTTTACACCCCAAATTTGGGCCCCGGTAATCACTCAGGCGAATGATCCGTTAAACGCCGTATATTTGGGCTAAGCCAAAGAGCCTTTTGTACTTCAGCGTTTGCTGACTCAGTACGGCGCTCATTTTGCGTCGTATAATAAACACCCTTTAATGATCTTGCTGGGTCGATCTAAGAACTGCTACTGTCATGAAAAATATTTCTCGCCCACTGTGGAATTGAACTCAGACCACTAGCCTAAGTAACGAGTTGACTAATAACTGCACTACTGCAGCTCTCCCATCCAACTGTGGCTTACAGACGGGACAAAAGTCTTAAGGATATGTTGGTACACAGTCGCCTTAAGTCCAATATCCAGACTCATTTTGGCACTGTTCAGTGTGGCCGTCGGCTTTGCAACACGTGTGCTTATGTGATACAGACGCGTACTGTATCTTTTCCTTTAGCCATGTTTCTTATTGACGATGGTTTCACATGTGAATCCCGTAATCTTATCTATGCCATTATCTGTAATAAGGCTTATATCGGCGAGACAGGCAAGAGGCTCAGTGACCGATTCGCCCAACACTTGCGCGACATACGCCAATGCTCGGTGACCCCTGTAGCAACCCATTTCAATGATACTGGCCATTTAGGAGCTCACGATGTCCAGGTCACAGCCATCCGATCACGTTCCTCGGATGATCATAGTCGATTTGCTCTAGAGAATCGGTTGATTTCTTTGTATGGTACCTTGCGACCACGTGGGCTCAACGTATTACATTCCTATGCTTCTTAGTACTTTCTCTTCCCATGCCTTGTAATCTATATGGATATATGTTGCATGTATTCAAGTTATATATTTACTAGATTTTTCATTGTTTCTCTTCCGTTCTATTTCTATTTTTATGTGTTTTTTGTTACATTTATTTCGTTATTCGTTTTTATTCCCAGATTTTCATTAGAAACGTTTGTATTTGGTCGTCTATTTGTTTTTTTAAATTTGTCACTCCTGTTGTTCGTTTGCTTGATAAAGGCCTTGTTGGTCGAAACGTTGCTGTATTTTGTCATTGTTTTGTAAAACTACAGTACTTTGTGATTACATGTTTTGCTCTCCCATCCATGTATACCAAAAAAACAAACACCACAGTCAAGTACTTAAAAAGGTTATCATATTTTAATTATGAATATGAGGCATACAAATTTATAGTACATACTTTTTATTTAGCATAAGTGATTCTAGCAGAAACTCAAACATTTCTATCTTATTTTTTTGTTCCCAATAGAGCATAAGGCTGCAACTTATCACCAACATTTGGCATGAATCAGCTCCCCCAATGCTCAATCAGATCTGATGACATATTTACTCCTTATGGAGCATAGGGTCTCAACAGTTGTTCGCCACTCTTCTCGGTCTCTAGCTGTTTTCTTTATGGTCTTCCAGGATAGTCAAGCACTCTTTAGTTCCTCAAGAAGACTTTGCCTGCAGGTCTGTCCAGGGCATCCTCTTTTTCCGTGCGGGTTCCACTCATGTGCTTGTCTAGTGACACTCAACTCTGTCTTCTGTAGGGTATGCCCAACCCATCGCCATTTTCTCCTTTTTACATGCTATAGTATAACTCCAGATGTGGTACTATACAGTGTGATTTTTCTATTTGTAATATCCTTAGTTTGTCAACCACCATTGCTAAGACATGATCTCAATACATTCATCATCATCATCAAGTAGCTTGCCCCTTCCGAAACTTTGCTCCCATGACAGCATTCCAGAAAAACTCTCTGTTCTGTGCAGGTTGGCCTGCATCAGCAGCAGTCATTCTCAGATCGTCTTCTCCGCCCGAGTGGTTAGCGGGGCCCAAATTTGTGTTGTAAAGAATAGAACCACTGTTACCTGCCACGCATGTCGTAGAGGCGACTAAGGAGGTTTGGCTGAAATCGGATGCATGTGTCCTAAACGTGTAGAAGTCTATGCGTTTAGGGGCCTCCAAACCAATGTGCAACGTATACACGTTCTTGGCAAAGATCAAGCATATCACAAAGAGTTATTAAAATTGGTCGTAAAGAACGAACGCGAAGAAGAGATTGTCTTCTAGGTCTTCCTCTCATTCTTCTTCCAGGCACCATTCCCTCTAAAATTATTTTCTCTTGGCACTCACATCATTTGACTTGTCAGAAATATTAATTTTCCTTGATTTTATGCTCTTTAACTCTTATTGGACCAGGGCAAAAGCCATGTTTTTACAATAATAAACGCCCTTTAGTGTGACTCCTTGTAAAAAGGCGTCCAACCCCACAAGGAGTTAATAGCCAACTTTCTTTAATATCAAGCTGTTGCAGAACAGAAGCATTTGTTCATTTCTCTGTCCATGATATTCTAAGTACTCTTATGTAGCATATGCATTCAAAGGCAGTAATGATCTTCTACACTGCTTTGTCAATGATATATGACAAAGCTACAATTATACTACATTAGTATGTCAACTACTACTGCCGCCCGAGTGGTTACCGGAGCCCAAATTTGGGGTATAAAGAATTTGTCAACTACTACTGTCGCCCGAGTGGTTACCGGGGCCCAAAGAATAGAACCACTGTTATCGCCACGCATGTTGTAAGAGGCGACTAATGAGGTTTGGCTGAAATCGGATGCATATGTCCTAAACGTGTAGAAGTCTATGCGTTTAGAGGCCTACCAAACTAATGTGCAATGTATACATGTTCTTGGCAAAGATCAAACATATCACAAAGAGTGATTAAAATTGGTCTAAAGAACGAACGCAAAGAAGAAAACTAGAAGAAGAAAACTACTACTGCTATGACACGATCTGCTACATTCATACTACATTTAATAATAATAGTTGGTCAACTATTACTGCTATGACAAGATCTACTACATTCATACTACATTTAAAAACCAGTCTTCAGACTTAGAGCAGGACACTGCAGTCTCAGAGCACACTTTCACAGAATGGGTCTCAGCAGCCTGCACCTATGGAGCACCTAAGCAGTCCCCAGAGCACATCCTGCCCCAGTAGTGAGAGAATGGAGATCTGACAAACAGAAACAACCCTACAAGACAAACTATGGGGGCGGGCAGTGAAGACCTCAAGCGCACCGCCCTGTTTCTGACACATACCGGAGTAGTCGCATAGCAGAAGTTGATCGCAGAAAAGAACTACATTTAATATCATTAGTTGGTCAACTATTACTGCTATGACAAGATCTCAATACATTTGTTTTTTAAAAAAGTTAAGGAGCCCTTGTAATACCAAGTGGTATATAGGATAATACCACTGGATACATTTATACTACATACATACATAATACTGCAGGATACATTTAATATCATTAGTTGGTCAACTATTACTGCTATGACAAGATCTCAATACATTTGTTTTTTAAAAAAGTTAAGGAGCCCTTGTAATACCAAGTGGTATATAGGATAAAAACATATAAGTGCTTTTGAATACAAGTGTTACAGAAGAGTCCTTCATATATCTTGGACAGAGAAGAGAACAAATAGATCTATCCAGAAAGAACTCAAAATCAAAGAAAACTGGCTGATGCTACAAATAAGAAAGAAAAATTGAGATATTTTGGACATATAAAAAGACATGAAGGGCTGGAGAAGACCATCATGGAAGGAGGCATACCGGCAAGGAGAAGGAAAGGAAGACCACAGAGAAGATGGATTCAGGATGTAACTGATGGTTTGAACATGACAGCTGCAGAGGCAGGACATCTGGCCTATGAGAGAGAGAGATTCCGGAGGACTGTTGGGGTGGCAAAGTTCTGCTCAGGACAAGCTATTTGATGATGATATAGGATAATACTGGCCAGCAATGGCGGAATGTGGGAGGGCTATTCAGAGTCAGATCTGATTCTGAACACGACTTTGCTAGAGCATTTCCGCCATGTTTGGTAGGGTATTTTCCGGTTTCGTGTGCCGAGCTACTGAGTTAGTGCTTGAGCAACGCTGTGACTGTTACATGGAATGCTTTTTACTCTGTCAACCGTAAGTTTGTTGTGTGTATTCAGAAAATGGCGGACAGCGGTTATAACGAACAAGCTCAAACTGCCGTATGCAGTTATATTGCGAGTGCAGAAAGCTGGATTTTGTCGTGATTGATGTTCCCTTCGACAAGAATTGCAATTCAAGTGATGAACAGTTTTGTGTTGCTACATTAGCGACGGCCATATGCATTTTATGCGGAGCAGGTTTTTTTTGTGGCGTTACGCGGCTGTTTCATTCTGGAATTAGTTCACACAGGTAACGTTTCACAGTTGTTAGCATTTCGTGTGATTTTCATTGGCACAGGACGGAGCAATTATGGGGTGACCCGTTGCAGTGAAGTTGGAACCGTACTTATCAACTATGAACTGTGTAAGGCCAGTATTTTTCATTGTCTGTCGGTCTGCAATGAGGTCAACATTTTCTTGATTAGCCAGTTGAGACTGGGTCGACCTGAGAGCCGTTACGGTCTGAAAAAATTCCAAGTCCACTGTGGAATTGAACCTGGACCACTAGTCTAAGAAGCGAGTTCACTAACAACTACGCTACTGCATCTCTCATTATATTCGTAGTCCATTTAATAACATTAGTTTGTGAATTTATGGAGTTCAAGAATGATCAGGAATAAAACTAAGATAATGATCTCTCTCTTTGCCTTTTTACCCCAGGTTGGGCATAGGCCCTCAACCAACTCATGCCAAGTCTTCCTATCTCTAGCTATCTCCTGCAGCTCCCTCCAGCTCTTCTTTATATTGTTGATCTCCGCCTCCAAATCTCATCTCCATGTATTTCTCGGCCTCCCCTTCTTTCGCTGCCCCTGCGGGTTTCAGGCAAGGACCTTTCTTGTTATATTCCCCTCCGGTTTTCGCAAAGTGTGTCCTAACAAGCGCCAGCGTCTTTTTTAACCTGTTCGTTCACTGGAATCTGTCTTGTTCTCTCCATAAGTTCCTCATTTGTGAAAGATAATGATATTTAACTCAAAATATCTGTCCTTCTATATGGAGCGGAGACATGGAGAACAATTAAAGGGAACATCAAAAAGTTGCAGACATTCATCAATAGATGCATGAGCTGGATACTCCATCTGTAATGGTATGACAGGACCACAAACAGGGAACTGTGGGACAATGGTAGGTGGAAATAAGCGACAGAAGGTGGTGATGGATAGGACACACACTGAGGAGACCTAAAAACAGCATCACAAGATGGTATAACAGGATCACAAACAGGAAACTGTGGGATAGAGTGGGACAATGGTAGGTGGAAATAAGCGACAGAAGGTGGTGATGGATAGGACAGACACTGAGGAGACCTAAAAACACGAGATATAACAGGATCACAAACAGGAAACTGTTGGAAAACGGTAGGTGGAATAAGAAATAAGGGGCAGAAAGTAGTGATGGATAGGACACACACCGAGGGGACCTAACAGCATCACAAGACAGATTCTCCGATGGAACCCCCAGGGTAATAGAGGTAAGAGAAGACCCAGGAACACCTGGAGGCGGGAGTTAGAGACAGAATGCAAGAAAATGGGGAGAGTTGAGAGATCTAGAAAAGATGGTATTGGATAGGCGGACTTGGAAAACCTTGGTTGTGAACCTATGTCTCCCTAGGGGTGAAAAGAAGTCGACCAATGACCACTGTTATGACAAGATCTCAATAAATTTATACTACATTTAATAACATTAGTTTGACGGCATTCCTGCAAAGAGGAAGACCACAGAGATGATGGATTCAGGATGTAACTGATGGTTTGAGCATGCTGCAGAGACAGGACATCTGGCCTATGAGAGAAATTCATCCTAAGAACTGATAGGGTAGCAATGTTGTGCCCAGGACAAGCTATTTGATGGTGGTTTGAGCATGATGGCTGCAGAGGCAGGACATCTGGCTATGAGAGAGAGAAATTCTGAAGGACTGTTAGGGTGGCAAACTTCTGCTCAGGACAGGCTACTTGATGATGATGATGAGTTTGTCAACTACCAGTGCTGCCTGTATGAACATTTTCCATGACCTTGTGACCTCCTACGAACTTCATGATAGCAAGAACAGCTGGTACAGGTGCAAGTCTGCAAACGGTGATAAGAAAAACACAATTATATGTTACATGAGGACTTTAAAATACAGTTAAGGTCACAATAATAATGAATAAATTGTAAACATTCATTAATTTGTGTCTGCACAGAATGGAGAAAATTGATAAGAAACTGAACAGCTTTGAGAATAAATGTCTCCGAAAATTATTAAAAGTAAAATGGAGAGATTTCGTTTCAAACAACACAGTGAGAGATAGAACACACCAACAACCCGTATCAAATATTATAAGGAAGCGAAGGTGGAAATATTTAGGTCATGTTCTTAGATCAGACGAAAAGAGACTTAATCAACAACTCCTTATGTAGTCACCAGTTGGGAAAAGAAAACGTGGAAGACCAAAGATCACTCTTCGAAGAACAATCCAACAAGAAAGTAAAATATTGGGATGTAAAACCATACAAGATCTCCAACTGCTAGCAACGAACCGCATCACATGGAGATCTAAAACCTCTGCCCTATGTGCCGCCTTTGGCACGAAATTTATATTTTTAATTTCTATATCTTTAGTCATTTTCCAAGTCACTTACCTGTAAAATAAGGCAGACAGGTATAAGAGTTTTGGTGCAATAATTTTCTCTCTGTTACACAGAACTGTATCAACAATTGTCTGGCACAGGTAACTCTCAGTGAGAGTTGGAAAAATCTTGGGAAACCTATCGCAAATCATAAAAGTTATGAAAAATATGCAAAGGAAGATTGTAATCAAACTATGTACCAAAGACATAACATAGAAACACAAAATAGTTCCGTTATATGAGGACTATACAACAAATTGTAAAAAAAAATGCTTTACAGAACGTCACCTTCAGCCACAGTAAACGAGTCGTTGATTTTCTAGGCACCGCTTATACATTCTTCTTCTTCGAACTCTCCATATCCACCACTTGTTAACCACTCTTAGTGATTTGTATGCAATCTGAGACTGAGAGCGATTGTATATTGTGCCAGTTATGCACTTACAAGTAGGCCAGTACATCCGATTTCTGCAAAGTTTTTATTTACTAGAGTAGCTTTCCTAGGCCCCTACCTCAGTCGCCACTTACGACATGCCTTGTAGGCCGCAGTGGTACTATTCTTTGCTTTTCTTGCAGGCCCACACCACACGGGCGTCCCTAGTAAATAAAAAGCATCACAGAAAACGGATGTGCTGGTTCTACTTCTAGGCGCATAACTGGCACAACCGCCCGAGTGGTTACTGGGGCCCAAATTTGGGGTGTAAAGAATAGAACCACTGTTACCTGCCACGCATGTGACAGAGGCGACTAAAGAGGTTTGGCTGAAATCGGATGCACATGTCCTAAACGTGTAGAAGTCTATGCGTTTAGGGGCCTACCAAACCAATGTGCAACGTATACTCGTTCTTGGCAAATATCAAACATCACAAAGAGTGATTAAAATTGGTCATAAGAACGAACGCAAAGAAGAAGAAGAACTGGCACAACATACAATCGCTATTAGGCTCAGATCACATACAAATCACAGTGGTTTAACAAGTTGTCGATATGGAGCGTTTGAAGAAGTCTTCTAAGAGGCATTCCTTCGAACAGCCTGAAACTGCATCAGAATAAAATATAAAAATATAACAACAACGTCAGGACTGAGTCCAACAGGTTTTTAAAAAAAGAATTCAAATTATACGATTACCTGGTGGAAGCACCTGCAAACATATCATTATCCACCTGATATGGATACACTGTCGTGACTGTTACACCTGAGATACCTGTAGATTTCAGTTCATCCATAAGGAATCTAAAACAAAAAAGACATAAAAACTGTCAAACGATTCCTTGTTTATAAATTGTATTTCTTTACGAAACTCTTAAAAATTACATAACAAAATGATATAAATATAAGGCAAACAACTACTCCATACTGCTCTATCCTGGGCAACTTTTTTTAACCTCTGGAATTGATATTTCTCACATTTTTCCAGTAAATTTCGTGTCACTTGTTTTCAGTAAAGTTCGTTTCAGGGTTTCCCTAAGGCATCCCTTTTTCTTGAACACTTTCAATGCCTGATTTGTGATTCTTTGATAATTTCTTCTCAACGTCTGCCCAACATATCTTCATCTTCTCTTTCTTAAAACAGTTGTTACTAGTGGTTAACTAGATATTTATCTCATTTTATCACTTCTCTTGAATTTGTCCCATTTTACATTATTTTTCGCTGTATCTATTTTCAAATACATTTAACTTACTTTCTACATCTTCATGTCTTCTCCTTCTTCTTTGCGTTGTGCTTACGACCAATTTTAATCACTCTTTGTGATATGTTTGATCTTTGCCAAGAACATGTATATGTTGCACATTGGTTTGGTAGGCCCCTAAACGCATACTTCTACACGTTTAGGACACGTGCATCGATTTCATCCAAACCTCCTTAGTCACCTCTTATGACATGCATGACAGGTAACAGTGGTTCTATTCTTTACACACCAAATTTGGGCCCGGTAACCACTCGGGCAATCTTCCTGTCATTTTCCTGGCATATGTTAAGATTGGAACAAAATTGGAGTTGAAAATTTGTAATTTAGTTTCAAAACTATATAACTTGCAGTTTCATATTTTATTTAGACTTTTAAAAGTTGATCAATACAGTCTAGTACAACAGAACATCAAGAAAAATGCCACAAAAGATTGATAGATGGCAAAGCAGAATCTTGTCAACAAGCAAAAATATCCATCATCCAAGCCACTAGAGCAGCAAAGGACAAAAAAATAAAACCATGACACTTGGCAACAATGCGGTAACAGTGTGACGACGAAAGAAGAACAACATGAGATCTACATTTTATTGTGCGTTTCAGATACAACTGATCAAACTCGCAAGGGCTGAGAGGAGCCTAACACAACATCCCCCAACACAAAGCTTTACAAAAGCAAAGACTCTCCTGAAACAATTCAGTAAAATTATGTGGAGAAAAACAAACGGAGGATACAACCCAGAGCACGACAGTATAAATACACTAAACAGAAAAGCACAGACCACAGTCTTCAGACTTAGAACTTGGACACTGCAGTCTCAGAGCACACCTCCATAGAATGGGTTTCAGGGACTCTGCTGCCTGCACCTGTGGAGCACCAAAGCAGTCCCCAGAGCACATCCTGAGCAGTGTGTTAGAGCAGTGTGAATCTGGCCAACAGAAACTACCCTACAAAACAAACTATGCAGGGCCGGTGAAGACCTCAAATGCCCTGTTTATAACAAATTCGGGAGTAGTCGAATAGCAGAAGTTGATCGCAGAAGAAGATACAACTAATAATTAAATTTCACCTACATTAAGGTCAGGGATCAGTGTACTTATTCTTCTTCTTCTTTGCGTTCGGTTTCTTATGCTCGTCTAAATCATGAGATGGGTTGCCTCTATGAAGCTGCATGTCAGTTGGAGTTCTTCGAGAGTTCCCCATAGCTTGGTCTGTAAGCTTTGTTCAAGGATCAGTGTACAAAATACTTTGATCATTCCACATGGGAAACAAACCAAGTACCTTTGAAACAAGATGCAAACACTCTACTTCAACACCACAAAGACTCCTTCTTTGAAGGGCATATATGTCATCTTCTTCTTGTATTACCTGCCATAAATTCAGGTGTAGTCATGGAGCCCCTGACTGATTTTTGCACAAAGGCCTGCTTTCTTTTTTATCAGTGTCCCCCGACATACATGGCTTCAGAAGTCACTGACTTCAGAGGTAATCTTCGTCTTCTGTGCAGTGCCATATGTTATGCCATATTTTTCTTCCGTTTTTGTTTGTTTGTCGGGCATCAGATCACAACACCAATAGCTTCAATGAACTGTATGATTCATTTCAGGTTGTTCAAAAAACTCCTCAGGTTTGGAAAAAGTGTTGTTTTGAGTTAATCATATTTTCTCCCTGTACAATCAGAATTAAGCTGGGTGTAACAAGAAGGGACCGGTTTAGAAATGAAGACATCAGGAAAAAAGTGAGTACAACATCAGTACTGAACTTGGGGACTGCCTAGAGTAGTTGATAGTAGCTCGGCCTGCTAGCTGTGAGACGCCTCATAGCTCGGGTTCGAACCTACTGTCCGGCATTTGTTCGAGTCCCTTGGTCTTACTCAGGACGATAACGTGAGTACCTCTGAAGTCGGAGAAAATCTGCCTTTATGGCGAGGAATACTAATTACGAGTACATTGAGCACACGGCTGCCAGTGTAAAGTAATTTACAATGTGCACGCTGCTGCCATTGTAAGAAATTGGAAAAACAGATTTTCACGCAAAAATCAGTTTCAGAGATGAAACTTCGTCTGAGTTGAAAGCGGACGAAAGAAAAAAAAAAAAAAGTACTGAACTTCATCAAGAAATAAAAAATTAAATGATTCGGCCACATATGCATATTAACAAAGAGCAATGTTACTCCAATACAGTGGATACAAAGCAAAAGTTTGTCCACGCAAATGGTGGACTTCAGAGATAACAGAGGCGACAAAAGACACTATTTATGATGCACACACAAAAGCCCATGCTAGAAAACTCTTCTTACCCTGACGCTGTGAGGCAAATCAGGATTGAAGAAGAGAAAGAAAGACAAAGCGTATAGAGAGTCTCGCTCCGGGTGTCTGCTTTTTCGAACTGACGCTGAAAGGCAAAACAGGATTAGAAAATAGATAGACAGTCAGAATCAAACAACTAAAAACAGTATGGAATGGAACTGATAGGAAAACAAAGATCAGAATACTAAGAGCATTCATATTCCCGGTGGCAACATATGGGTGTGAAGCACAGACTTCAACAAGGCCGTAGAAAAACGTGTGCTTCTAGATATAAGTGTTACAGAAGAGTCCTTCGTATATCATGGACAGAGAAGAGAACAAATAGATCTATCCAGAAAGAACTCAAAATCAAAGAAAACTGGCTGAAGCTATAAAAAAAGAAAGAAAAAATTGAAACATTTTGGATATATAAAGAAACAAGAAGGGTTGCATTACGGAAAGTGGTATGCTGGCAACATTTTGGATATATAAAGAAACAAGAAGGGTTGCATTATGGAAAGTGGTATGCTGGCAAAGAGAAGAGAAAGATCACAGAGTAAATGGATTCAGTATCTTGCTGATGGTTTCAGCATGATGGTAGAGGCGGTACAACTGGTCTATGAGAGAGAGAGAAATTCCAAAGGACTGTTGGGGTGGCAAAGTTCTGCTCAGGACAAGCTAGTTGATGATGACAGTCTATTCCATTCTTAACACATTAACCAAATGCTGTATCGTGCGCCAGTTTGTAAATTCCATTTGACCATATGCTGCACAGTGTGCCACAATTTGCATCATTGTCAAATTAGCTTCTCTTTGTTTGTACGTGTTTCGCTATTTCACCACGTTTTACTGCAGTCTTCCCCCTTTTTCAAATTAGCTTGAAATTTTCAATAGCGGATCTCAACTAATGTTAGAACTTACCCATAAACCCATCTGTAGCAAACTTTGAACTACAGTAATCGGCAGCTCCATTCAACCCCATTAGACCCAACACTGAACCTATGGCAATGATGTGTCCCTTGTTCTGTGCAACCATAGCAGGAAGAAAGGCTCTTGCAGTCTGCAGATGAGAAATCGATTTCATGAATTACATTCTACAAATTGGATAGTTAGTTCAGCACTAGTCACCTTGTTCCTTTACGTTCGCATAATTTGTATTTTCCATTTAGAAGGACTGTAGACAAGATTATACTTGAAGCCAAAGAAGAATAGTAAACCAACATAGAACTGGTGTTGCTAGTTGCCACACTGTGAGAGACATGCTGAAGAGATGATCAGAGCACTTATGGACTAATTGCTTCGATGTGCAGTAGTGATGGTGGTCTGGGTTCAACTCCCAATGGCAGGGAAATTTTTTCCAGACCGCGACGGCTCTCAGGTCGACCCAGCCTTAATTGGGTACCAGACATGCTCTGGGAAAGTAAAGGCGGCCGGCGTGATGCTGACCACATCACCCATCGTGTGCCGACGGTCAATTAAAAATACAGACCTAACACTGTATTGACCTATATACCACGAGGTATGAAAGGGTTACTTTGCTTTGCTTTTGCTTGCAGTAGTGATGATCTGACGACTAAACTAAATCCTAGAATTTCTAGGTGTTAATTCTCTTTATACAAGAAATTAATTTCTTGTTGTACGTGTCTTTGTAACAAATTTTGGAAGATCCTGTTTTTCCTGCTAGCTTGTCTTGTGCTTCATTTACTTGTGCAGCCTCCAAAGTGTGTTCTGTGTCTGGCTCTGCATCCATTAGAGTTGGAATCGGCTAGTCTTTCTTAGGAAGGACAAAAATGTAAAAGTAGTATCCTACTGATGACCCGAAGTCAACTCCATCTCCCAGCAGTGTAGCCCAGAAAACTTTGACCTTGAGGTCAAAACCTACTGAGGCTCTGGCTTTCCTAAGGGGATGTAATTGGTTCGATGTGCAGTGATGATTCTTCTTCGAGCGCTCCATATCGACCACTTGTTAACCACTCTTTGTGATTTGTATGTGATCTGCGCCTAAGAGCGATTGTACGTCGTGCTAGTTATGCACCTACAAGTAGGCCAGCACATCCGATGTCTGTGACGCTTTTTATATACTAGGATAGCTTCCCTAGACCACTATCTACATGTATTGTAGGTCGCAGTGTTATTATTCTTTGCTTCCCTTGTGGGCCCTGGCACCACACGGGTGGTGCTGTCTGGATCTGCATCCACTAGAGTTGGGATCGGCTAGTCTTTCTTAGGAAGGACAAAAATGGAAAAGTAGTAGTCTACTGATGACCCGATGAACACACAAGCCAACTCCACCTCCCAGTGGTGTAGCCCAGAAAACTTTGACCCCCGAGGTCAAAACCTACTGAGGCTCTGGCTTTCCTAGGGATGGACTCCGCTAGGAGTCTTTGTGGCTAAGCACTTTGCCTTGCAAGTCGAAGGTTTGAATCCGGACCGCGCAGTTCTGTTCACGAGTGTAGTTTTTTCCAGAGACCCTAGGATTGTTGCTGGAGCTACGGAGTTCGTGCTTTGTGCAATACTCTTTGCAGGTGGCGTGATATTTCTGCAGAGAAGGACCGAGCCATATGGGATAACACCCGGTGCAGTGAAGTCAATCCTTCAGCTTTAAACTCTGCTAGATCAGTTTTTTTAATGTTGTAAATGGTTCTCTCTCTCGCGATCACCACCCAGACCGATGTACCAGATTTCCCCATAAATTCTATCCATGTGGAAATATGATTCATGCAGTCTTAGCATTGGTGTGTTTTACATCACATCTTCAGTACCATTTGGAGCTCTAGTGCTTATCCTTCAGCGATGTGTCCGGTTTCAGCCAGCGTTTACTCGGTTCGCTCTCCGTTCTGAAGCCATCTAGTGTTTTTACGGTGTGGGGTAGCTAGCCCCACCACCAACCTCCTTAGTCGCCTCTTACGACATGTGTGGCAGGTAACAGTGGTTCTATTCTTTACACTCCAATTTGGCCCCGGTAACCACTCAGGCAGTAAATGGTTCGATGTGCAGTGATGATGATCAGACCGCTAAACTAAACTAAGTTATGCAACTATTGTAAAAGTAAATAATGGAAATACTGTACCCAAAAATGAGCCATGGTGTTAGTACGAAAAGTCATTTCTATTTGCTCTGGGTCACTGTTTAATATAGTGTTTGAAAATACTGTTCCTGCATTGTTCACAAGCATAGTCACATGACCAAACTTTGCTTCCACTTCTTTGGCCTGTAAAGAAAATTAAAATATTGTTTGGAAATACATTATGCAAGAGACATTGTAGGATTACCAAACATCTATAACTTTAGGTAGCAGCGATAGTGTAGCGGTTAGTGCACTCGCTTCTTAGACGTGTTGTCTGGCTTCAATCCAACAGTGGGAGTGGACATTTTTTGGAAGACTATAATGGTTTTCAGGTAGACCTAGCACTACGGGTCTGCCCAGAGTGCAATGACATCAGTTCAGTAACCAATAAATAAAATACTCTAATCACTACGCTATTGCAGTTCTCTAAAGTACACATGCCCGCCTGCTGGTATCGCGTTGGACAACGAGTGACAAGCTCCCTGTGAGTGCGGTTCAATTCCACGGCCTGGCAGAAAAGCCACAGGTTCTCCAGATTTACGATGTTCGTGGCACAGAAGGTTACGATGTCCATGGCACTGAGCCGAAGAGCTGAAAGCTTAAGTGTTACTAGATAATAATTTTAAAAAAATACACATAGACATACACAAAATGAGTGCACTTACTGAGGAGTACACCTGATCTCTTACGCTGACATCACAGACCATATAAGAACAATTAACTCCTTGTTCTTGCACCTCCCTTGCTGTTTGTGCTAGTGCTGTTTGCCTACGACCCCATAGAACAATCTGCAAACAAATCATGAGAACAATGATACCATAATAAGATTCATGTACATATAAAGTGAGAGTCGCGGTAGCGTAGTTGTTAGTGAACTCGCTTCTCAAGGCTGTGGTCTGGGTTCAACTCCCGCAGTGCGAGTGGAATTTTTCCCGACCGTGACAGCTCTCAGGCCGACCCAGCCTCAACTGGGTACCAGACATGCTCTGGGAAAGTAAAGGCGGCCGGCGTCATGCTGACCACATCAACCATCGTGTGCCGACGGTCAATGAAAATACAGGCCTAACACTGTATTGCCCTATATACCACGAGGTATGAAAGGGTTTCTTTACTTACTTTTTACATATAAAGTTGGATATCAATATGCTTTCTAAAAACTAGAATCTTCTATATTTTCTTTTCTCCAGTCCTGTTTTGCTTCCCAGTGTCAGGATAAGAAGAGATTTCTAGAACTGGCTTTTGTGTGTGCTTCATAAAGTGGCTTTCGTCATGTGTTATCTCTGAGGTCCATTTTTTGCGTGGCTGCTCTTTTGCTTTGTATCCATTGTATCGGAGCAACATTGCTCTTTGAGGTGCACTGTCTGTTGGTAATCTGCTTATGTGGCCTAACCATTTAATTTGTACTGATGTTGTACCCACTTTTTTTCCTGATGTCTTCATTTCTCAACCGGTCTTTTCTTGTTATCCCCAGCATTTTGTGCAGACACTTCATCTCTGTCGTGACTTGTTTTCTTCTATCATTTGATGTCAGCATCCAGGAATCTTAATATACTTAAAAAACTGGTTTCTCAACAAACTTAGAAAACTGTAATGTAAATATACTTTAAACAAAACTGGAATCTCAGTTTACCTAAAAATTGCAACCACAATACACTTTAAAAAACTGGATTCTTAATATACTTAACATTATAATATACTTTTTTTTTCAATCGCCCACCATGAATTCCGGCGTAGTCATGGCACATATGACTGATTTTTTCATGGAGGTATATCTTTCATCCTCCGCTATTGTATGTCAAAGATAAATAAGAAACTTGTTACTCATCATCAAATAGCTTGTCCTGAGCAGAACTATGCCACCCCAACAGTTTTCTGGAATTTCTCTCTCTCATAGGCCAAATGTCCTGCCTCTGCAGCCGTCATGTTCAAACCATCAGTTACATCCTGAATCCATCTTCTCGTGCTCTTCCTCTTCTTCTCTTTGCCAGTATGCCTCCTTCCATGATGGTCTTCTCCAGCTCTTCATGTCTTTTTATATGTCCAAAATATCTCAATTTTCTCTTTCTTATTTGCAGCATCAGCCAGTTTTCTTTGATTTGAGTTCTTTCTGGATAGATCTATTTTTTCTCTTCTCTGTCTAAGATATACGAACGACTCTTCTGTAACACTTATATTCAAAGGCACATATATGTTTTTCCACTGCTTTATTAAATGTCCATGCTTCACGCCCATACATTGCCACTGGGAATATGTATGCTCTTAGTATTCTGATCTTTGTTTTCTTATCAGTTCCGTCCCATACTGTTTTGGACTCCGCAGCCACATGTATACAACTTGTTTCCAGCTTGTTACTTCCTTTATTAAATAGCATCCGCGCCCGAGTGGTTACCGGGGTAAATTTGGGGTGTAAAGAATAGAACCACTGTTACCTGCCACGCATGTCGTAGAAGGCGACTAAGGAGGTTTGGCTGAAATCGGATGCATGTATACGCTAGGGAATGCTAACCCGAAACAAATGCTTGCAGAAAATGGATGCACCAGGCCAGAAGGCACATAACATGGTGCAACGACCTCACAATGAGGAATGGGATAACGGATTCTATGGTCGCCAATCTGCCTCGTAGATTTAGCCACGCAGTAAGAATGTCAAACCTACCATCACGAGGGTGGCCAAAACTTACTGCGGGAAGAGGTCAGCACAAACGGGAAGCAGAAATCATAGAAATTATATCCTACAGAACTTCTCCCCAGTATGCAGACCTGAGAAGAAAGAGGTGGCCCACTTGCCACCAGCGTCCAAGACAAACTGTATGGCGTGGCTGATAATCTGAGGCAGACAGCTGCCTTTATTAGAGAACCCGGAATCCCAATCTAGTGAGAACGTAGAAGAAGAACTAGCATCCTTGCATTGTTATATCATTTTCATGGGGTCTCTGTGATGAAGATGTTAGTTGCTCACCTCTTGTTCCAAAGATACTCAATTCACACCCTTGTGGAGCCATTGGGATATTTTACCAGAGATCCCTGATCTCAGTGTAGGTGAAATTGAGATCCTAGTCCTATTGGAGATGGACGATAGAACTTAAGCCCTGTGTTCGCCCGTCTGCCCAGCGTGTTCGTAGCGCATTGGACTACGGGTGACTAGTCCTCTGTGTGTGCGGGTTCAATTCGCGGGATGGCAGAAAAAGCCACAGATTCCCCAGATTTACGGTGTTCGTGGCACCGAACCGAAGGTTACGATGTCCATGGCACCGAGCCGAAGAGCTGAAAAGCTCGAGTGCTTCTGGATCGGGAAAAAAAAAAAGCCCTGTGTTCAATTTAAGCATGTAAAAGAACTCTTGGCAGTTCAAAATCGAGAAGAGCAGGCCAGGCTGGAAAGTCGCTGCCCAGGCAAAATTCTTGAGAAAAGATTTTAAATTAAATTCTTACAAAATATCTTCACCATCCTCAAAATTACATCGGGGACCCTCAGTGCTGCAGAGTTTTGTGTACAGTCGCTAATATTCCTGTGTGAGAAACAGATCGAAGCACACATGGTTACTTGTCAAAGTGCAATGATGATGGTCCTATCAATCACTGGGTTTGAGAAATGAAAATTGTATACACTATACACATTTAAAACTAATAAAAACGTATGGAACAATGAATCAGCTCAATATTAATTTAATTAATTATCAAATGATTAGAATATTAATTATTAGTAATCGACTATTCTTTGTATTTATCATCAATTCGCTCAGTTTTAGCGAATAATATTAATAGTAATTATATGCATGGGGACAAATGTGCATTTCAAGTATAGTCTATTAGTCTATTATTGACCAAGTAGAGCTGTTGTGTTGCTGGATAGTGGATATGCACGCTGCACTTCGAAGCTCCGTTGCAAAATCTGCCCCAAGTTTAAAGGGTTTTAAAGTCAAAGGATTGACTTCATTGCACGGGTTTTACCCGTACGGCTGGTCCTCTCCGCAGAAATGGCACGCCACCTGCCAGAGTATTGCACAAAGCACGAACTCCGTAGCTCCAGCAACAACCTAGGGGTCTCTGGAAAAACTGCACTCGTGAACAGAATGGCGCGGTCCAGACTCGAACCCACGACCTTCGACTCGAGTCACAAGGCAAAGGGCTTAACCACAAACCCTGTCCCAAGTTTCACATGCAAACGATGAGTTCTCTCAATTAAATTATTATTTCCCGTTTTTATTATATTGATACATACAATATTATACAGTATGATACATGATGAGTCATGATAATCATGCTTGAATATGATAATGGCCCATATATATATAATTATATGTACAATATTATGAATATATATAACAATTTTACTAACATGTTTTGGGCGATGTTTGGCAAAATTAAGAGCTAGATTTCTGCCAATGCCGCGACCACCACCAGTAATTAAAATAATGTCATCCGTAATACTTTTTTTCCTAGCCAGTACCACACTCCGAAATATGTCGCGGCAAAGAATGACCGGCAATCGCCAGAGCAAAACAATTGCTGTAGATATTTGTTTTAGAAGCATAGTTTCTCAAGTTTGCAATTGAAATTGCAGCAAAAATAATAATGTAGCTTTCTTATTTGTGAGATAATTTTGTTACAGCATAAAAACATGCATTCAGAATTGTTGAAACAATTAATCCAACTATTAGATTTGCCACTGTTTCTGGCTCTCTCTCTCTCCCTCTCTCAGTGTCATGAATAGTCAAAACCAGTGGCCACCCGATAAATAAATTTGCGTTGGCCCGTGGCCAACGTTACTAAGTTATAATAGTAACGTTGGCCACGGTTGGCACGTATAGCCCTTGACCTAGTTATATAGGCTGTAACCGCTGTGTAAATGAAAAATAAGATGCAGGTTACAATAGGTTGGTTTTGATTCTTCTCTTCCACCATTTACTTCTTTATAGAAGTGTTGAGGGTGAAACGTAGTGATCTTGTGTGTGCTTGTTTTAAGTCACTTTGTAAGCTGATATTCATGTTCGTAAGGCTGTTCTTGATGCCGTCACTCCATCTTATGTGTGGTCTTCCTCTTGCCTTGTACTCATTATACTTTTTTCTGTGTGGCTCTCTGTGGTAGGCGATACCAGGGCATTCTTGTCAGGTGTCCAAACCATTTAATCTGTTGTTCTTTTATGAATTGCATGACTGGTTTCACATCCAGTCTCCTGATTTCTTCATTTCTAATTTTGTCTCTTATTGTCACACCTGCAGCTCTTCTAAGACACCTCATCTCTGTCGTTATGATTTTCCGCTCATTATCTGTTATTGGCCATGTTTGACACTGGTAACATAGTGTTGGCCAGAAAATCGTTCTTATGAGGTTTGCTTTAGCTGTTAGCGGTATCTCTTTATGTGACAACAGTGGTGTTAACTGTCCCAGTACATGGTTACCTTTTGTGCAACGATTGCTGATTTCGCTATCGATACTTCCATCTGCTGTGAAAATTGCTCCTAAGTATTTGGTCTCAATTGTTTGTTTTATGTCTACGTTCTGGAGTTTTATTGTAAGGCTTTCTGGTTGTCTACTTATTGCCATTGTCTCTGTCTTTATTATATTTATTTTCATGTTGTACTCCTCACCCTGGATGTTAATTAACTAAGCTCAAATTTTGATTTATGACATATTAAAACATTTTCAATTTGGGAGAAATGGTATGCGCAGCCAAACTAAGAAACAATAAATAACACCGCTTGTACATTGTACATCATTTATTATTATGGATCGCACAGTGAGATTTTTTTTAGACGAAGAAATAAATATCAACACATTTCCATCACACATCCCGCAGTTCAGTGTAAAGACTGTTGTGTTATTTAATATGTTGGCTTGTTGCCATCTGAATAAACTCCAAGTTTATTGTTGCACGTATTGTATGTAATTTGGATCACTGGCTGAATACTTGATAGGAATGTGGATGGATGGGAGAGTGGTAGTTTGAGAGACAGAATAATGAAAGTTATGACTTGAGTATTGTTAATATATAACAGAAGTGGCTACTAATCCGTGAAGTGCAAAAGAAAAATGGCACAGAGAAAGTATGTATAAGAGAGTGTATTGATGGTTGAAAATAAAATGAAGCCATGTTGAAAAGTAGTTTAGTTTAGTCGTCGGATCATCATCACTGCACGTCGAACCAATTAGTCAGCGGAGAGCGAACCGCACACAAACGCTGGCTGAAATCGAACACACCACCGAAGGATAAGCAACTGTGCTCCAAAAGGTGCTGAAGGCTTGTGCCCGTACATCACGTCGTTCTGACGTTTAGCTGTTTATATATCACAATATAATGATAAAAATGGCTTAAGAACGATCGCGAGAGAGAACCAATTAGTCCATAAGTGCTCCGATCTCCCCCTCATATGTCTCTCAGCGTGTACCGACTAACGACCCCGGTTATGTGTTGGTTTACTATTCTTCTTTGGCTAACATCAGAGTTCTTGTCTAGCAACACTCCACTTGACTTGGAATTCTTGCAGTCTGGTTAGTGTTGTAGATGCACCACTATTACTTGAATCAGGTACGGGGTCAAAGGCGCATGGCGGCAACATATACCAGGGTTAGTGAAGGGGCACTTACCAAGACCCTGTTCGCTACCTCCACGTGGTGACCCTGTAAACAGACTTTGATTCCTGTCTAGCTAAGGGGAGCAGGGATCGGGGAGAAACTACTGGTAGTGGTAGCAGTGCAAGCACGGACAATAAATGCAGGTCCACAAATAAGAACAAAATACACGAATCTCCTGGCCGATGTCCAATAAAATATTGCCCAAGTTCTCGAACAATAAGAAACAGCAGCGAAACGTCTCTGATAGAATCCCTACTCCCCCGGAGTAAAGGGCAGAATAAAAATTGCCATCTCTGGAACAAGTCTCCCATACACAAGCTCGAAGTGTAAGTCAAAGGTCCCGCCACATTTACCAGTTTACCTGCCAATGGGGATATTAGTTTACAAGTGAACATGAAAGGATGAGAGGCACATCCAGTGACGAAACGTGGGCCCACATAGGGCGAAACTCGAAGCCCTGAGGAGGGGCAAACATTGCCAGCTGTGGGGCAAAAATAAATAAGATAGATGCGTAACGAATAAAAGTCTACCCTCGTGTTGTCAGTATGAGGGAAGATTGCAGCTGACTCTGTATCGAAGGCCTAGCGCACATACATCTACTGGGTAAGGTTGGCCGAGCGCAAAACATAAAGTTGCGTTTAAGTGCATAACAAACTGCCCTCCTGAGAAAACCGTGCAAGGTACTGTTGCGCTAACAACTAACATCCCCAGAAGAGCTGAGGCGGGAGCTGCCTAACGGAATTGCCATCCTTGGGATAACTGGGCAAGATACGGTTGCAGTCACAACTAACATCCCCGGAAGAACTGGGGTGGGCGATGGTGGTGAGCACAAAATCTCAGTTGCGTTGATAGAGCCGATTGAAACGACCCTCAACATTATTTGTGCTTGGCCCCAGTCCGGTGTTTCCCGAGGCTAGGAAAAATGTGAAGTAGAAAATGCAAATTGCCAAGTACCGACACTCGCCTCGAAAAGGCTGAGAATGTTCCTACTCCGGAACAAACGCAAAGTGGGCAGTAAAGTAAGGCCGACAATGCAAAGATCTGACAGGCTGTCTGGATCCGAACATTGGCGAAGGCCGACACTTTACACGATGTGTTATACGGATAAGACCCCGTCCAAGGACAAGCTTATAAGCCCCGTGAAATGTTTTTAATCCGGAACGACCTCACAGTCAGAAAGGGCATAACAGTAGTAACTCACTGTTTTGCGTAGATCACAAAGCCCAAATATAGGGCAAAGCTGATCGAAAAGGCGAAGATCCAGGCCGAAATAGGCGGCAGAAAGGATCGTACCCTAGGAAAAGCTCACGGCGCATAATCGTGCAACGTAAATCAATGCGTTCTTGTCAAAGAACCAATTATATATCACAAAAAGAATTATAAAATTGGCCGTGAAGAACGATAGCGAAAGAAGTAAATCAGGTACACGTTCTCTCTCCTTAGGAATTTATAATATCAAACTGGTCCATTGCTCGTCCTCTATACATGCAAGCATATCGGCGCGTTCATTTCCCCTTACATCTGCATGCCCTGACACAGAAATAAAACTGATTTTTGTCAGCTTAGACCTCCTCAGCGACTTCATCCAATGTCTCCGGGCCCAGCCTGTTTCAATCTTCCTGAGCATACTCATTGAGTCACTGAGAAAACATGCATGGATAAAAGTCTGTGATTCCAACCAGACCATCGCTTTAGTTACTGCCATGATTTCCATAATGAGACTGCTCGTAGTCACGGCAAAACCACCAGTCTTACTTCACAACATCCTCTCCGACCTGAGCAGTGAAAACCCACGAGCTCCGCGTATGTCGAATCACCGAACCATTCGTATAAATGATTTATGTGATACTGTATCTTTTCCTTTAGCCACGTTTGTTATTGAAGATGGTTTTACATGCGAGTCCTGTTTGTCCTTATCTATGCCATTACCTGCAAGAGGTGTAACAAGGCTTATATCGGCGAGATAGGCAAGAGGCTCAGTGTCCGATTCGCCCAACACTTGCGCGATATACGCCAATGCTCTGTGACCCTGTAGCCACCCATTTCAATGATACTGGCCATTTAGGAGCTCACGATGTCCAGGCCACAGCCATCCGATCATGTTCCTCGGATGATCGCAGTCGATTTGCTCTGGAGAATCGGTTTATTTCGTTGTATGGTACATTGCGACAACATGGACTCAACGCATTACATTCCTATGCTTCTTAGTACTTTCTCTTTTTCTGCCTTGTAATCTATATGTGCATATGTTGCATGTATATAAGCTATGTGTTTACTTGATTTTTTATTGCTTCTCTTCTTTTCTACTTCTAGTTTTTATGTGTGTTTTTCGTGTTACATTTATTTCGTTATTCGTTTTTATTCCCAGATTTTCATTAGGAACGTTTGAATGTCTCCGTATGTAGTCGTCCATAAGTAGTTTTTTAAAATTCGTCACTCCTGTTGTTCGTTTGTTTGATAAAGGCCTTTTGATCGAAACGTTGCTGTATATTGTCATTGTTTTTGTAATTTGTAAAACTACAGTACTTTGTTATTACGTGTTTCGCAATTCTACATAGTTTTACTGCAGTCTCCATTTATGAATGATTACAGCATTCTCAGATGAGTTCTCAACAATTAACTCCTGAACCTCTTCCTCCACAACAAGTGGGTTGTCTCTTCTGCATTCTTTATCACGTTTGATACATACCGAAAATGATGTAATGATTCCTGTTGGCATTGGTATCCATTCTTCACCGGGTTCAATATCTTCAAGTGAATACAACTGTTGAATAGTCTTCGGCCTGACCCATCGAAGATTTTCCTCTTTTAACCTTTTGTCTCTTTATTTCCATGTGGATGTTGTGTGTCAGCATTGACTCGAAGGTATGCCTATGCACGGCTCATCAGTGTTCTATCTTCCATAGTAGAATCGTCACGAGTGCATTTTCCCAGAGATCCATAGGACTTGCCAGAGCTGCGAAGTTCGTACAATACTCCCGGTAGGTGGCGTACCACTTCTGCGGAGAGCGACCAAGCCACATGGGATAAAACACAACTTAATGAAGTCAATCCCCTAAACGTGTAGAAGTCTATGCGTTTAGGGGCCTATCAAACCAATATGCAACGTATACACTTTCTTGGCAAAGATCAAACATATCATAAAGAGTGATTAAAATTGGTCTTAAAAAACGAACGCAAAGAAGAAGAACCACACTCACAGGGGAGGGGGTTGTCATCCGTCGTCCAACGTGCTACGAACACGCTGGGCAGGCGGGCAACAATCCCTTTAAACTGCGTACTGAGGAAAGTACTTTCAGCGTACCTTATCATGTTCTTGGCATGAGGACTAGTTTTCCCCAGTGAACCAAGAGCGAGAGGTGAGGTAAAGACGTTTGCGCTGGAAATGACACACCTTGAGAAAACCCGAGGGAATGTAACAAAAATGGCATTTTCCTGGAACCCACAAGTAAAGCGAAAGAGAGAAGCCTACAATTATATGGAGAAGAGATTTGGAGGCAGACATTAACTATATATGAAAAAGCTGGAAAGAACTGCAAGCGATAGTTAAGTATAGAAAAGCTTCGCATGAGTTGATCAGGGTCGATGATTCAATCGGTGTTAAAATGACACGAGAGAGAGAGAGAGAGAGAGAGTTAATAGAAAGGAGACCAGGAACGAAATCTAGTCACGTGATAGCATTAAACCAGTTTACAGACGACAATCAATATTAAAAAACTCGATGCGGATATTCAATCGAGAAAACAAATCTCAACCTGGAATGTTTAATATTCAGTATCAATAGCAACTGTCACTGTTCGGTAAGCTGATAATATAATTGAGAATACTAAACAAATACTATGTTTATATTTGAAAGAAACTAGCTATACCAATTGCATATATGAAATTTTAAGCATTTAGAATTTAGCTTATATTAGTGATAAATTAGAATAACTACTACTACAGACACTGAGACAGAGTGAGAGTCGTCTGAGTGAAGTCGTCGTCTGCTCGGTTTTCTCTATCTATGTCAGATGTGGATGGAAGTGAAAACATTTATTTCAATGATAATGTTACAGTTACAGTGTGATTGAAATTGTAAATAAACACAGGACATATATTTACGTAAACTTGAGTGTCATCAGTAGGATGATACATTTGATATATAATTATGGGATTGCCGATACAACTACCGTGAATGTGATTTCATGACATGCATGGTTGATTAATTCAATAATTGCATATAGTATATACATCGATCCTGCGCTTTAGGCAGTTTGGAGTTACCCCGTGTACAAGTAGAACTGGATGCCATAGGGGCAGAGTTAGGAGTATGTTTATTAATCAGCGAGCCACGGGAACTATCAGTATGCATACTCATCGATATCTGTTGGGGGAGACTGAACACCTATGACTGTGTGTGTCTGCGCGGAGTGCAATGACGTCAGTTTAGTAAACAATAACCAATAACATCTTACAGTTACACATGTGTTACAATGTGTACACATTTATCATAAGCATACTTCTTCTGTGCGTTCGTTCTTTACGACCAATTCTAATCACTCTTTGTGATATGTTTGATCTTTGCCAAGAACGTGTATACGTTGCACATTGGTTTGGTAGGCCCCTAAACCGAAACGCATAGACTTCTACACGTTTAGGATACATGCATCCGATTTCAGCCAAACCTCCTTAGTCGCCTCTTACGACATGCATGGCAGGTAACAGTGGTTCTATTCTTTACACCCCAAATTTGGGGCCCCGGTAACCACTCGTGCGGTTCTGGTGTCCATCCCTGCAGCTTTCGTGACAGAGTTAGAATCCATTTGTATCACATGTCTGATCCATTTCCAGCGTCTCCTTTTGGATGATGGTAAACAGTTACAGGAAGGTGAAAATAGTTTAAAAAAACGTCAGTACATATAATTAATTAGAATCAATTCACCTGTGTGTTGCCGGGTCCACAAGGGAAGCAAAGAATAGTACCACTGTGACCTACAAGGCATATCGTAAGAGGCAACTGATGGAGGACCTAAGGAAGCTACCCTAGTAAAAAAAAAAAGCATTGCAGATGTCAAGTTTGCTGGCCTACTTGTAGGTGCATAACTATCAAAACATACAATCGCTCTTAGGCTCAGATCACATACGAATCACACAGAGTGGTTAACAACTGGTCGATATGGAGCGTTTGAAGAAGAAGAATTGGAATCAATTAGAATATGGAAGTGATGCTAATTTCTAAGAATTCTTCTTCACCCCTAGGGAGGCATAAGTCCGCAACCAAGTCCTATCTAAGGCCATATTTTCCATTTCTCTCCACTCTCTCCCCATTTTCATGCATTCCATCTCCAACTTCACCTCCAGGTGTTCTTGGGTCTTCCCTTGCCACTATTACCCTGAGCGTTCCATCAGAGGGTCTGTTTTGTGATGCTGTCAGGGGTCTTCTCACTGTGTGTCCTATCCATCATCACTTTCTGCCCCTTATCTCTTGGTCTACCTGCCATCATCCTGCTCTATCCCACAGTTCCCTGTTTGTGGTCCTGTCATACCGTCATAGATGGAGTTTCAGTTAGGAATATCTTCATTGCACTCCAGACATGTGCATAGGTGCTCCAATCTCCTTCACAATATCTGCAACAGCGTCCAGCGACTGACCGTAACAGCTCGATTTTGATTGATGAGTATACTCATATACCTGTTGTGTTGTTCTTTTCTGGCCACTCCAATCTTCAATCCGAGCGCTTGTAATCTAGCAGTTGATGTGGATTGGTTTAAATGAAAATCCTCTTTGTGGCCACACTCTATGAGAGAGTTCAGAATGTCAGCTCTATCCATTGTGTGGCCCCCCGATATGGTGACAGAGCCAGCCAGACTGTCTGCTCTCTCATTGCCAACAACATCCATGTGCCCCTGAACGAAGATAAGTGTAATTCTGCAAATTGTTGATGCTTGTAGTGATTCAGTCCATTGCCTGCACACAGAACCAGCCTCCCCTTTTTGGATCATACTCAATGAATTACGCAGAATGCACGCACAAGTGTAGTTTTGTGACTCAGCCAGAGTAGATGGAGTATCCTTATGTACCTTTGAAGTCGACGAAGACTCGCTTGCATGGTGGGGGGCACCAGTCAAATAGTAGAAGCAGGCCTTCACGCAAAAATCAGCCAGAAGCGCCAAAATAGGCGTCTTAATTAATGCCTGAATTCACAGCGGGCGAACGCAGAAAAAGAAGAAGATGGAATATCCAGCGCAGGCATCTCAGTTATGTCTAAGAAATCAAACTCTCCAGAATCATTATAAAAATAAATGGGTTGCAATTGCAATAATTGAGAGCCGCTGTAGCGTAGTTGTTAGTGAACTCGCTCCGCAAGGCTGGTGGTCTGGGTTCAGCTCCCGCAATGCGCGTGGAATTTTTCCCAACCGCGATGGCTCTCAGGTCGACCCAGCCTCAACTGGGTACCAGACATGATCTGGGAAAGTAAAGGCGGCCGGCGTGATGCTGACCACATCACCCATCGTGTGCCGACGGTCAATGAAAAATACAGGCCTGACACTGTATTGACCTATATACCACGAGGTATGAAAGGGTTCCTTTACTTTTCTTTTTTTTTAATTGCAATAATTCACCTGTTTATTGCCGGACTTGCAAGAGGAGCAAAAAATAGTAACACTACAACCTACAAGGAATGTTGTAAAAGATGACTAAGTAGGGTTTGGCGTGGGGCTGACTACCCTATCCGGTAAAACATGTTTGCCACAAAATTCAACCAACCATGAACAGTCAAATAAAAATAAAATGACGCATTTTGCGAAAACCTGAGGGAAATATAACAAGAAGGGTCCTTTCCTGGAACACGCAGGGACAGTGAAAGAAGGGGAGGCTGAGAAATACATAGAGATAAGATTTGGAGGCAGAGATCAACAATATAAAGAAGAATTGGAGGAGTTGCAGGAGATAGCTAGAGATAGGAAGACTTGGCATGAGTTGGTTGAGGGCCTATGTTCCAATCCGGGTTAAAAAGGCAGAGAGAGAGAGAGAGAGAGAGAGAGAGTAACTGTATCAACTAAGAGGAAAGGAAGTTCTTCTAGAAGAAGTGCGTTGCAGAGAAAGCCACAAGGAATCTTCATTATTCTTTTATTCACTTATTCTATCTTGTTTATTCAATGTATCTGTAATAGAAGTGAGAAAGATGTCTGATCTTCCACCTCAAGATTCTCATGATCCTACTAAAGACTCAGGTATGTTATGTTTTTGAAATGCTTCATTTGGGGGTCTCAATGTTGAAGTGGTTAAGTCGTTTGCTTGTCGTACTGAAGGTTGAGGGTTCGAATCGGGACTGAGACACATGTGGAATTTTTAATGAGCTCCTCAGAATTGTTGCTGGAGCTATGGAGTTTTTGCTTTGTACAATGCTCTTGGTAGATGGCTTGCCATCTCTGCTGACAGGGACGGAGCCGTATGGGGAAACCGGGTGCAATAAAGTAAATTCATTGCCTTTGGACCCTTTGAACATCTTCATAATTTTCTTACAAGAGACAAGCTCTTGCCTTGCGTCCTGAAGGTTGGTGGTTCAAATCCAGACCGAACATTTCTGTGTAGGAGTGAATTTTTTTTGGAGATCTCTAGGATTGGTGTAGGAGATACAAAGTTTGTGCTATGTGCAATACTCTTGGCAGTTTGTGTACCATTTCTGTGGAGAGGGACCGAGCCAGATGGGGTAAAACCCTGTACAGTGAAGACATTTCTTTGGCTTTAGAACCTTTAAGGAGTTTTAAGAACCCCCATGGTATAGAGGTAAGGGAATGCCCGAGTGGTTACCGGGCCCAAATTTGGGGTGTAAAGAATAGAACCACTGTTACCTGCCATGCATGTCGTAAGAGGCGACTAAGGAGGTTTGGCTGAAATCGGATGCATGTGTCCTAAACGTGGAGAAGTCTATGCGGTTAGGGGCCTACCAAACCAATGTGCAACGTGTACACGTTCTTGGCAAAGATCAAACATATCACAAAGAGTGATTAAAATTGGTCAAAGAACGAACGCAAAGAAGAAGAAGAAGAGGTAAGGGAAGACCCAGGAACACCTGAGGGCAGTAGTTGGAGATAGAATGCAAGAAAATGTGGTGGGAGTGGAAAAGATGGCCTTTGGTTGTAAACCTATGCCTCCCTAGGGGTGAAGAAGAACCCCAAAGGAAGCACCGGAGCCAATGAATATGATCAATAAAAAGGCAGTCAATAAGTATTAGGGGTTTCCCAACAAATGACCAAACAAGGATTTGAACCACAAATGCTAAAACAGCCATCAGAGGGCGATATAGAGAGAAGTGGTCACAAGACCACCCTCAACACAGCGCCAAAGATGGGTACTATGGTTTGTCCTGTAGCGAACAAGTTATCATATTCCGCCTCTGTACTGGCCATAACTCCGGTATCACATGTACAACAAATTTAAAATTGGCACAACTAGCCTGTGGCACTGCGAGAAGGCGAACATAACGACAGAGCGCTTACTGCAAGACTGCCCACTCCTAGCAGGCCTGAGAAATGAAACATGGCCAAAAATACCGATATAAATGAGAAGTGTACGGAGGACGAGTCCCTAAAAACAACAGCAGAATTGATAGAGAAATCTGGTTTGTCAGTATAAGCGGTGATCGCTTATCGAGAAAGAGAACCACAAACCTTAATTTGATGCGGCACCATTGCCTAGCCTTGCAGTTGAGCCTTGTTAAGAACACAACCAGCTAGTTCTCCAAAAAGAAGAACTTCACTTTGTCATGTCCTTTAAACAGATTCGCTGCACAACACAGAAAATCAGGTCAAAATCATAGTATTATGTAAGTGATTTATGAGCTGACTCATGCCAACTTGTGTAGATAAAATATACAGGGTGTTCAAGATAAAAGCAGTCTGTGAATGGAGCTAATCTGGCATATATGTATGAAAATGAGAAGGTTCAGCTATGTCGTAGTATAGGTCAAGGTTGTGTGATGGTATGTAATTGTAGTGCAGGAAGGGGCGATGAACAAATGTGACGTGGACGAGCTAGTCAGAACCGGTTTAAATAGTAAATTGACACAACGCGATAGGTTATCTGGTAACTTTTCGATTTGTCAATGGGGCTGCAATTATCTTGAACACCCTATATAAAGGAAACATTTTATTGATTTTATATGCTTTTCTTCTGTATTGCTTATGTTATGGTCCATGACTCATCCATACGTGGGGATAAAATTTATAAAACAAAATTTTATATATTCTGTATGCTTTTCTGCAACAGCTTGATATTAGAGAGAGTTGGCTATTAAAGAGCATAACATCAAGGAAAATTAAATATTTCTGACACATCAAACAACATGAATGCCTAGAGAAGATAATTTTGGAGGAATGGTGCCTGGAAGAAGAATGAGAGGAAGACCTAGAAGACGATTTGTGCAAGATGTGATTGCTAATCTGAGAATGACTGCTGCTGATGCCGGTCAACTTGCACAGAACAGTTTTTCATGACTGTTGTTTTTTCATGGGAGCCAGGTTCTGGAACAGACAAGCTACTTGATGATGATCATCTGCTATTCAACTTGCTGTTATCATCATTCTTCATTAATCAAAATTTCCTGACATATAGGTCCTGAATAGGTCCAAAAAGTCCTGAGTTTTTCAGGACTGCTGTCATGGGAGCCAACCCACGGAAGGGACAAGCTACTTGATGATGACAATATACTTTTCTTTGTAATTTTTTCTTATGGTCCATGACCCTTGTCCATAGTAAAAAAGTAAAGGAACCTTTCATACTCGAGTACATAGGGCAATACAGTGTTAGGCCTGTATTTTCATTGACCGTCGGCACACGATGGGTGATGTGGTCAGCATCACGCCGACTGCCTTTACTTCCCAGAGCATGTCTGGTACCCAGTTGAGGCTGGGTCGACCTGAGACCGCCACGGTCGGGAAAAATTCCACGTGCACTGCGGGAGTTGAACCCAGACCACCAGCCTTGAGAAGCGAGTTCACTAACAACTACGCTACCGCGGCTCTCAGCCTTGTCCATACCTGGGAATAAAATTTATAAAACACACAATATTATATATTCTAAAGGTTCTTCGGGCATATACTGCGAAGAGAAGGTTTAGAACATTTGGTGACAACAGGTAAATTTCAGGAAGAAGAGATCGTGGAAGACAGAGGGTGAAGATGTTGGAGGGTCTGACATCATGGTTCGACACAAGATCGACGTCAGAACTGATTACCTGCACCAAGTAGAGAGAGTTGTGGAGAGACATGATAGCCACGCCGGCAGGCATGGTACTTCAATAATTGATATGTTTTTCATCTGTAATACTCATCTTATGGTCCCGCCCGAGTGGTTACCGGAGCCCAAATTTGGAGTGTAAAGAATAGAACCATTGTTACCTGCCACGCATGTCGTAAGAGGTGAATAAGGAGGTTTGGCTAAAATCGAATGCACATGTCCACTAGGAATGCTAACCTGAAACAAATGCTTGCAGAAAATGGATGCATCAGGCCGTAAGGCGCATAACATGGTGCAACGACCTCTCACAATGAGGAATGGGATAACGGATTCTACGGTTGCCAATCTGCTTAAGAGATTTAGCCACGCAGTAAGAATGTCAGACCTACCAACACAATGGTGGCCAAAACTTACTGCAGGAAGAGGTTGACACTAACGGTGAAGCAGAAATCATAGGAATTATATCCTACAGAACTGCCCCCAGTATGCAGACTTGAGACGAAAGAGGTGGCCCACTTACACTAGCATCCATGACAAACTGTATGGCGTGGCTGATAATCTGAGGCAGATGGCTGCCTTTATTAGAGAACGAAATCGAATCTAGTGAGACCAGAAGACAAGCTGTATGGCGTGGCTGATAATTTGAGGCAGACGGCTGCTTTTATTAGAGAATCGAAATCCCAATCTAGTGAGAATGCAGAAGAAGAAGATCTTATGGTCCATGACCCTCATCCATATGTGGGGATAAAATTGATAAAACTCAAATTTGTATATATTCTATATGTTTCCTTCTGTAATGCTCATCTTCTGGTCCTACCAACACAAGACGATTACTATAATATGAGCAGATTAGAACAAGTTGTAATTCTGCGCCTTAGAACAGGACACAATTGACTCCACAGCCACATGTATACAAAATTCAAAATTGGCAATTCAGCCATGTGTACATATGGACAGGCACATCAGACTGCAGAGCACATATTTCAAGACTGCCCTGAATATGATACACTGAGGACGTCGGTGGTTACCGGGCCCAAATTGGGGTGTAAAGAATAGAACCACTGTTACCTAGAGCTCCAAATGGTGCTGAAGATGTGACTTAAAACACACCAATGCTAAGGCTGCATGAATCAGATTTCCACATGAATAATATTTATGGGGAGGTCTGGTACATCGATCTGGGCGGTGATCGAGAGAGAGAGAGATACACTGAGGCAAACTCACTGACCTAACGAAACAACACTGGACAGAAAACTACATGGACCTCTGTGTGAGCTACAAAGACAGTGAAGTTTATACAAGAGACAACATTGAATATATAGATATTTCAAACGAATGAAAGGAAGGAAGAATCTTATGGTCCATGACCCTCATCCATTCGTGGGGATCTTCTTCTCTTTCACCATTTACTTCTTGATAGATCTTGTAGTGATCTTGTGTGTGCTTGTTATAATGCACTTTGTAAGCTGATATTCATTTTCGTAAGGCTGTTGTTGATGCAGTCGCTCCATCTTTTTCATGGTTTTTCTCTTGCTTTGTACTCATTATACTTTTTTCTGTGTAGCTCTGTGTGGTAGGCGATACCAGGGCAGTCTTGTCAGGTGTCCAAACCATTTAATCTGTTGTTCTTTTATGAATTTCATGACTGGTTTCACATCCAGTCTTCTTCTGATTTCTTCATTTCTAATTTTGTCTAATACGTGGGGATAAAATTTTAAAAAGTCAAAATTTTTTATATATTCTATATGTTTTTCAGCAGTTGAAGAAACGGAAACTAAAAACCAAGACGGATCCTGGAAAATTGAATTTACTGATGGAGCTTGTTCAATGAGCTTTGATTCAGATCAGAAGAACTCTTCTGAACATCCGTCAGTTCCTTGTGATGATGATGGTGATGAAAGTAATGACATTGAAGAAGATCTCGCCAAAAAGGGCAAGTTCAAGGTGGCCAGAGAGAATTTGAAAAAGATTAATTTGATTATGAAATCAAAGATTGATATTTTTGGTCGGGCTCAAATGTTTGGTGGCGGAAAGAAAAAGCTTCGTAAGTATGTTTAATATTATTTGTTATAAGTTGTGTTTTAGTTGTATTTTTTGTTGTAATATCAGTTGTGTTTTAGTTGGGATACCAGTTGTGACAATAAGAGACAACATTAGAAATGAAGAAATCAGAAGAAGACTGGATGTGATACCAGTCATGCAATTCATAAAAGAACAACAGATTAAATGGTTTGGACACCTGACAAGAATTCCAGGGCCCACAAGTGGAGCAAAGAATAGTAACACTGCAACCTACAAGACATGTCGTGCGAGGCGGTTGAGGTAGAGGCCTAGGAGAGCTGCCCTAGTAAATACAAGCGTCTTAGAAATCGGATGTGCTGGTCTACTTGTTGGTGCATAACTGGCACAATGTGCAATCGCTCTTAAGCTCGGATCACATACAAATCACAAAAAGTGGTTAACAAGTGGTTGATATGGAGTGTATGAAGAAGTAGAAGAAAGAGATCCCTAGGAATGTTGTTGGAACCGCCGTGTCGTGCCGGGCCCGTAAGGGAAGCAAAGAATAGTACCACTGCGACCTACAAGATATATCGTTAGAGACGACTGATGTAGGACCTAGGAAGCTACCTAGTTGATAAAAGCATCACAGAAACTGGATGTGCTGGCCTACTTGTTGGTGCATAGCTGGAACAACGCACAATCGCTCTTAGGCTCAGATCACACACAAATCACAAAGAGTGGTTAACAAGTGGTTGATATGGAGCGTTTGAAGAAGAAGGAGATGCCTAGGATTGTTACTGGAACTATGAAGTTTGTGTTTTGTGCAATGCTTTCTGCTGACAGGGATATGGAAACAAGGTGCAATGAAGTAAATTCTTCCACTTTGGCCTCTTTTAGACTTCATCTCTGTTCTCTCTCTCTCTCTCTATCTTGTGATCCCCGCTTAAACTGATGTACCAGATTTTCTCATGAATTCTGCTGTTGCTTTTAGGGACTCCGTCCCTCCGTACAACTTATCATTACATTCGTTATTTTCAGGCCAGGTTTCATTTCTCAGGCCTGTTAGCAGTTGGCAGTCTTGCAGTAAGTGCTCTGCCGTTATGGCACAGTAGCACAGGCTAGTTGTGCCTATTTAAAATTTGTTGTACAATCTCTGTTCTGAATTATGCCATAAAATTGTTTCCCTTTCTTTTTTTGCCGTCAAATTTATTTGTTTTCTACTTTTCTTTAGAGAAACAAGACAAGGAACAGAAGCGTTTTTCGCTCACTAAGTTCAGCAAACAAGTCAAATCAGAGATTGACAATAGCTATCGAAGAAAAATTGTTAGTTGAAAATGAATCTCCAGTCTCCACTTTACAGAGAGTACCAACAGCAGAAAGAGAATTAATTTACAGTGACCCCGCTGTATCTGGTGATGAAGTTGAATGTCCGACTCGTAGCAATACGAGCATACACACGACCAACAGTGGTCACCAGATCTTGTTAGACGGGCAATCTCCACATATACTTTGTGGATCCTCCACTCCTGTTTCAGAGCAGACATATGATTTGATGAATTTTTCATATGATGCTGTACCTATTGAGCACTTATATTCAACACTATCAGCACAGTCACAGAATGACACCGGCAACCAACATCACTATTCAACTGTCAGCGAGGATGTTTCATCCATCTCAGAAACATCACACGACAATTTGGGAGATAAATTCCAATCGACAACATCAAATACTTCATCATCTGGAAATAGAGGATGTTTTGAAACTGCTGTAAGTAGTATGTTTACTGGGAATGTAAGGCTTTAGTAGTATGTCTTTTCTGGGAATGTAACCTGTCTTAGTCTCAATATTGATTGAGGGAGGGGTATAGATGTTGGTGAATTTGTCTACCTTGGAAGGAAGATCAGCAAATCAGAAGGTATAGATGAGGACATTAAGCAAGAATTAGCCCGCCTGCCGAGCATGTTCATAGCGCTTTGGACGACGGGTGACAAGCCCCCCTGTGAGTGCGGGTTCAATTCCGAGGGCTGGCAGAAAAGTCACAAGTTCTCCAGATTTACGGTGTTTGTGGCACCGAACTGAAGGGTTACGATGTCCATGGCACTGAGCCCAAGAGCTGAAAGCTCAAGTGCTTCTGGATTGGGAAAAAAATGCCAGGATTAGGAAAGCCTACAAGCTATTGCTATCCTGCACACAGTGTGGAAGTCCACTGCCATCTCCATGAAAACAAAGCTCAAGTTATTCAGTTCTAATGGGAAATCTGTGTTGCTGTATTGGTCAGAAACGTGGTGAGTCACTAAGTTCTTCTTCTTCTATGCTTTGTTCTTTACTACCAATTTTAATCACTCTTTGTGATATGTTTTATCTTTGCCAAGAACATGTATACGTTGCACATTGGTTTGGTAGGCCCTAAACGCATAGACTTCTATATGTATAGGATATGTGCATCCGATTTCAGCCAAACATCCTTAGTCGCTTCTTACGACATGCAGGGCAGGTAACAGTGGTTCTACTCTTTACACCCCAATTTTGGGTCCCGTAACCACTCGGGTCACTGAGTTAAATACAAATAAGATTCAGACCTTTGTCAATGGATGTCTTCGGCAAATTCTCAGACTGAGATGGTATGATAAAGTTGCAAACACAGACCTGTGGATAAGAACCGGACAGGAACCCACGATGACCCAGGTCAAGAGGAGAAAATGGCGCTGGTTTGGGCATACCCTACGGAAGACACAGTCGAGTGTCACTAAACAAGCACTTGAGTGGAACCCGCAAGGAAAACAAAAAGAGGATGCCCTAAACAGACCTAGTGACGAATTCTTCTTGAGGTACTGAAGAGTGTTCAATTGTCCTGGGAGACCATAAAGAGAATAGCCAGAGACCGAGAAGAGTGGCGAACAACTGTTGAGGCCCTATGCTCCACGAGTAGCGGAGAGGAATAAGTCAAGTCAGCCTTGGCCATATAGAATCTTAATCCCCTACTTAACAAACAAGTTGTTCTAAGTATCATCTAAAGCTGAAAAATTCCCGCAACTAAGGTCAACTGTACCTTCTGGAGGAGTGCAATTATCGAATCCGGTTCGGATGGCGATATAGAGAAGAGTGGTCGAAAGATCACCCTCAACACAGCATCAGAGATGGATACTATGGTCTGTCCCGTAGCGAACAAGTTGTTATATTTTGCCTCTGAACCAGCCACAACAGACTTTGGGCCCACATGTACAACAAATTTAAAATAGGCATAACTAGCCTGTGCCATTGTGAAAAGGTGGACATGACGGCAGACCACCTACTGCAAGACTGCCAATTGCTAGCAGGCCTGTAAAACAAAACCTGGTCCGAAAATACCGAAGTTAATGATAAACTGTACGGAGGGACAGAGTCCCTAAAAACAACAGCAGAATTCATGAACAAATTTGGTACATCAGTCTAGGCGGAGATCGAGAGAATTCAGTACTTCTTATTTATACTAACATTCGAAGAAGAAGAAATATTGCGTTGACAGCACAATACAAAACCTAGAAAGAGGACTTGCTCAGCTGTTAAAAAAAAAAAAAGAAGACGGAAATCAACTTGCTGTGGATTCCCTCTCACTGCTTAATTGCAGGCAATGAGAGCGCCGATATCTTGTCTAGAAAGGCAGTGCCAAAGAAGCAAATTTACCAATCACTGTCTTTTCAAGAGGTCAAAACTCTCATACAAAGAAAATCTGCAGTAGACTTTAAGATGGTCCGAGTGGTTACCGGGCCCAAATTGGGGTGTTAAGAATAGAACCACTGTTACCTGTCACTCATATTGTAAGAGGCGACTAAGGGTGTTGGGCTACTTACCTCACCCCGTAAAAAACACTAGATAGCTACAGAAACCACAACCAGGAAAATTTATACCTTGCCACCGAGGAAGAAGAAGGGCCCTGTAAGGAGGAGATCTGGAAAAGATGGCCTTGGATAGGTGGGCTTGGAAGGCCTTGGTTGCGGATCTATGCCTCCCTATGGGCGAAATGTGAAGAAGAAGACTGGAAGACAAACACTGGATATGATTAAGGAAACAACTTCCTCAAAAATCTAAGCAGAACAGACATTCTTCTTCGAACGCTCCATATCAACCACTTGTTAACCACTTTGTGATTTGTATGTGATCTGAACCTAAGAGCGATTTACGTTGTGCCAGTTATGCGCCTACAAGTAGGTCAGTACATCTGATTTCTGCTACACTTTTATTTACTAGGTAGCTTCCTAGGCCCCTACCTCAGTCGCTCTTACGCATGCCTTGTAGGTCGAGTGTTACTATTCTTTGCTTCCGTGCGGGCCCTCCAACATACAGGCAGAATAGATATGAAAGGCATTTTAAAACAATAACATCTCCAGTGTGGTACCGGGACCCGCAAGGAAAGTAAAGAGAATAGTACCACTGTGACCTCCAAGGCATGTTGTAAGAGGTGACTGATGTAGGACTTAGGAAGCTACCCTAGTAAATAAAAAGCATAGCAGAAATCAAATGTGCTGGCTTACTTGTAGGTGCATAAGTGGCACAGCGTACAATCGCTCTTAGGTTAAGATTACATACAAATCACAAAGAGTGGTTAACTCTTTCCATGCTTTAAGCCGCACTATGTGCCACGGCGGAAGTCCGTTGCACGCCATTAGCTGCACACTGCGCCATAGAGTTGCTTCCTTATAAGAAGTCTTTCTAGTTTTACTTCTACTGTTTTACTTATACTACTTTTTAACCTTGTTATTCTATTGGGTTGTCCAGTTTTCTTCAATTTAGTATATAATAATATATATAAATGTTTATTTATTGATGAGTAGTTGGATGTTTTTTTTTTTTAATTCTCTTGAATGAACTGCTTAAAAATTGAGGAAATAACTCCGCATGGAAAGAGTTAACAAGTGGTTGATATGGAGCGTCAAGAAGAAGAAGTAGACAATAACATAAACAACAAAATATTTATACGTTTCAGGTTCCGGTAGATTTTATCAATCCTGTTCCTAATTTGAGCAAAGATGATGAAATCAACTCAGAGTACAGAAGATTATACTTTCAAAGTGTTGGAAAATCACGGAAAGAAAACCACCAGGAACAAGTGAAAACAGAATTGGAGGGTCTTACCAATGTAAAATCAGACATAACAGGTAAGAAATGTTATTTATCTGGTATATTGCTACTCTTACATCTTCTTCGCGATCGTTTCTTCACTGCCAATTTTATCATTCTTTTTGTGATATATAATTGGTCTTTTGACAAGAACGCATTGATCTACGTTGAACGATTATGTGCCCATGGTGACTAGGCCCGCTCACCCGGTTTCAGCCAGCTTTTGATTTACTAGGTGAGCTTTCCCAGGGTACGCTCCTTTCTGCCGACTATCTCGCCCGGATCTTCGCCTTTTCGATCAGCTTTGCCGTATATTTGGGCTTTGTGATCTACGCCAAACAGTGAGTTACTACTGTTATATGTCCTTTCTGACTGTGAGGTCGTTCCAGATTAAGAACATTTCATGGGGCTTATAAGCTTGTCCTCTCTACTCTTACAATAAATCACATCTCTCTCTCCCGATCACCGCCCAGACTGGTGTACCAGATTTCCCCATAAATCTCATTCATATGGAAATCTGATTCATGCTGCCTTAGCGTGGGTGTGTTTCGTCACATTTTCAGCGCCATTTGGAGCTCTGGTGCTTATCCTTCAGCGATGTGTCCGGTTCTAGCCAGCGTTACTGGGTTCGCTCTCCGTCAGTCTTTGGCTGTCCCCAGCCGACCTGCAAGGCAGCAGGTTCAATAAAGCACATCTAATTATCTTGTCTTGTCTACGTGTGTCATGGGGAGTTTCAGTTTTCTATTCTTTGCAAGATGTGTTACCTACAAGACCTGCGTATCAAGGAGTGTTGGCTTATAAACAACATCATGTCCCTTGAAGATGAAATATTTTGGACACATTAAATGCCACAGCAGTCTGGAGAGAATGGTAATAAAAGACATGGTTCCTGGAACATAAGGTAGGGAACGACCAAGATGAAGGTGGCAGCAGGACATCAAAGTAGTCTTGAAGATGACGCAAGAAGAGGTCAGAGAACTTGCAAGAGACGGAGCTTTGTAGGCGGGCTGTGATGAATGCGACGTTTTGCAAGGGGCATGCTACTACTTGAGCCAGGTGTGTTGCATTTGTAGTTGTTAGTCTTTTGTGGAGGACACACACTGAGGAAACGCTCTCACAGCATCACAAGACAGGCTCTCCGATGGAACTCCCAGATCAATTGAGGTAGGGGAAGACCGAGGAACACCTGGAGATGGGAGTTGGAGACGGATGCAAGAAAATGTAGAGAGAGTGGAGAGATCTGGAAAGGATGACCTTGGATAGGCGGCTTGGAAGGCCTTGGTTGGACTCATGCCTCCCTAGGCGCAGGGTGAAGAAGAAGTCTTTGTGGGGTCTCTACCTTGAGGTCAAAAGGTCGTGGTTTGAATCTGACAGCGCCTTTCTGTTCCCAAGTGCATTTTATCCAGAAACCCCTAGGATCATTGCTGGAGCTACGGAGTTCGTGCTTTGTGCAATACTATAGGTAAGTGGCATGCCATTTCATGCCAAAGGGACCGAGCCATATGGTGTAAAACCTGGCGCAATGAAATCATTCCAGAATCATTTAGGCTTCAGTCTTTGATGCCGCAGGATATGCAATATTATCTATCCATCAGGTTCTTGGTCTTCCTCGGGCTCTGCGTCCTGATTGCCAGTTGTTATAGGCGCGAGATGGTAGTAGATCTGGTTTCATTCTCATTATGTGACTGAACTATTTTATTTGTTGCTTCTCTTCTTCTTCTTCGAACGCTCCATATCGACCACTTGTCAACCTCTCTCTCTCTTTAGCCTGTTACGCCCTTGGCGTTTAGGGCAGCAACAAACATACACCATTCTTCCCTGTTCATGAGCCTTTCCTCTGTTTTGTGTTCCAGCTATCTTCCGATCTTTAGCTTCAGTCTTTGATGCATATCAATTTTAATCACTCCTGTGACATGTTTGATCTTGCCAGAACGTTATACGCGTGTAATTGGTTTCTAGGCTCAAACGAATATTTCTAGGTTTGTGCATCTGCTATCCGATTTCAGCCAAACCTCCTTATGCCTCTTACGACATGTTTGGCAGTAACAGTCCATTCTTGCACCTAATTTGGGCCTTAACCACTTGGTGTTCCAGCTATGATTCATTTCTTCAGTTCTTGCTCTATCGTTCTCCTCCAGGTTGTCTTGGGTCTTCCACGCTTTCGTCTACCCTCTGGAGTCCATCTCAGTGCAGTTTTCGTGTCGGAGCCAGCCTCCATGCGCATCACATGTCCAATCCATTTCCAGGTGCTTCGGATGATAGTGCCCATATTCTCTTGTTGGCATCGTGCAAGCAATTCTTGGTTCGAGATAGTAATCGGCCAGTACACACTTACGATTTTTCGTAGACAGGTTGTATGAAAGGTGGAGAGTCTGGACATATCCTGTTCTGTCATTCTCCAGCATTCCGATCCGTACAGCAATGTTGACAGCACACAGCTGTTATAGATACTAGTCTTGGTTCTGATGCTGTATTGGGCAGATTTCCAGGCGGTCTGAAGGGTCATGAATGCACTTCGTGCCTTACTCAGTCTGTTTTTAATGTCAGATCCAGCGCCTCCTTCATTGCTAATAACACTTCCAAGGTATGTGAAAGCAGTTGTATCTCGGAGGGTTTTACCTTCTAGTTCGGCTTCCTGGTTTGCCGGTTGTTATAGGAGCGAGATGGTAGTAGATCTGGTTTCATTCTCATTATGTGACTGAACTATTTTATTTGTTGTCTTCTTTCTTCTTCTTCTTTGAAGCTCCATATCGACCACTTGTCAACCACTCTGTGTGATTTGTATGTGATTCGAGCCTAAGAGCAATTGTACGTTGTGCCTGTTATGCGCCTACTAGTAGGTCAGCACATCCGATTTCTGCGCTGCTTTTTATTTACTATGGTAGCATCTCTAGGGCCTACATCAGTCACCTCTTACGACATGCATTGTAGGTTGCAGTGGTACCATTCTTTGCTTCCTTTGCGGGCCCCGGCACTACAAGGGCGCGTTGTCTTCTAATCAGTTATCAGTTATATGAGGACTATCATCATAGCACCGGACATGTCCATAGGCTCCGATCGCCTCAGCAAATCCAGCAGCTCCAGCGACCCAACACGCCAGTTTGATGTTGATTAATCAATCTCTTTGCATATTTAGTATGTCGTCTTTTCGGGCTGCACCAATATTGACAGCCATCTCTTTCAATCTGGTCAGCGAGTGGGATTCACAGCCCTGAAATTCCTCTGTTTGGAAAGACTCTCTCAATGCGTGAAGAATGTCATTTCGATCCATGGTAGCTCCTCTGATATTGTAGCCAAGCCAGCCAACTCTATTCCAGTTTCTGTTCATTACCCCTAACTCCTGTGTACCCAGGGACAAAAATGAAGGTGATTTCTCTGATCATTGTCTGTACCAGTACCTCCACCCAGTTGCGTCTCACCATTCCTGATTCGACTTTACGAATCATGCTCATGGAGTCACTGAGTATGAAAACATGAGAGTAGTTGTGAGATGCCAACCAGTTCACCACCTCCGTAACCGCCGAACCTCCATTGTCAAACTACTTGTGGTTGTTGCATAGGCCCCACTGGCCTCTCTTATTATTTTTCCTCCTGAGCGTGCTGAAAAGCCCACGACAGCGTTGTTGGCGAATGACTGAACCATCGGTGTAAATAACCACATCTGTATCATTGATGATGTCATTCAAGAGGGCCTCCACCTCCACGTTAATCAGTGATAGATTATTTTGTTCGCAGTTTTTCTTAATAGATGTAATAACGGTGAAAGCAGTCTGAAATTGAGGTGGCACAGCAATCCATTCCTCTCCTGTTTGAATTCGGATGGATCACATATTTTCCTAAGCGTATCTTCCGCCTGACAGCCATGATCTGCCTTTCTTGAGTCTACACCCTTTCTCCTTAATGAGTTCTTCATGGAGAGGATGTTCCTTGTTTGCATTGATTCTTAGATATGATCGAACCCTCCAAGTTTCAATTCTTCTAATATCTTAGATATATGATGTGATTCCAACGACATTTGTGATGTTCTAATTTCTTAATCTATCACTTCTTGTAACATTGACTGCTTTTCTTAAACATTTCATTTCACATGTTGTGATCAAAGCACAGACCACAGTCTTCAGACTTAGAACGGGACACTGCAGTCTCAGAGCACACCTCCACAGAATGGGTCTCAGGGACTTGGCAGCCTGCACATGTGGAGCACCAAAGCAGTCCCCAGAGCAGATCCTGGAAGACTGCCATAGTCTGAGTAGTGAGAGATTGGAGATCTGGCCAACAGAAACAACACTACAAGACAAACTATGGGGAACCGGTGAAGACCTCAAGCGCACCGCCTTGTTTATGACACATACTGGAGTAGTCGCATAAAAAAAGTTGATCGCAGAAGAAGAAGAGACATGTTGTGATCTTAATCTCTTGGGATTTAGTTAGGGATCATGTTTGACATTGATAACAGGGAGTTGGTAGAAACATGTAATTTATCAGTTGTTGTTTGACTGCTACCAGCTAACCCCATTGTTAATGCACCCAAAGATTTCACAGGCGGCTAAGCAACAGATGATCGGCAGCATTTTTATACCTACTTTGTGTTACCAGAGCCAAATATGGACAATGAGCAAAGCGCAGTCACAAAAATAACTACATGTGAAATGCGTTGCCTGCGAAAAGTTACCAACAACACCAGAAAAGACAGTCACCAACATCAGCATAAGAAAGAAAGTTGGCACAGAACCTTGCTTGAATTACATTGAGAAACAAAGAATGAAGTGGTTTGGCCACTTAATAAGAATGCATCCAAACTCCACAGTGTACAGAGTCTTCTACAACAGAACATCGGAAAGAAGGTAAGAGGAAGACCACGGAAAAGATGGTTCGATGGCGTAGCAGAATCCTGTGAAAGAGTAAAAATAATAATCACACAAGCCACCAGAACAACGCAAGATAAAACAGAAAATCACGACACTGGGCAACAACCCGGTAGCAGTGTGACGACAAAAGAAGAAGAAGAAGAAGTTTGACTGCAATGTCAATGTTTGGATGTTTGAGCTGTTGATAAAACTGATGACTGCAGAGAGACAGCAGTCTGTTGGTGCCTGATCTACAGTATTCGTTTAATTTATTTTCTTAGATGAAGAATCCGAATATGGTTTTGATGATCCTTATTGCCAGTCTGATACAGAAACATTATCCGGGAATGAGGACGACTTTTGGGGCTCAGAGTTTGATGATAGTCCTTATCAGGTAAGAGAGTGATAGTTTCATTTAGAGAATGGTGAATGTTCATTTACAGTGAGAGAATCGCCAGCGTGTTGCCGGGCACGCAATAGAGCAAAGAATAGTAACATTGTGACCTACAAAGCATGTTTAGAGGCGACTGAGGTAGGGGCCCAGGAAGCTACTCAGTAAGTAAAAGCGTCACAGAAATGGATATGCGGGCCCTACTTCTATGCGCATAACTGACGCAAGCAAATCACTCTTAGGCTCGGATCACATACAAATAATTAAGAATGGTTAGCAAGTGGTCAATATGGAGCATTCAAAGAAGAAGAAGGTGAGAGAGTAAGTGTCATATAGATAATGGGGAATGTTCACTTAAGGTGATTGATAGGACAATCATCATTACACTTCGGTGAGTAACCATAAGTCATTGAGTAAGATATGGAAGGCAAGGGAGATCAAACAAACACAAAATTGAGAATTTTCCAGTCAAATGTGAAGTCAGTGCTGTTGTATGGCTCAGAAACATGGAAGACCACAAAGGAAACTATCAGAAAACTGCAGACCTTTGTAAATGGATGTTTACGTAGGATAGAGGGATTGAGATGGTATGATAAGATTACAAACGAGGAACTCAGGGAGAGAACAAAGCAGATACCAGTGGAGAGAGAGCTCAGGAAGAGACGCTGGCGATGGATAGGACATACACTGAGAAGACCGACCGGAAGCATCGCAAGACAGGCATTGTTTTGGAACCCGCAGGGAAAGAGGAGTAGGAGAAGGCCTAGGCAGACCTGGAGAAGAGAGCTGGAGGCGGATATAAAGAGGATAGGCAAAACATGGAAAGAATTGGAAGGGATGGCAAGAGAGAGGAAGAGATGGAAGAAGTTTGTTGAAGACCTGTGCTCCGAGGGAGTTGAAAGGTGATGATGATGAGTAACTATAAGTGCTCTGATCGTTTTCTTACACAGGAAGATCTCAGCGACAGTGCACAAACTCCGTAGCTCCAGCGAAGGTCTCCAGTGTGATTTAGAAGATGGTGAAAATATTTTGGAATTTATTTTGACAATTTTTGTAATAAATTTTGCCAGGGCAGAGACTTTTCAGTATGCTCTTCTCGATTTTGAACTGCCGAGGGTTCTTTTAGTGCTCATCTTGAACACGGGACCTATGTTTTATCGTCCGTCTTTGATAGGACTAGGAGTTTCGATCTCATTACACTGAGATCAGGGATCTCTGGAAAAATATCCCAATGGCTCCATGAGGGAACGAACCTGTTACTTTTGAAACGAGTCGAGTACCTTACCTCTGGCCACAGAGGTCCCCAAAGAATATTCAATGCATGAAGACATCAAGAAAATGATCCATGTTTCAAATGTTTTAACAGGCTGATGTTCTGTCGGAGACTGGAGGAGTTGACGTGGATGAAGCACCAGACAAACCTTTGCCACCAAAACCAGAGAGAAAGGTAGGTTCATGTGTAGAATCCACTTGTTATGTCATGTTATTCGATCAACTTCGTGACATATTGGGCATTCCTATGCATGCTCAGTCCACCGCTGCAGCAGCCATCCTAAAGTCAACTTGGTTACCATTCCCATGAGAGGTTTCCAACCTCCAGAGACTCACAGGGATCTACTGTCCTGGTCATGCAAGTGTTTGCGGCAATGAGAGAGCGGACATGCTTGTATCGAAAGCATCAGTTGTTGGGGAGTTTAGGATGGATAAGAGGTATGTTCTTTGGTTTCTTGGCAACCTACTGTTGGATGAGGACACTAAAATTGATGTTGAATCAATCCAGCGATATAGTTAGTTAGTTAGTTTGTTCCTTTGTGCCAAAGGCGGCACATAGGGCAGAGGTTTTAGATCTCCATGTGATGCGGTTCTTTGCTAGCAGTTGGAAATCTTGTATGGTTTTACATTCCAATAGTTTACTTTCTTGTTGGATGGTTCTTCGAAGAGTGTCTTTGGTCTTCCACGTTTTCTTTTCCCAACTGGTGACCACATAAGGACTTGTCGATTTAGTCTCTTTTCGTCTGATCTAAGAACATGACCTAAATATTTCCACCTTCATTTCCTTATAATATTTGATGAAGGTTGTTGGTGTGTTCTATCTCTCACTGTGTTGTTAGAAACGAAATCACTCCATTTTACTTTTAATAATTTTGGGAGACATTTATTCTCAAAGCTGTCCAGTTTCTTATCAATTTTCTTTGCTGATTTCCAACTTTCACAACCGTAGGTCAGTACAGGAATCACACATAACCTAAATAATTTAACTTTGTGCATATACTAAGGTCTTGAGATTGCCATGATATTCATTAATTTAGTGAAGGCACAGCTGCTATAGCAATACTGGGGTTTATTTCTTTCATCGTGTCTCGTTGTTTGACACTTTACTACCCAAATATGTAAAATGTTCAACTTTCTCCAAAGTTTGGCCATTTATTACGATGTTGTCGGTCGAGTTTGTGAGATCCATAATTTTGGTCTTGGCAGAATTAATCTGGAGACCAACCTGTTCTGCAAGTGTGCAAAGATTGCTCGTTAGTTTGTGGGTTGCTTGTGTGGTTGAATTCAGCGATATAAGGAGTTTGAAATTACATGACTACAAGTAGAACTGGTTGCTTGAGGGAGAAGTGAGTTTAACCACAGCCACAAGAACCGTCTGTATGCATACTCTTCGACATCTGTTGGGGGTGACTGAGCACCTATGGGTCTACCACTGTGACGTCAGTTCAGTAACCATACATATCATCATCATATCAAGTAGCTTGTCCTGAGCAGAACTTTGCCACCCCAACAGTCCTCCGGAATTCTCTCTCTCATAGGCCAAATGTCCTGCCTCTGCAGCCATAATGTTCAGACCATCAGTTACATCCTGAATCCATCTTCTCCGTGTTCTTCCTCTTCTTCTCTTTGCCGGTATGCCTCCTTCCATGATGGTCTTCTTCAGCCCTTCATGTCTTTTTATATGTCCAAAATATCTCTTTCGTATTTGTAGCATCAGCTAATTTTCTTTGATTTTGAGTTCTTTTGGATAGATCTATTTGTTCTCTTCTCTGTCCATGATATATATATAATATATATATAGTACCCAATTATGTGCTATATATATATATAATAATACATTATGTCTATATATTATAATTATATATTATATATATATATATAGATATATAATTATATATATATAAATAGTAGTTTATGTGCTTCATCTACATAATAGGTACCAATTATGTGATATATATATATATATATATATATAATAGGTACCAGCTTATGTGCTATATATATATATATATATATATATATATATATATATATATATATATATACATAATAAAAAGGGTTTTAAAGCCGAAGGATTGACTTCATTGCACCTGGTTTTACCCCATATGGCTTGGTCCCTCTCCACAGAAAGTCTGCACAAAACACGAACTCCGTAGCTCCAGCAACAATCCTAGGGTCTCTGGAAAAACTGCACTCGTGAACAGATTGCTGCGGTCCGGACTCGAACCCATGACCTTCGACTCACAAGGCAAAGGGCTTAACCACTTAGCCACAGATACCCCCTATATATATATATATATAAGTAATATGTACCTGATTATGGGCTTTATATTTTCAGGGATTTTTCATAAAAACAAAACAACCTAGCTCATGCGATGTGGATTTCTCGGATGAACCAAGTTCAACTTGTTTTCCAGTAACAATGGACTCCCAGAAACATCCACCTCCTATGCTACCTCCACAACCTAGTGGACTATCACAGAATCAGGTGGGTTTACCTTTTTCTACATTCACTATGCAGGATCGCCCATGTGGTGCCGGGCCCGCAAGGAAAGCAAAGAATAGTACCACTGCGACCTACAAGGCATGTCATAAGAGGCGACTGGATGTAGAACGTAGGCAAGCTACCCTAGTAAATAAAAAGCATAGCAGAAATCTGATGTCCTGACCTACCTTTAGGCGCATAACTGACACAATGTACAATCGCTCTTATGCTCAGATTACATACAAATCACACAGAGTGGTTCTTCTTCACGTTCGTTCTTTACAACCAAATTTAAACACTCTTTGTGATATGTTTGATCTTTGTCAAGAACGTGTATACGTTGCACATTGGTTTGGTAGGCCCCAACGATAGACTTGTACACGTTAGGACACATGCATCCATTCAGTCAAACCTCCTTAGTCTCCTACGACATCGTGCAGGTCTTTTCTTTGGTCGTTTACGACCAATTTTAAACACTCTTGTGATATGTTTGATCTGCCAAGAACATGTATCGTTGCACATTGGTTTGAGGCCCTAAACGCAAGACTGTACACGTTAGGACACATGCATCCATTTCAGTCAAACCTCCTTAGTCTCCTCTACATGCGTGGCAGGTCTTTTCTTCTTCTTTGCGTTCGTTCTTTACTACCAATTTTAAACACTCTTTGTGATATGTTTGATCTTTGCCAAGAACGTGTACGTTGCACATTGGTTTGGTAGGCCCTAAACGCATAGACTTGTACACAGTTTAGGACATGTGCATCCGATTTCAGCCAAACCTCCTTAGTCGCTCTTACGACATGCGTGGCAGATAACAGTGGTTCTATTCTTTACATCCCAAATTTGGGCCCCGGTAACCACTCGGGCGAGCTACCCTAGTAAATTAAAAGCATCGCAGAAATCAGATGTGCTGACCTACTTGTAGGCGAATAACTGGCACAATGTACAATCGCTCTTATGCTCAGATTACATACAAATCACACAGAGTGGTTATCAAGTGGGCGATATGAAGTGGTCGAAGAAGTTGATTGAGTAACTAATAATTAATAATGTATTATATTTGTTTCATTCTTGCAGATAAAACGTAGAATGGTGATAGAGTCTATTGTTGGCAGTGAAACTTCATACCTGGAGACTTTGCAAAGACTTGTCAATGTAAGTATATCTGATCATTTGTTCTTACCTCCAATTATAAGGGTGCATAAGTGCTCAAATCTCCTCATTGTGTGGCAACTAGCCAAACCAATTCTATTTTGTCATTGGATCATCATTACTGCACATTGAACCGATTAGTCTATAAGTGCTCCATCCTCCTCCTCATTATGTCTCTCAGTTTAGTTTAGTTGTCAGATCATGATCCACCCGAGTGGTTACCGGGCCCACATTTGGGGTGTAAAGAATAGAACCACTGTTACCTGCTACGCATGTCGTAAGAGGCGACTAAGGAGGTTTGGCTGAAATCGGATGCATGTGTCCGCTAGGAATGCTAACCCGAAACAAATGCTTGCAGAAAACGGATGCACCAGGCCGTAAGGTGCATAACAAGGTGCAACGACCCTGCACAATAAGGAATGGGTAACGATTCTACGGTCGCCAATCTGTCTAGGAGATTTAGCCACGCAGTAAAAATGTCAGACCTACCATCACAAGGGTGGCCAAAACTTACTGCGGGAAGAGGTTGGCACAAACAGGGAAGCAGAAATCATCATCACTGCACATCGAATCAATTAGTCCATAAGTGCTCCGATCTCCTCCTCAGTATGTCTCTCAGTTTAGTTTAGTCGTCAGATCATCATCACTGCACATCGAACCAATTAGTCTATAAGTGTTCCGATCGCCTCCTCAGTAGGTCTCTCAGTTTAGTTTAGTCATCAGATCACCATCACTGCACATCGAACCAATTAGTCTATAAGTGCTCCAATCGCCTCCTCACTATGTCTCTCAGTTTAGTTTAGTCATCAGATCACCATCACTGCACATCGAACCAATTAGTCTATAAGTGCTCCGATCTCCTCCTCAGTATGTCTCTCAGTTTAGTTTAGTCGTCAGATCATCATCACTGCACATCGAACCAATTAGTCTATAAGTGTCATCCCTCAGATCTCAGCTCCCTCCTGCCAGATGAAGGTCCTCTCAATGTTCTAGTTTAGTCATCAGATTACCATCACTGCACATCGAACCAATTAGTCTATAAGTGCTCCGATCTCCTCCTCAGTATGTCTCTCAGTTTAGTTTAGTCATCAGTTCACCATCACTGCAAATCGAACCAATTAGTCTATAAGTGCTCCGATCTCCTCCTCAGTATGTCTCTCAGTTTAGTATAGTCGTCGGATCATCATCATCACTGCACATTGAACCAATTAGTCCATAAATGCTCCGATCGCCTCCTCAGTATGTCTCTCAGTTTAGTTTAGTCGTCAGATCACCATCACTGCACATTGAACCAATTAGTCTATTAGTGCTCCGATCGCCTCCTCAATGTCTCTCAGCGTGTGTGACAGCTAGCCACACCAGTTCTGTATTGGTTTATTCTTCTTCTTTGACTGCCAGTGTAGCCATAGGTTATATGAGGACTATCATCATAGCAATCTGAACATGTCCATAGGTGCTCCGATCTTTGCCTCAACAAATCCAGCAGCGTCCAGTGGCCCAACACGCTAGTTCGATATTGATTAATTAATCTTTCTGCATATTTGGTATGTTGTTCTTTTTGGGCTGCACCAACATAAACACCCATCACTTTTAATCTGGTCAGTGAGTGGGACTCACAACCCTGAAGCACCTCTGTTCGGAAAGACTCGGTGCTTTAATGACTCAGTCATTTTGGTCAAATGCAGCTCCCCCTGATATCGTAGCCATGCCAGCCAATCTATAAGCTTGTTCATTACCACTGACTCCTGCGTGTCCAGGGACAAAAATGAAGCTGATTTCTCTGATCCTTGTCTGTATTAGTACCTCTCACCATTCCCGGTTTCTACTTTACGAATCATACTCATGGAGTCACTGAGAATGAAAATACGAGAATAGTTATGAGATGTCAATCACGTCACCACATCTGTAACCGCCAGTACCTCCATTGTCAAACTACTTGTGTCTGTCATAAAGGGCAATGTTATTTCGATACAGGGATATAAAAACAAAAGATCACACACAAAATATGTGGACCTCAGAAATAACAGAGGCTCGAAAAATATTATAAAAGCACACACAAGAGACCGTTCTATCTTCTTCTTCTTCTTCAATGATCCAGCAGCACTTGAGCTTTTGCCCTTCGCCCAATGCTATGTAGTGGTATCTGCATGTGTTTGTAAGTTGTTCTTTTGTTCCGTATAATGTGTTCCATTTATCTGGCCTTGGAGGAAGGAGGGTCTTTCTGATGTCATCTAGTGCTTGACACTTGAAGAGGTGGACCGTTCTATAATATCTTCTTATCCTGACGCTGCGTGGCAAAACAGAATTAAAGGAAAGAAAAAGATTACATTAAAAAGAAGAATCGGACGAATTGAAGTATAGTTTAAATTTAAATTTCAGTTTGGAATATCTTCATTGCACTCTGAACATGTTCAAAGGTGCTCCGATCTCCTTTGCAATAATTCCAACAGCGTCCAGCAACTGACCGTACCAATTCAATTTTGATTAATGAGCCTACACATAAACCTGCGAAACACGTAAGAACAAAGTACTTTAGTTTGACAAAATACAGAAACAGTGACGATACACAGCAATGTTTCGACCAAATGGCCTTTATCAAGCAAACGATACAACAGAAGTGATGAATTTCAAAGAACACTACATATGGACGACTAGCCTGTACACATAAACCTGTTGTGCTCTTTTTTAGTCACTCCAATCTTCAATCCCAGCTCTTGCAATCTAGCAGTTGACATGGATTGGTTTAAATGAAAATCTTCTTTGCAGGCACACTCTATGAGGACGTTCAGATTGTCAGCTGTATCCATTAGTTGACCACCTGATATTGAAATACAATATTAATCTGCTTCCTTGCAGGTCGGCTAGGGACAGCCAAAGGCTGACGGAGAGTGAACCCAGTAAATGCTGGCTAAAACCGGACACATCACCGAAGCATAAGCACCAGAGCTCCAAATGGTGCTGAAGATGTGACGAAACACACCAATGCTAAGGCTGCATGAATCAGATTTTCACATGAATAAGAATTTATGGGGAAATCTGGTATATCGGTCTGAGCGGTGATCGCAAGAGAGAGAAATACAATATGAACAGAAGGCGGAAACAATATACAAATTAACCCGTACTCCACAGTTTTATTTAGATATGTTCCATATGATTTTTTTACACTTTTAAAATATATATTTGCTTTTTTTTAGGAATACGAGAAAATAGTCCTGGATCTAATCTCTCGCCAAAGTCCCATGTCAGGTTGTCTCTTGAAGATGAGAGAAATTATCTTCCATCATAGGATGTTTCAAATTGAATTAGCAGAGTGTGTGAAGGTTTGGGACAAAGAGGAGAAGATTGGTGATATATTTACTGGATCGGTAAGTTAGCTTTGTGGTTTTCTTACTATTATTGTCGGGGACTGCCTAGAGTAGTTGATAGTAGCTCGGCCTGCTAGCTGTGAGACGCCTCATAGCTCAGGTTCGAACCTACTGTCCGGCATTTGTTCGAGTCCCTGGTCTTACTCAGGACGATAACGTGAGTACCTCTGAAGTCGGAGAAAATCTGCCTGTATGGCGAGGGAATACTAATTACGAGTACATTGAGCACAGGCTGCCAGTGTAAAGTAATTTACAATGTGCACGCTGCTGCCATTGTAAGAAATAACGGATTTTCACGCAAAAATCAGTTTCAGAGATGAAACTCGTCTGAGTTGAAAGCGATGAAAGGAAAAAACAAAAACAAAAACTATTATTGTCAGTATCTGTAATAACGAGGAGCGCTCGCGAATGGATTAGAGCGTGCTCCAGCGGAGTAAAAGTAAAGGAACCCTTTCATACCTCGTGGTATATAAGTCAATACAGTGTTAGGCCTGTATTTTTCATTGACCGTCGGCACACAATGGGTGATGTGGTCAGCATCACGCCGGCCGCCTTTACTTTCCCAGAGCATGTCTGGTACCCAGTTGATGCTGGGTCGACCTGAGAGCCGTCGCGGTAGGGAAAAATTCCATGCGCATTGTGGGAGCTGAACCCAGACCACCAGCCTTGCGAGTTCACTAACAACTACGCTACAGCGGCTCTACCCATGCGGGAGACCCGTGTTCAATTCACGGTAAGGTCAAGGATATTTTTCTGTTGGAGCGTAAATGAAAAATCCTAACTTGAACAGCTTCCGCATCTGCACTAACCATTCTCTCTCTCTCTTTGCCTTTTTACTCCGGATTGGGGCATAAGCCCTCAACCAACTCATGCCAAGTCTTCCTATCTTTAGCTATCTCCTGCAGCTCCTCCAGCTCTTCTTTATATTGTTGATCTCTGCCTCCAAATCTCGTCTCCATGTATTTCTCGGCCTCCCCTTCTTTTGCTGTCCCTGTGGGTTCCAGGCAAGGGCCCTTCTTGTTGTATTCCCCTCCAGTTTTCATAAAGAGTGTCCTATCCAACGCCAGCTGTCTTTTTTAACCTGTTCGCTCACTGGAATCTGTCTTGTTCTCTCCATAAGTTCCTCATTGGTGACCCTATCATACCATCTTATTCCTCTATTCTGCGCAGACACCAGTTGATGAATGTTTGCAATTTATGCGCTATTGTTTTAGTTGTTCTCCATGTTTCTGACCCATACAGTAGAACTGCTTTTACATTAGAGTTAAATATCCGAATTTTTGTTCTAGATTTGATTTCTTTAGACTTCCAAATGTTTCCCAGTGCAATGAAAGCTCCTCTTGCCTTCTGTATTCTTATTTTAACATCTCTATCAGTTCCACCCTCTTTGTCTACATTGCTGTCCAAATATGTGTATGGCACTAGCCATGCAGCCATTAAATTCCTCAGGTTCTTGTCCCACCAGTCCTACACCGTAAAAATCGGTACTCTGGGCAGTAATGACAAATGTTATTTTTTTTATATATATTAACAACAATGTTAGGTAGATTAATATATGCATTTTGTTATTGTCACGATCAGTTTATTTAACAAAAAGGGTTTTAAAGCCAAGAATTGACTTCATTCACTGGGTTTTACCCATATGAGCTCGGCCCCTCTCCGCAGAAATGGCACGCCCCCTTTCCGAGAGTATTGCACAAAGCATGAACTCCTTAGCTCCGGCAACAATCCTAGGGTCTCTGGAAAAACTGCACTCGTGAACAGAAGGCTCGGTCCGGTCATTCGAACCTTCGACTCGCAAGGCAAAGGGCTTAACCACTCAGCCACAGAGATCCCCAGTTTATTTAACAAGGTAGTTGAAAAACATATATGTGCTTTTGAATATAAGTGTTACAGAAGGACCCTAAGTATATCTTGGCAGAGAAGAGAACAAATAGTTCTATCCAGAAAGAACTCAGAATCAAAGAAAACTCGCTGATGCTACAAATAAAAATGATAAAATTTGAAGTATTTTGGACATATATAGAGAAACAGAGGGTAGAAGAATACCGTCATGGAAGGAGGCATCCCAGCGAAAAAGGAAAAGAGGAAAACCTAAGAGAAGATGGATTCAGGATGTAACTGATGGTTTGAGAAGATTTAACTGACGGCTGCATAAGCGGGACATCTGGTGGTTAGGGTAACGGCAAAGTTTTGCTGAGGGCAAGATATTGGAAGATGATTTGGTCTATTTATGTGTTTTGTTAAGTGGGGGCAGAGTGAGGATCTCCGTAGCAAAGGGTTAAGCAGTTTACCTTGCGTTCTGAAGGTTGTGGGTTCGAATCCGAACTGCCTCATTTGGATCATGAGCGCAATTTTTGTTTGAAAGAGTCCTTAGGATTGTTGCTACGCCAGTGTGTTGCCAGGGCTTGAAAGGGGAGACAAAAATATTAACACTGTAACCTACAAGGAATAAGAGGCGACTAAGGTCTAGGGAAGCTACCCTAATAAATAAAAAGCGTAGCAGAAATCGGAGTGCTGGCTACTTGTAAGTGCATAACTGGCACAACATACAATCGCTCTAAGGATCAGATCACATACAAATCACACGGAGTGGTTTGCGACAAGTGGTCGATATGGAGCGCTCAAGAAGAAGAAGATCACGCTTGCAGATGTCAATGAAATGTAGTAATGGGCGCCCATGCTGTCTAGTACCAGTTGCGAGTTGACCAAAGAGAGTATACTTTGGGATTCTACCATAGCTCATACAGCACACGTGTATCCAACTTCCCCCAAACCCAATGTCATCAGTGTCTCCAGTCTTCTCTGTATTTGAAACTTTATTTTCAGTTCTCCAAGACGATGCTGATTACAGCTTACAGCACCTACGTAAACAGCTTTGCTGCAGCCATGGATGAAATCCGTTCGTTACAAAGAAGCAAGCAAGTTTTTCAAGACTTTTTATTGGTAACAATCACAGATTTAAAAAAATTGTCAACTTTAACACATTTTTATGACAGAAGATAAAGCCCTTTCTTTCTCTCGCGATCCTGACCTAGACTGATGAACCAACTTTTATCATGAATTTCACAGTGTTTTTAAGGGACTCCGTTCCTCCGTACAGCTTCTCGAAGCTCTGTGTTTTATGACAGAAGATAAAGCCCTTTCTTTCAAGTTGAAGTAGCGTGTAAAAAAAAACAGTCGTTGAATTATTTGCAGATTTGAAATACTTTTACTTTTACTTTTCCGATCCAGCAGTCATCTGAGCATTTGCCCTTCGACTTGAGGCCATGGCAGTGAATTTACAGGTCTGTCTGAGTTGTGGTGTGTTAGCATAGAGAGAGTTTTCAACATCTGGGTCTGGAGGTAGGTACTTGTAGGTCACTGAGTGCAGGGCACTGGAAGAGATGGTGTGTGACAGTTTCTTCTGAATAGTCACACAGTTGACATTGTGGGGCAATCTTTGGTTGGATGCGGTGTAGGTGAGCATTCAGGGGCACATGTTGTGTCCTAAGGCGGAAAATAATGACTTGTTCTTGTCGTGTGAGGTCATTTATAGCATCTTTGGGATTTGGAGTGGTCATGTGTTTAAAGAGGGCTCTGCCAGTTTTGTCCATTGCCCACTCATTCATCCACTCCTCCTTCTTGTTACTTCTTATTTGTTTAGCAGTCTGCAGAGTTATTGGTCTGTCATGCTGTTGACTATTTACCCTGCCTTGCAAGGATGTCTGCTCTTTCATTTCCTTGTATGTTGCGTGTCCTGATCCACTGTAAGGTGCTTACGCAAGGTGTTGATGAATGAACTGATGGATAGAGCCAGACTGACGCTGGTTTAGGGTTTGCATTTAGTGACTGTGCACTGACTTACCATCAGTGAAGATAACAGTGCTGAGTTTTCGATGGAGCTGAATATGTTTGTAAGATGGTGCACTGAAGCTTCAATGGCAATGGTCTCGGCCTCAAAATTAGAACAGTACTTTCCACATGCATTTTGCAACTCTTCGCACGATTTGTCTGGGTATTCTATTCGTGCACCGTATCCAGCATTAATAGTCCCCTTGTAGGCTGAGCCATCTGTATATACATGTATCCACTCGTCTGGGAAAGATAGTATGGTGTCTTGGGCCACCATCCAGAGATCTACTGGGTCTGAGTTCTTCTTGGTGATGTCTTTGGTAAGTGTGGTGTTTATTTTTGGACAGGCGAGACTACAATTTGGAGGGACTTCTGTGTGTACAATTTGTGTCTCTTCTCTGTTCTCCGGCATGTGATATTTTTCTTGCAGGCCTAATGCCACATCTAGGATTGTTTTTGCTTCAGTCTGTGCTGTGGTCGCCAGTTGTCTACTAATTGTCTGTTAGGGTGGTTTCTACTAAGTCTTTTATATCTTTCCACTGTCTCTACTACTGCTGCCTCCCTACGCATTCGCAAGGGCTCGATGTTTGTATGGATTTCACATGCTGCTGTATGGGCTGATCTCATACCTCCAGAGATGAAATGCACTGCGTGGCTCTGTACTTTGTCCAGAGCTTCCTTTGTTGTTTTACTACATGTTGCCTGCAGTGCTAGGTTGCAATCCATTACAGAGCGTACATAACCGATGTAGAGTTGCCTAAGTGTGTTTTTGTTTGCGCCCCATGAGGTACTTGCAAGTTGTTTTAGGAGATTTAGTCTCTTTTTTGACTTTAACTTCAGGTTTTGGACATGTTTGTTAAATGAGAGCTGCCTATCCATCGTCACCCCTAGGTATGTTGGGTTATCTTCTTTCTTTAAAATATTACCATCTAGTGTTAGTGTAATATTTTTCTTTGCCACCTTGTTACTCCTAGTGAAAATAGAGTAGGTTGTCTTGGTGTAGTTCACTTTCAATTTCCATGTTTCACAGTATTTACTAAGCCTGTCAAGGTCTTCATTTAGCCGCCTTTCACTGAAGCCAGTGTGCTTGCTGGTGTGCCAAAGAACCAGGTCATCAGCATATAATCCTTTTTTTGTCAGTAGCTCTTTGGGCATGTCATTCAGAAACAGGAGGAAAAGTGTACAACTTAGTGGGGAGCCCTGGGGTAGACCTTCTTCTTGCACCTGCTTGGAAGAGATGCCATTGTTGATCTTTGTCTGGATTGTGCGGTCTGTGAGGGATGTTTTCACCCAACGATACATCTTACCATGGATTCCTGTATCTAACATTTTACCCAGCAATCCTTTTCGCCACACTCTGTCGTATGCTTGTTGCAAGTCAATGAATACAGCAGTAGTGTGTTTTCTCCCCTGGAACCCATTAATGATCATTTGGCTCAGTCTAAAATCTGATCATCAGTTCTCTGTCCTGCTCTAAACCCTGCTTGGCTACTGTTCAGCATCTTGGTGGTTTCGAGCCACCAATATAACCGGTGATTAATCATTCTTTCAGCTAGTTTACCTATGCATGAAGTGAGGGATATTGGCCTATAGCTTTTCACGTCTTCAGATGGTTTTCCTTTCTTCAAGATAGGTGTTATTGTTGCATTCTTCCATGTCTTGGGCAATGTACCCTCATTCCAAGTTTTATTAATTAGATCTAGGATCACTGCTTTACCAACATTACCAAGGTGGATGAGCATCTCATTATGTATTTTGTCTGGACCTGGTGACTTCCGAAGTTTTAGTTTCTTCATTGCTCTAGTGAGCTCAGTTTGTGTGAAGTCATCCTCAAAGAGTGCAATATTGGTGCTGCAGGCATGTTCTTTTATCTTGAGCTCATGTATGCGGTCTTTGTCCTTCGTTGTATGTTTATCTGTTCTGTTAATGGAAGCAAAGTATTTGAAATAAAAATCATGGCATTTGCTTTACAGGACGTAGCTATCAACCACAGTAAACATGTCATTGATTTTCTAGGCACCACTTAATATCGATATAAGGAAAGACTGCAGTAAAACTATGTAGCGATGGCGAAACATGTAAAAACAAACTGCTGTAGTTTTACAAAATACAAAAGCAATAACAATAAGTGGGTGTCTGTAGCTTAGCGGTAGTGAGCTCGATCACAACCCAAGCGTACCTGGTTCAAACTCCACGGCGGGCAAGTTTGGAAGCAAATTAGTTTCCTTGGATTTTACGAACTCTTATAAATAGACCTCACCGTTCAGAAAACAATGGCAAACAACCGAGCGTATAAGTGATGCCTAGAAAATCGACGACTTGTTTACTGTTATTGATTGCTACGTCTTGTAAACAGGATATACTGCAATTTTCAATAATAATACACAGCAACGTTTCGACCAAAAGGCCTTTATCAAGCAAAGGATACAACAGAAGTGTAAGAAATTCAATTCTTACTACATATTTATTTATGGTACTTGTCTACAATTTCACCGCAAAACTGGGTCATTCTAAATATAGAATGTTTATGAGCATTTTCTAAATATAGCGCAGAGGTTCCCATTATTTATGTTATTGACGTAAAATCCCGTCATTCCCTGAGTGAGTGAGTTTATGTGACGTCGCCGGACTAAATCCAGAAATTTAGACCCTTTCGTAGCTATTATTGCTGATACCATAAGTTTCTGGCCCCCATAGTAACACTCCTAGTCCCATCCTGCCTCCTTCACCTCACATTCCCACATACAGTCCTTTTCACGGCTCCCAATTCAATTAAAACACTGCTTATTTACATACAAAATACACAAACACCACATCCGTGACCTTTGAACTCGTTCTCCTCCACGTCCGCAAACACTGATGGCGGACTGACGTCACTTAACTTAGGTCAGCGAGGTTTCCCTTTTCCTGCGGTGAAATTGTAGACAAGTATCTTATTTATTTTTGTTTTCGATCCAGAAGCACATGAGCTTTCACCTCTTCGGCTCGGTGCCATGGACATCGTAACCCTTCGGTTCGGTGCCCGAACATCGTAAATCTAGAGAACCTGTGGCTTTTCTGCCAGCCAGCGGAATTGAACTGCGCTCACAGGGGGCTTGCACACTACATATAGAATCAGACAATAAAATCCTAATGGCCCTAAAATGGGTGCCACTTATACATTCAGTAGTTTCCCATAGTTTTCTGAACGGCGAGGTCTATTTTTACCATTCATAGAAATCTGCGGAAACAATTTTGCTTCCAAAACTGCCAGCAGCTGAGTTTGAACCAGGCACACTTGAGTTGTGATCAAACCTGCTACCACTTAAGCTACAGACGCCCACAGGTTACAAAACTAAAATCTCAAACAGCTATGTCTACACATGAAGCTGGAAATGAAGAATTACCTTCATCATCAAGGTGCGGATCCTTTATAGGATGTTGCTCTCTTTGCAGCACATCTGAAATTCACTCTGTCTCTAGCCAGTTTACCCACTTCATCGATGGTCATATTCATAGTTTCTTTAATATATTGTAGCCATCTTCTTCTTGGTCTGCCTCTGCGTCCTGGGACCCTGCCCTCTAGTATTGTTCTTTCCAGGCCATTGTGACGCTTGATGTGACCAAAGTATGTAATTTTTCTGTATAGTATGTTGTTTATCAGCCAATTCTCTTTAATATTTAGTTCTTTCAGGGCATCAGTGTTCTTTCTTTTTCTGTCCATGGTATTCGTAGGATCTTTCTGTAGCATTTTGTTTCGAAGGACTGGATTTTCGTTTTTGTTAAGAATTACCTTAGGTTACATTAACTCTTTAGCTTAAGCGGACACTGCGCACAGGAATGTTACCTTTAGCACATGCATCTTAGAGTTGCTCTGCTTAGTAAGAAGTCTTTCTAGTTATTCTATGGTTACTTAGCTATTTTAACCTTTTTAGTTCTATGGTTGTCCAGATTTTCTTCAATTAATGAGTACTAAGTATTAATTTTATTTATAGGAGTAGTTGAATGAATTAAAATCTTTTTTCTTTTGACTTTTATTAACTGCTTAAAGTTAGAAAAAATAGCCTGAACATTAATAAAGTGACGAACAAATTACTACAACTATTTGTAGCGTCTGTGGTGTAGCCTGTGGTTGTGGCGTCGGGCTTAATGTTGTGGGCTCAATCACAATAAAGTACCTGTTCAAACTCCCATGGTAGTTTGAAGCAAATTTGTTTTCTTGGATTTTACGAGTGTTAAAAAAGAGCTATCATTCAGAAAGCAATGCACTACTGAACGATAAGTGTGCCTAGAAAATAAACAACTTTTTATTTTTGTGATGCATATCTGTAAAGGTATGTTTTACGATTAGAAGTCTGAGAAAACATGTGCAATGACGAAAACGAAAAGAAAGTACTGTATTTTTACAAAAACAATAACAATACACAGCAATGTTTTGACCAAAAGGTCTTTATCAAGCCAAGGATACAACAGAAGTGAATTTCTTCACTCTTACACTGCACAACATATAGAAGAAGACAATAATTTAATGGCCCTAACATCCTAAAGATGTTAGGGCCGTTAGTACTTTTTGTATCTTATCTTATCTTAACTACATTTGCAGTGAAGCATCGTGGGGAGATTTCATTTTCTATCTTGTGCCAGGTGTGTTGCTCTTGACGCTGCCAGTCCATGCTTTCGCAGGGGCTCTGAGATGTTATCTATCCATCGTGTTCTTATCCTGCCTCATGCTCTGAGTGTTGATGACTTTATTGTATCACATAATGTTTATGTTAAGTAAAAGTAAAGTAAAGGAACCCTTTCATACCTTGTGGTATATAGGGCAATACAGTGTTAGGCCTGTATTATTCATTGACCGTCGGCACACGTTGGGTGATGTGGTCAGCATCACGCCAGCCACCTTTACTTTCCCAGGGCATGTCTGGTACCCAGTTGAGGCTGGGTCAACCTGAGAGCCGTCGCGGTTGGGAACAAATTTCACGCACACTGCGGGAGTTGAACCCGGACCACCAGCCTTGAGAAGCGAGTTCACTAACAACTACGCTACCGCGGCTCTCAATGTTTATGTTACTTTTGTTATTAATTATTTTTTATGGATATGAGAACATCTCTCACTCTCTCTATCTCTCTCTATCTCTCACTCTCTCATGCCTTTTAAACCCAATTGGGGCATAGGCCTTCAACTAACTCATGCCAAGTCTTCCTTCCTCATCTTCTTCTTCGTTCGCCCACTGAATTCGGACGTTAGTCATGATACTTGGTTTGGCGCTAATGACTGATTTTTTGCATGAAAGGCTGCCTTACCATTTGATGACAAGTCTTCCTATCGTTAGCTATCTCTTGCAGTGCCCTCTAGCTCTTCTCTATATCATTAATCCAGAGAGGTGCAACAGCACACGTCTGAGATTGTTGTCATCATCGCTTGCGATGGACGGCTATTATATCATTAATCTCTGTCTCCAAATCTCTGTTATAAAAGTAAAAAAAAAAAAGTAAAGGAACTCTTTCATACCTCGTGGTATATAGGTCAATACAGTGTTAGATCTGTATTTTTCATTGACCGTCGGCACATGATGGGTGATGTGGTCAGCATCACACCGGCCGCCTTTACTTTCCCAGAGCATGTCTGGTACCCAGTTGAGGCTGGGTCGACCTGAGAGCCGTCATGGTCGGGAAAAATTCCACTCGCATTGTGGGAGCTGAATCCAGACCACCAGCCTTGCCCTTGCGAAGCGAGTTCACTAACAACTACACTACAGCGGCTCTCAAATCTCTGTTATAATAAATTATTATTGTTGTTGTTATGTTATATGCAAATGTTTTATTTACATTTTTACAGAAACAAGAAAAGTTGTCACATGACCGGTTATCTATCTTTGGTTTGATGGTGAAGCCGGTACAGCGGTTTCCTCAGTTTATCATGTTCCTGCAGGTAAAGTATAATCTTCTTCTTTCTTTAATCCTGCTTCACAGCGGGGATGGCTTTCAATGGTGTTTTACCTCCTGGGCCGACACAATCATATTTTGGACATTTTGTACTGCCTCTATCTGAACACTACTCGTTTTGCCTGGTGTCAGTAATGCAGCCCACTACTTAAGCCTCAACTTGGAGGTGGAGTCACCCATGTGTTGTCGGTGCTCGCAATTGGAGTAAAGAATAGCAACACTGCGACCTACAAGGCAACTGAGGTAGAGGCGACTGAGGTAGGGGACTAGGGAATCTAACCTTGTAAATAAAAAGCATCGCAGACATTGAATGTGCTGGCCTACTTGTAGGCACATAACTAGCACAACGTACAATCGCTCTTAGACTAGGATCACATAAAAACAACAAAGAGTGGTTAACAAGTTGTTGATATGGAGTGTTTGAAGAAGAGGAAGAAGGAGGTGGAGTAGGAGCATTTGCTAGTTATGGTTCACTGGCTCTGATTTCTAACATAACTAACTTCTTATGTGCAGGATACGAAGAGATTTTTCTTGACTCTTTGGCCTTGCTAACTAATTCGTGGAATCTCTTCTTGATTCTTTGAGCCGTCCGTGTGTTGCCGGGGCCTCCAAGGAGGACAAAGAATAGTAACACTACAACCTACAAGGCATGTCGTAAGAGGTGACTGAGGTAGGGCTTAGGAAATTACCCTAGAAAATAAAAAGTGTAGCAGAAATCATATCTGCTGGCCTAATTGTAGGCGCATAACTGGCACAATGTACAAACGCTCTTAGACTTAGATCACATACAGATCACAAAGAGTGGTTTAATATATATATATATATATATATATATATATATATATATATATATATATATATATATATATATATATATATATATATATATATATATATATATATATATATATATATATATATATATATATATATATATATATATATATATATATATATATATATAATATAAATATAACTGTCATAGCATGTCCATTTGACAATTCTGCTAAATTTTATTATTGTTCCTTCTGTCATCAGGACTTAATAAAATTCACACCAAAAAGCCATGGTGACCGTATGGCCCTCCAGTTGGCCTTGACTGAACTAGAAAATGTGGCATACAGGTTAAATGAACGAAAACGTCAAAGTGAACAGAAGTTTCAGGTACGCCAGATCGTCCAACAGTTGGTCAAACAGAAAGTACAGCATGTCTTTGACGTATGGAACCTTCACATTGACCCAGACAGGAAGCTTATTCGTAGTGACTGTATGCAACAAGTGGTGAGTGTTGGTGTCAGTTTTTTCTGTAATTTTTGTCTTCCTCATTTTTATAATTTATTTGAAGTATTTGACATTTTGTGGTGTAGTTCAGAATATCGTTAAACGGAAGAATAACTAATGAAATCCAACATCGATACAATACAACAAATCAAATCATAGGATCGCCTGAGTGGTTACCGGGGCCCAAATGTGGGTGTAAAGAATAGAACCACTGTTACCTGCCACCATGTCGTAAGAGGCGTCTAAGGAGGTTGAAGGGGGGGCTAGCTACCCCACACCGTAAAAAAACACTTGATGGTTGCAGAACGGAGAGCGAACCGAGTAAACGCTGGCTGAAACCAGACACATTGCCGAAGGATAAACACCAGAACTCCAAATGGTGCTGAAGATGTGACGTAAAACAACCCAATGCTAATGTTGCATGAATCAAATTTCCACATGAATAGAATTTATGGGGAAATCTGGTACATTGGTCTGGACGGTGAACGAGAGAGATAGAGAAATCATAGAACAAATGGCGTCAATTTTGAAATGCAAACATGTCACTATGAACACCTCTTCTTCTTCGAATGCTCCATATCGACCACTTGTTAAACCACTATGTGATCTGAGCCTATGAGTGATTGTATATTGTGCCAGTTATGGACCTACAAGTAGGTCAGCTCATCCAATTTCTGCAACGATTTTTATTGACTAGGCTAGCTTCCCTAGGCCCCTGCCTTTGTTGCCTCTAGCGACATGTATTGTAGGTCGCAGTGTTACTATTATTTACAAAGTACTGTAGTTTTACAAATTACAAAAACAATGACAAAATACAGCAATGTTTCGACCAACAAGGCCTTTATCAAGCAAACGAACAACAGGAGTGACAATTTAAAAAAAACAAATGGACGACTAAATACATAGAAACGTTTGTATTTAGTCGTCCATTTGTTTTTTAAATTTGGGCCCGTAACCACTCGGCGGTCATTGTTTCCACAACTATTCACTCAATGCATAATATTTTCTTGTTTTTGTTTTTATACACAGTTCCAACATGAAGATTCTGAAACCAACAGATATAAGGACAGACAACTGCTTCTAATGAATGATCATGTTTTGTGTGTCAAGGTTATACATAAGTAAGTGCTATCAGTATCTCATTATCTTCTTCTTTCTCGAATCCTGTTTGCCTCACAGCGACAGGTCAAGAATAGATTTCTAAAATGGGCCCTTGTATGCGCTTCATAGATAGTGTCTTTTGTCGCCTCTGTTATCTCTGAGGTACATCTTTTGCGTGGCCAGCCTTTTGCTTTGTACCCATTGTATCGGAACAGCATTGCTCTTTGAGGTGCACTGTCTGATGGTGATCTGCTTACGTGGCCGAACCATTTAATTTGTTGTTTCTTGATGAAGTCTAGTACTGATGTTGTACCCACCTTTTTTCTGATGTCTTCATTTCTCAACCGGTCTCTTCTTGTTACACCCAGGATTCTGCGTAGACACTTCATCTCTGTCGTCGTAAGCTCGTAAGCCAACAGTGGTATAATCTAATCTGTGCTTGTAGAATTATGAAGAGGTATATCATCATCATCATCATCATCAAATAGCTTGTCCTGAGCAGAACTTTGCCACCCTAACAGTCCTCTAGAATTTCTCTCTCTCATAGGCTAGATGTCTTGCCTCTGCAGCCATCATGTACGAACCATCAGTTACATCCTGAATCCATATTTTCCATGGTCTTCCTCTTCTTATCTTTGCCGGCATGCCTCCTTCCATGATGGTCTCCTCCAGTCCTTCATGTCGTTTTATATTTTCAAAATACCTCCATTTTCTCTTTCTTATTTGTAGCATCAGCCAGTTTTCTTTGATTTTGAGTTCTTTCTGTATAGATATATTTGTTCTCTTCTCTGTCCAAGATATATGGAAGATTCTTCTGTAACACTTATATTCAAAAGCACATATATGTTTTTAAACTGTCTTATTAAATGTCCATGCTTCACACCCATGTGTTGAGACTGGGCATGCTCTTAGTATTCTGATCTTTGTTTTCTTATCAGTTCCGTTCTATACTGCTTTTAGTTGTTTAATTTTTTGTAAGGCCATGTTTGTTCTTCTTTACCTTCTTCTTCTTCAAACGCTCCATATTGACCACTTGCTAACCACTCTTTGTGATTCATATGTGATCTGAGCCTAAGGGAAATTGTACTTTGTATCATTTATCCTCGTACAAGTAGGCCAACACATCCAATTTCTGCTACGCTTTTTATTTACTAGGTAGCTTCCTAGTAAATGACATGAGTGTCTAGAGAAGATCATTTTGGAGGGAATGGTGCCTGGAAGAAGAATGAGAGGAAGACCTAGAAGACAATGAGTGCAAGATGTCATTAACAATCTGAGAATGACTGATGCCGACGCCGGTCAACTTGCATAGAACAGAGTTTTTCAGGACTGCTGTCATGGGAGCCAAGTTCTGGAAGGGGCAAGCTACTTAATGATGATGATGAGCTTCCCTAGGCCCCTACCTCAGTCGCCTCTTACAACATGCCTTGTAGGTCACAGTGTTACTATTCTTTGCTGCCCTTGAGGGTCCTGGCAACACACAGGCGGTTCTCCATTTCTTCTTCTTCTTCCGCATTCTCATTAGATTCAGATTTCGGATTCTCTAATAAAGGCAGCTGTCTGCCTCAGATTATCAGCCACGCCATACAGTTTGTCTTGGACGCTAGTGTAAGTGGGCCACCTCTTTCTTCTCAAGTCTGCATACGGGGACAGTTCTGTAGGATATAATTCCCATGATTTCTGCTTCCCGTTTGTGCCGACCTCTTCCCGCAGTAAGTTTTGGCCACCCTCGTGATGGTAGGTCTGACATTCTTACTGTGTGGCTAAATCTCTGAGGCAAATTGGCGACCGTAGAATCCGTTATCCCATTCCTCACTGTGAGGGGTCGTTGCATCATGTTATGCGCCTTATGGCCAGGAGCATCCATTTTCTGCAAACATTTGTTTCTGGTTAGCATTCCCTAGCGGACACATCCGATTTCATCCAAACCTCCTTAGTCGCCTCTTACGACATGCGTGGCAGGTAACAGTGGTTCTATTCTTTACACCCCAAATTTGGGCCCGGTAACCACTCGGCGGGTTACACCCAAATTTGGGCCCCGGTAACCACTCCGGCGGGGTCCCTACCTCAGTCTCCTCTTACAACATGCCTTATAGGTCACAGCGTTAATATTCTTTGCTCCTATTGAGGACCCTGGCACCACACAGGTGGTTCTTCTTTTAATTTCCTTCATCTCATTTCCATCTCTTGTTAGCAGTCTTCTTCTTTGCGTTCGTTCTTTACGATCAATTTTAATCACTTTTTGTGATATGATTTGATCTTTGCCAAGAGCGTGTATACGTTGCACATTGGTTTGGTAGGCCCCTAAACGCATAGAGTTCTACACGTTTAGGACATGTGCATCCGATTTCAGCCAAACCTCCTTAGTCGCTTCTTACGACACGCATGGCAGGTAACAGTGGTTCTATTCTTTACACCCAAATTTTGGCCCCGGTAACCACTCGGGCATTGTTAGCAGTGAACCGAGATAATCTCTCTCTCTCTTTCATTCACGCTCGTGCGTGATCACCGCCAGATGTACCAGACCTCCCCATAAATTCTATTTATGTGGAAATCTGATTCATGCAGCCTTGACATTGGTGTATTTTACGTCATATCTTCAGCACCATTTGGAGCTCTGGTGCTTTTCCTTCGGCAATGTGTCCGGTTTCAGCCAGCGTTTACTCGGTTTGCTCTCCGTTCTGTAGCCATCTAGTGTTTTTACGGTGTGGGGTAGCTAGCCCCACGCTCAACCTCCTTAGTCTCCTCTTACGACATGCGTGGCAGATAACAGTGATTCTATTCTTTACACTCCAAATTTTGGCCCCGGTAACCACTCGGGCTTTGTTAGCAGTGAACCGAGATATTCAAAACTGTTCACATTTTCAAATGTCTCTCAGCTGTATCAATAGTCTTATATGTTTACAGAGAACAGTTAGGTTACCCTGTACAAAGATATGCCTTGAGATGGATGGCCAAATTGAAAGATCTTGAGTTAAAGGACACCGCTATGACATGGGACGTCAAGCGGGCTTTTGAACAGGAACCAGGAAAAATGTATACTTCTCAGCGATCAGGTAAGGATGAAATCATTGATTTTCTTCTTCTGCTTCTTGTCTTCCATTGTATCTCAGTGAGGTATTGTGGGGAGATGTAAGTGTCTTTGTTGTACCTTGTGTAATGCATTTTCTTCTTCTTCTTCTCATCTTCCATTGTATCTCAGTGAGGTATTGTTGGAGAGAGGGCGATCCTGGATGGCCGAGGCAGAGGATGTTATTAAACAGGTCTGTACTCTAGATGAGTTGAGGCATAGTGAAGAATGGATGCCTATATCAGAGGATATGACTGCTTACGCCAGGTTGTCAGCATACTTGGACCCGCTGTAGAGAATGGGCCCCGGTGTCGTCAATGCGAAATTCTTGCACTCGTGGATCAGCACTCCCATCCAGGTGATATCATTATCTACACCGATGGCTCTGTCAAACGTGGCACCAGATCATTGTGGGCTTACTCAGCACAACGAAACGGTCGCACACTTCATGAGGACTGCGGGGCTTTCGAGACAACGACATCGAGCATGACTATGGAGATCACTGCTGCCTCCAGGGCTCTGTCATGGGTGGCTGAGCAACAGGTTACCCATACGATCATCATATCAGACTCGATGAATATGCTTCAACTGATTGCATCTGGAAGTATACATGTGGAATAGGTGGACATCATTCGGAGATCACATCTCAAGAAAATGACTTGGCTGTAAATGCCTGGACATGCTGGAGTGCGAGGTAATAAGCATGCTGACCCTCTTGCAAACAATGCCCTGACTCAAACGGGCAGAAGTATGGACAGAGCCGATATCATCAATGCGGTACGCTCGCAATTGTGTGACATGGGTGGGTCTCAGACACTGGAACAAGTTCGAGAATTAGGCGTTAAGTTTGGACATGCCAGACAGTGTCGTCTTCGTGTAGAGAGAGAAGATATAGTAATCAACTTCTCATGGGTACTGTGAGCAAATGGACTTTGGAATGGCTGCTGCAGCGGAGGACAGAGCACGAATAGGAATGCCCAATGTGCCATGACGTCGATCGCATAACATAACATAACGTTGTACCTTGTCTAACGCATTTTCTTCTTCTTCTGTCTTCCATTGTATCTCAGTGAGGTATTGTGGGGAGATGTCTTTGTTGTACCTTGTCTAACACATTTTCTTCTTCTGCTTCTTGTCTTCCATTGTATCTCAGTGAGATATTGTGGGGAGATGTAAGTGTCTTTGTTGTACAAATACCAGGATTAGTGAGTTGGCACTAATCAAGATCCTACCCCAACTCCACGTGATGACCCTGGAAACCAACAATGGTTACTGTCTGGCTAAGCGGGTAGGGATTGAGGGAGAGCTACTCTGGTATAAGTAGTAATGCAGAGGTAGTCACTTTGGATGAGATCCGCTTGCAACACAGACAAGCAAAATCCCAGAGTGACTATTAATGCACATCTCTCCTGCCCGATGGGTAAAGCTGAACGGATAAACAAAACAGGATGAGGGGTGCATCTAGAGAAGACACGTTGGTCCACGTGGGGCGGAACTCAGGCCCCCACCTCCGGCCCGAGTCGAGTTTCACGTGGGCCCACATAGGGCGAAGCTCAGAGCCCTGAGGTGGGGGCCCGAGTTGAGCTCCGTGTCTGGACGGTCTAGAGGCTTGGTGAATGTGTGCATGGTGAGAACTAATAGACATGGTGGGCAGGCACCCACACAGAGCGAACACAAATGCGAACGAGGCACAGGTGGGCCCAACGGTGGAGCCGACGTGCACGGCGTTGATGGTGGAGTGACGAAGGGGCGTGGCGGGCGTAGGAGTGAGCAGACCACCCAAATGTGCAGAAAAACGGAAGGCCCAGCAGAGGCTTGAGTCCATTGTGCGTTTCTGCTCACAGGGAACTACTACTGCCTTGTAGTTAGATTGGGGACTATCAAAGGCTAGCGGAGCAAACCATACACAAAACTGGACGGTAGGCAAACCAAGTAGTCAAAAAAGACAGGTAACTTCAGCAGATGACGCTCAACAACCCAGGAGGGCAGGTTGTCTAAGGGTAGCTACCCTGACAGAAAATAGCAACCTGCTGCCTTGCAGGTAGGCTGGGGACAGCCATAGGCTGACGGAGAGCGAACCCAGTAACGCTGGCTAAAACCGGACACATCGCCGAAGGATAAGCACCAGAGCTCCAAATGGCACTGAAAGATGTGACGTAAAAATTTGTTCTTGGCAAAGGCTGTTTATATATCACAATAAGAATGATCAAAATGGCCAAAAAGAACGATCGAGAGAGAGAGAACACATTGTGACAACCAGTAAAATCGAAGGGAGACGAGACAGGAATACAGAACACTTTAGATAGCCTGACTTCATGGCAGGGAAGAGCTTCAACATCTGAGATGATAGCAAACACAAGAAACTGAGAGTTGTGGAGATCCATGAACGCCTACGCCACCTGGTACGGCACCTGATGATGATGATACAGTGTCATATTTTTCTGATATTCTTTAGTTTCAGTTGATTCCAACGATGATCCATTCCATCTGCTTGCTGACCTCGATGAGATGTTGCATGATCACATAATTATCAAACAGATTACTGAGCTTGTATCCATGCTGAGACGATCTTATGCCGGACAAGTAAGTTATCATTTCGCTGTGTTTATATTGCATATACCGCCCGAGTGGTTACCGGGCCCAAATTTGGGGTGTAAAGAATAGAACTACTGTTACCTGCCACACATTTTGTAATAGGCGACTAAGGAGGTTTGGCTGAAATCGGATGCATGTGTCCGCTAGGGAATGCTAACCTGAAACAAATGCTTGCAGAAAATGGATGCATCAGGCCGTAAGGCGCGTAACATGGTGCAACGACCCTCACAATGAGGAATGGGATAACGGATTCTACGGTCGCCAATCTGCCTCTGAGATTTATCCACGCAGTAAGAATGTCAGACCTACCATCACAAGGGTGGTCAAACCTTACTGCGGGAAGAGGTCGGCACAAACGAAGAAGCAGAAATCATAGAAATTATAACCTACAGAACTGCCCCCAGTATGCAGACTTGAGAAGAAAGAGGTGGCCTACTTAGACCAGCGTCCAAGACAAACTGTATGGCATGGCTGATAATCTGAGGCAGACGGCTGCCTTTATTAGAGAATCTGAAATCCCAATCTAGTGAGAACGCAAACGAAAAAAAAATATTGCATATTACTCCATATTACTATTAGGGTTATCTTGGCATTTTCTTGGAAGGTAGTCTGCCATTGCTTTCCTTCCTGGCAGTGACTATACTGATAATAATAATAATAATAGCTGTCCATCGCAAGCGATGATGACAACAGTCTCAGATGTGTGCTTCTGCACCTCTCTGGTGTGTGCGGAGGGGACTGTAGAGTCCAATCCTAGAACACAATCCGCTACCACAGATGGGGCATACATGATCAAGGTTAGACATGCGAGTGTTGTGTGTTCTGTCTTTTTGCACAGGTCGTTTTCTCTGTGCCTCAACGGCACGATGATTCTCAGATATTTGAGCTCCTTTTGTGTTGTTACAGTGCCGCATTTGGCAATCTTTTGCCAGGGATTCCCAGCACGTGGTGTCTATATCAAAGCATTTCAGAGACATTTTACCACCAGCTGAACATCTGTCCACTTCAAGCTTGCCATACATTAACTGTTTTGGGATGGCAAAACTGGTCCATGACCGTAGCCATTGTCTCTATATAGACAATAATAACAACAGATAAACCAAACATGAAAAAATATATTTTTATCAACGGAGAGAAAATAGAAAATATGAACAGTTTTGAATATCTTGGTTCACTGCTAACAACAGATGAAAATAGGATGAAGGAAATTAAAAGAAGAACAAACATGGCTTTACAAAAAAATGAAACAACTAAAAACAGTATGGAATGGAACTGATAGGAAAACAAAGATTATAATACTAAAAACATGCATATTCGCAGTGGCAACGTATGGGTGTGAAATGTAAACATTTAATGTACTCCTGTATGGACGCCTGTATGGCGGGGGACACTGATAAAAAGGAAAGCATGCCTTCACGCAAAAATCAGTCAGAAACGCCATACCAAGAGCGTTGACTACGCCTGAATTCGTAACAGGTGAATGCAAGAAGAAGAAGAAGAAGAAGAAAAACAGAGATATAACACAACAAGGGCGACTCATCTGGCACTGTAACACAAATTAAAGCTCCCACCCCTACACTTAATAGCAAGAGTGGACAACCAATTCCATCATCCACCTGGAGAAGGACAATAGACCTTTTAGTTTGTCTCCACTGTATCAGAGTAGCATTGCTTTTTGAGATCTGTTGGTAATCTGCTTTGCAGTCTGCTATTTTCAACTGCCACTGGTACTTTTACTGCTCTATATGAACACATGGAACATCAATCACTACAAGAATGTTCCCTTCGACAAGAATTGCAATTCAAGTGATGAACAGTTTTGTGTTGCTACATTAGCGACGGCCATATGCATTTTATGCGGTGGAGGTTGCTTTTTGTGGTGTACGCGGCTGTTTCAATCTGGAATTAGTTCACACAGGAAACATTTCACAGTTGTTAGCATTTCGTGTGATTTTAATTGGCACAGGAACGGAGTAATTATGGGGTGACCCGTTGCAGTGAAGTTGGAACCGTACTTATGAACTATATGAACACATGACCTATGTTTTATCATCCATCTCTGACAGGACTAACAACATGATCTGTTGTGGAGATTCCAGGGCTCGAGGAAAGCTTGGCCAAATATTTCTCCTAGTTCATACAATCTAGAAGGTTCTGTTGGAGGGAATGGCTATACCGGGGGCATACAGCCATTACCCCAGGACAGAGGGCCTCATACTAGACAAGTAGATAAGATAGTAGAAACGAGCTAGATAGTATAAGGAGACACCGTAGGATTTGCACACCAAAGCTGCGCACTCTGATGAGAATAGCAGCACTATAACGAGACTAGTTTGACGTAGATTAGTTAGGACTGCTTAGCGACGATAGTGACAACATAAGAGACCGATATAAACACTAGAATAGTGTGGACGTGTTTGTAAACAACACAGAAAACATCAATAAAGATGAAATGAAACTAACAGAACTGAGTTTGTTTTATATCTTACGCTATGGTTGTTACATCTACCATCAGGGCTATGAATGGTCATCAGGACTAACCTACAACACCATCGACACTACAAATTCTCCTACTACAGTTCTACAGCAGAAGGATTGACTTCGTTGCACCAGGTTTTACCCTATATGGCTTGGTCCCTCTCCACAGAAATGTCACACCATCTGCCGAGAGTATTGCACAAAGCACAAACTCTATAGCTCCGGCAACAATCCTAAGGTCTCTGAAAAAATACACTCGTGAACAGAATGTTGTCTTAGCTAAGGAGGCAGTGCCAAAGCAAATTTACCAACCTTGTCTTTTCAGAGGTCAAACCCATACAGAAAATATGAGTAGACTGGAAGACAAACACTGATATGATTATGGAAAGACTCTCAAGACCTAAGCAGAACAGACCAGGCCATTATATTTCACTACGCACCGGACACTGCAGACTCAACAAACACTTATATAGACTAGAATAAGTCAAACAGCTCTGCCAGTGTCAGCAGGCAACAGACACAGAGCATCCTGCAGACTGTCCCTCTGTGAGCTGGAAGCAACCTGTGACATCAGTCGACCTGAAAACTAAGCTTGGAACTGACAGACCTGAAGCTGTCTGCCCAGTTTGTGTCACAGTAAATTAAAGCGCATGACCAGAGATCGCTGAAGAAGAAAAGGGAACAGAATGTTGTAGTCTGATTCAACCACACCTTCTGAAAATGAGGCCAGGACCACAGCCACAGAGACCTCAGTGCATACAGTACGCAGTTCGACTACCTGAGACCATAACTTACTTGGGTATCTAAATTACAAGTCCGTCTGAAGTTAAACCAAGGCTTGCCTAAATGGCAAGGGACACTGTAAATAAAAAATGTTGGGGCCTTCCTCAAAAATCAGTCAGAGAGGCCATTAGACTGAATTCATATCGAGAAGATATATTTTAAAATTCATAGTCAGCTTTTAATCTCTATTAATTTTTTATTTAATGGTCAGGGTTTGAGCGAGGAACATATCCACGAAATAATGAACGATCTGCAGCAGATGATCCAGGTTAAGGAGGAGCTGCTACGATTGGCCAACACTTGTTCTATAATTCTTCAAGATAGTTCTAGGTTTGTACAAAATATTTGTATTTTAGAATTCATTAAAACTCTTACAATATAGTTTTATTGATATAGCAGGCCCGCCTACCCAGCGTGTTCGTAACGTGTTGGACGACGGGTGATAAGCCCTCTGTGAGTGTGGGTTCAATTCCATGGGCTGGCAGAAAAGCCACAAGTTCTCTAGATTTACAGTGTTTGTGGCACCAAACCGAAGGGTTACGATGTCCATGGCACCGAACCGAAGAGCTGAAAGTTCAAGTGCTTCTGGATTGGAAAAAAATTCCCCAAAAAATCGATATAGCGGAAGACTGCAATAAAACCACGTTGCAATGGCGAAACATGTACAAACAAAGTACTGTAGTCTTACAAAATACAAAAACAATAACAATAGACAGCAACGTTACCAAACGGCCTTTATCAAAAGATAGAGTGAAACTCTAACGGGTACATGGGTGTCATTGGCAATGAGAGAGCAGACAGACTGGCTGGCTCTGCCACCATATCAGAGGGCCAGCCAATGGACAGAGCTGACATCTTCAATGCCCTGATAGAGTGTGGCTGCAGAGAAGATCTTCATCTAAACCAATCCACGTCAACTACTAGATTGCAGGAGCTGGGTTTGAAGATTGGAGTAGCAAGAAAAGAAGCGAGCATATAACAGGTATGCGAGTAGAGCTCATCAATCAAAATCAACTGAATACGGTCAAGTCGATTGAATGCTGTTGGAGATAATGCGAGGAGATCGGACACCTCATGGAAAATGTCGGAGTGGCAAGTGAAGATATTCTAAACTGAAACTTCAAACCTTTTGAGGTCAAAGTGTTACTATTCTTTGCTCCCCTTGCAATCCTCAATTATATGAGGGTTAAGCTCCAGGGACATCACAGGCTAGAGAGAGATAAAAACACGTTCCATGAATTTTTTTCTGTACGTTGATTAACTGATTGATTTGTTTATTTTGAAATAGGTTGGACAAACCACATTTTGTGATTCAAACATCAACATCAGCACTCAAACAAGATTGGTGTGTTGATTTCTTAATAGCTAAGTTAGCATTGGACAAGAATAATAATTTGGCATGGGATGGAATGTTGGGCAGTGATGGCAGTGATTTCGATGTTGTGCCAGCATATTTTCTCAAGCATGTACCAGTTGATGTACCGAAAAACTATACTAAGGTATGTATTGATAGTAAGATAGTTTGTGCCAAGAATATCATTTCTATATCTTGTGATTGCTACCCAGCACACAGTTATCTTTACTGATGGTAAGTCAGTGCTACATGCACTAGAAAATGCAAACCCTGAGAGCCCAGCGTGCCAGTCCCTGGCTCTATCCATCAGTTCATTCATCAACACCTTTGCTGTCAAGCTTACCTTACAGTGGATACCAGGACACAGCAACATACAGGGAAATGAAAGAGCAGACATCCTTGCAAAGGCAGGAGCAAATAGTCAACAGCATGACAGACCAATAACTCTGCAGACTGCTAAACAAATAATAAGTAACAAAAAAGAGGAGTGGATGAATGAGTGGGCAATGGACAAAACAGGCAGAGCCCTCTTTAAACACATGACCACTCCAAATCCCAAAGATGCCATAAATGATCTCACACGACAAGAACAATCATTATTTTCTCCTTATGGCACAACATGTGCCCCTGAATGCTCACCTACATCGCATCCAACCAAAGATTGCCCCACAATATCAACTGTATGACTATTCAGAAGAAACTGTTACACACCATCTCTTCCAGTGCCCTGCACTCAGTGACCTACGCCACAAGTACCTACCTCCAGATCCAGATGTTGAAAACACTCTCTATGCTAACACACCACAACTCAGACAGACCTGTAAATTCACTGCCATGGCCTCAAGTCGAAGGGCAAATGCTCAGAGGACTGCTGGATCGGAAAAGTAAAAGTAAAGTAATATCTAAGTCAGCCTTGGACAAGAATAATAATTTGGCATGGGATGGAATATTAGGCAGTGATGGCAGTGATTTCGATGTTGTGCCAGCATATTTCCTCAAGCATGTACCAGTTGATGTACCAAAAAACTACACTAAGGTATGTATTGATAGTAAAAATATTTCTCGGCTAATGCGCATGGTAGGGTTGTTGCAGAGCGAAGTGGGGCATACAGGACAACTACTTCTAGTATGAGGATGGAGGTTGAGGCCATTACTGCTGCCCTCCATTGGATCTCTGGGACTTTATTTACTGGGGCAGTTATTGTATCTGACTCTCAGTCAATGCTTCACAAGATCCAGAAGGGCAGGTTTCGGTATGAGTGGATGTCTATAGAAGTTTCTAACCTCCAGCAGCTTACGTGGATATACTGTCCTGGGCATGCGGGTGTTTACGGTAATGAGAGAGCGGACAGGCTTGCATCAACGCATCGATTGTTGGGAGTTGAAGATGGATAAGGGGATATTCTTCGGTCTCTTCGCGACTGTCTGTTGGATGAGGACACTAAAATCGATGTTGAATCAATCAAGCGATTTAGGCAGTTTGGAGTTACCCGTTGTTCAAGTCGAACTGGATGCCTGAGAGGCAGAGTGAGAGGTGTGTTTAATCAGCGAGCCACAGGAACCATCAGTATGCATACTCTTCGATATCTGTTGGGGAGACTGAGCACCTATAGGTCAGCCCGGAGTGCAATGACGTCAGTTTAGTACCCAATAACCAATAGCAAAAATAGTTTGTGCCAAGAATATCATTTCTATATCTTGTGGTTGTTTCTGACGTGATTATATCGCAGGTCTCTGTGGTGCAGAGGTTAAATGCTCGCATCTCTTTACAAAGGTACTCGGATTACTCTCTTGTGGGGCCATCAGGATATTTTCAAGAAATCCCTGATCTCAGTGTAGGTGAGGTCAAGTACCTAGTCCTACTGGAGCCTGACGATAAAACATGTGACATAGAGCATGTAAAAAAAACCAGTGGCCGTTCACAATCAAGAAGAGCAGGCTGGAAAGCCGCTGCCCGACAAAATTCATTAGAGATATTACAAATAACCAATTCCTAAAAATTGTTTTCATCATCTTCAAAATTACACTGAGAACCCTCGCCAGTGCTATGGAGTTCGTGCTCTACCGTTGAGATCTTCCTGTGCAAGAAAGATATTGGAGCACACTCACTGAAGTGCAATGATGATGTTCCTATCAATCAATCACTTAGAACTGAGCACCTATGGGTCTGCCTGGAGTGCTGTGACATCATTTCAGTAATCTTCTTCTTATTTGTGTTTGGTTTCAAATTCTCATCTGAACCATGAGATGGGTTGCCTCTATGAAGCTGCATGTCAGTTGGGGTTCCTTGAGAGTTCCCCATAGCTTGCTCTGTAAGCTTTGTTCATGAAGCCAGGTTTCATTTCATTGGTGTATGTATGATGAACATGATTTGCTGGGTGTTCTCTGGAGTCTGTGTTTCTTTCTGACATGCACACTTTGCAGTCTGAGCAGGCTTTATTTTGTGCATATGATGGTTGAGCCTGCAGTGACCTGTTCTTAGACGAAAGATTGTTGTGTGCTGTTTTCTGTTTAGTCTGCTGATGGGATCTTGTGGGTGTTTGCTGTGGGTATGTTGCTTCCACAACTCTTTGTATTTTCGCTTGATATGTGTCTTGATTTCTGGTAGTGACACTGGGTGTTTGTGTTTTATAAGTCTTGTTCCCTCCTTAGCCAGCCTGTCTGCTCTCTCATTTCCTGGTATGCCACAGTGGACTGGTATCCACTAGAGAATAGTTTGTTGTGTTCTGAGAGCTTGTTTAGTTGTAGTGTCAGCTCTCATTCCATATTAACTTATGGTTACTTTGTGCGGCCTACAGGACTGACATGCAGTCGTAAAGGAAGACAAGTTTGTTGTTTCGTATGTTTCTTTGTTGCAGTATTTTTGAAGCATCGACAATTGCCTGTTGTGCGGCTCTAAAATTTGTTGAGAGTTCTCCGATGGCACTTGAATATTTTAGTGTGGTGCCGTCTTGGAGGACAATGATGATTCCGGCCCCTCCTTTCCTCGCTGTCATGTCCAATGTTTCATTTGTGTATGTTTCAGTGACCCGTGAAAGTGGCTCTCTGGACTATAATCACATGCCCACAGAGATCAATAAGTGATGTGTTTAGAGCTCCAACCGCACTAGAAATGGGAGAATACTACAGTGATGACCAATGAACCCTACCTGAGTAGGAGTTTCCGCAGCACTAAGCATAGCACTACACGCATTGAGCTGTTGGAAGTTTCTAGGTTTTCAAGAAAGCTCGGGTGCTCCCCTCATTGCCCTATAGGAAAAAGATTGAAAATTCATAATTGCTGGGGTTCGAAGAAGAATTATATTTCTTCTTCAAATGCTTCATCTTGACCACTTGTCAACCACTCTGTCTGATTTGTATGTGATCTGAGCCTAAGAGTGATTGTACGTTGTGTCAGTTATGCGCCTATAAGTAGGCCAGCACATCCGATTTCTGCGCTGCTTTTATTTACTAGGGTAGCATCCTAGGGCCTACATCAGTTGCCTCTTACGACATGCATTGTATGCCGCAGTGGTACTATTATTTGCTTCCCTTCCGGGCCCCAGACCACACTGGCGGCTAATAATCAATAATAAATCTATCACCTGCAGATCAAGTGTGCTGTATCAGTTTACATGAATCCTAAGAAGTCTGCCAGTGGATTAGGGTTTCAACACTTGTGGGTGTGTTCATCGACACCTACATTTGGCCAGGTCTCCATACTGGCCATGCATAATTCAAAGCCAGCACTAATTGAGTCTTTCAGGTATGTGTTTAGCTCTCATGTATGTCTAATTTGAGAACATATAGTTGTGACGTATTGGGTGTAGAATTAGTTATTTTAATTTCATCTCTGGAGGCCACAGAGATGTGGTTTTACAGAAGAATGATTGCTCATCTGCCCAGCGTGTTCGTAGCGCATTGGACGATGGTGTCAGAAGCCCTCTGTGAATGCGGGTTCAATTCCACAGGCGAGCAGAAAAAGCCACAGGTTCTCCAGATTTATGGTGTTCGTGGCACCGAACCGAAAGGTTACGATGTCCATGGCACTGAACCGAAGAGCTGAAAGCTCAAGTGCTTCTGAATCGGGAAAAACAACAACAGAAGAATGATGAGAATCCATGGACTGCTAAAATGACAAATGTTGAGGTGTTGAACAAGATCAAGACACAGAGAAAACTTATCATCAATATAAGAAAGAGGCAGTCATCATTTTTCGGGCATGTGATGAGGTAAGTAAAAATAAAGTAAAGGAACCCTTTCATACCTCGTGGTATATAGGTCAATACAGTGTTAGGCCTGTATTTTTCATTGACCGTCGGCACACTATGGGTGATGTGGTCAGCATCACGCCAGCCGCCTTTACTTTCCCAGAGCATGTCTGGTACCCAGTTGAGGCTGGGTCGACCTGAGAGCCGTCGTGGTCGGAAAAATTCCATGCGCACTCGGGAGTTGAACCCAGACCACTAGCCTTGAGAAGCGAGTTCACTAACAACTACGCTACCACTGCTCTCTTGTGATGAGGAGGGAGGTTTATAACACATTGTGACAACCGGTAAAATCGAGGGTAGACGAGACAGAGGAAGACAGAGAGAGAAAAAATTTGGATAGCCTGACTTCATGGCTCGGTAGAGCGTCAACATCTAAGTTGATAGCAAACACCAAAGATAGAGGTTTGTAGAGATCCATGATCACCTACGCCAGCCGATGTGGCACTTGATGATGATTTTAATTTCAGAGCATAAGATAATAACATATTGGATGTCCGAAGGCATGGGTTTGAACCCAGTCCGCGCTGTTATTTTTTCGTAAGTGAATTTTTCCTAAGCAATTATAGACATGTCTAATGTGCGATAAAGATGATTTTCTTCTTTGAACGCTCCATATCGACCACTTGTTAACCACTGTTTGTGATTTGTATGTGATCTAAGCCTAAGAGCGATTGTACGTTGTGCCAGTTATGCGCCTTATAGTAGACCAGCACATCCAATTTCTGCGACACTTTTTATTTAGTAGGGTAGCTTCCCTAGGCTCCTACCTCAGATGCCTCTTACGACATACCTTGTAGGTTGCAGTGTTACTATTCTTTGCTCCCCCTGTGAGTCCCGGAAACACACGGGTGTGAAGAGGATCTTAAAATGAACAATTTCAGAGCAGTTACTTCATTGGCGAAGTGATCAAGTCGTTTGCCTTGTGTTCTTAAAGTTGTGAGTTCAAACCTAGATCGTGTTTTGAGCAATGAGTTAATTTTTCTTCTTCATCTTTCAACTCCCAACGGACACGGTCTTCAACAAACTTCTTCCAGTTCTTCCTCTCTCCTGCCATCGCTTCCAATTCTTTCCATGTTTTACCTATCCTTTTAATATCAGCCTCAAGCTCTCTTCTCCAGTTCTGTCTAGGTCTTCCTCTACTCCTCTTTCCCTGCAGGTTCCAAAACAGTGCATGTCTTGCAATTATTTATTCTAGAAATTCTATTATTCTTGCTGGAGCTACGGAGTACATGCTTTGTGTGATACTCTCAACAGGGAGCTTGCCATTTCAACAGAGAGAGACCAACCATATGGGGATACCCAATACAATATAGACAATCCTTTGCCTTTAATCTATTTTAACCCTTTTTGGAACAGAACTTTGTTTGAATTACATTGAGAGACAAAGAATGAAGTGGTTTGGCCATTTAATAAGAATGCATCCAAACTCCACAGTATTCAAAGTCTTCTACAACAGAACATCAGGGAAGAAGGTGAGAGGAAGACAACGAAAAGATGGTTAGATGGCATAACAGAATCCTGTCAAAGAGCAAAAATAACAATCACCCAAGCCACCAGAACAGCTCAAGCCGAAAACAGAAAACCGCTACACTTGCAACAACCCGGTAGCAGTGTGACGACAAACAAAGAAGAAGAACCCTTTTTATTTCTTTAAAAAATTTTTTTTAATTTTCAGAGCTTGTGGTAGTGAGATACTGGCTGTAGAATTTGTTCCAGGATTTGGTGATGTTACAAAGCCAGGAAGTTATCAGTTTGCTGACGGCACAGTCTGGATGGCAACAAGTCAAAATGAGTGAGTAGAACTGTCAAATTTTTATGTTTATTTTTTAAATGAATTTTATTTGCTTGTTCCTTTAGTTTGGTCAGGCCACCAAGAATGCAACCAAACTCCACAGTATACAGAGTCTTCTACAATATAACATCAGGAAAGAAGGGGAGAGGAAGACCCTGCAAAAGATGGCATCGCAGAATCCTGTCAAAAAGCAAAAATACCTATCACCCAAGTTACTATAGCAGCGCAAGACAAAAGAGAAAAAACCTTGACACTAGGCAACAACCTGGTAACAGTGTGATGGCAAAAGAAGAAAGATAAATGGATACCTTTCTTTCAGAAGAATTTTTGATCTAAAAAAGACATGAAGGGTTGGAGAAGACCATTATGAAAGAAGGCATCCCGACAAAGAAGAAAAGAGAATGACCACAAAGAAAATGGATTAAGGATGTAACTGATGATTACTCTTGGAAGAGAATATAGAAATTGGGGCAATATGAAGGTTGATCTCGCAGTTTAGCAGCTGATAGAAGATAATGTAAGGGATGATGATGTTGTTTATACTGATGGGTCGGTTCAACGTGGTGAGAAGTCCGGCTGGGGTTTCTTGGCTAATCGCATGGTAGGGTTGTTGCAGAGCGAAGTGGGGCATACAGGACAACTACTTCTAGTATGAGGATGGAGGTTGAGGCCGTTACTGCTGCCCTCCATTGGATCTCTGGGACTTCATTTACTGGGGCAGTTATTATATCTGACTCTCAGTCGATGCTTCACAAGATCCAGAAGGGCAGGTTTCGGTAGGAGTGGATGTCTTCTATAGAAGTTTCTGACCTCCAGCGGCTTACGTGGATATACTGTCCTGGGCATTCGGGTGTTTACGGTAATGAGAGAGCGGACAGGCTTGCATCAACTGCATCGATTGTTGGGGAGTTGAGGATGGATAAGGGGATATTCTTCGGTCTCTTTGCGACTGTCTGTTGGATGGGGACACTAAAATCGATGTTGAATCGATCAAGCGATTTAGGCAGTTTGGAGTTACCCATTGTTCAAGTCGAACTGGATGCCTGAGAGGCAGAGTGAGAGGTGTGTTTAATCAGCGAGCCACAAGAACCATCAGTATGCATACTCTTCGATATCTGTTGGGGAGATTGAGCACCTATGGGTCTGCCAGAAGTGCAATGACGTCATTTTAGTAACCAATAACCAATAACTGATGATTAGAGCATGATGACCGCAGAGGGGGAACATCTGGCCTATGAGAGAGAGAGAGAGAGAAATTCTGAAAGACTGTTAGGGTGGCAAACTTCTGCTCAGGACAAGCTATTTGATTATGATGTAAAATGAACATATGTGTTTCCGTTTTTTTTTCTATGATATTTTGAGTTTTCTTTTTTCTTCTTCTGCGTTCTCACTAGATTGTGATTTCGGATTCTCTAATAAAGGCAGCCGTCTGCCTCAGATTATCAGCCACACCATACAGTTTGTCTTCTGCGTTCTCACTAGATTGGGAATTTGGATTCTCTAATAAAGGCAGTCGTCTGCCTCAGATTATCAGCCACGCCATACAGTTTGTCTTCTGCGTTCTCACTAGATTGGGAATTTGGATTCTCTAATAAAGGCAGTCGTCTGCCTCAGATTATCAGCCACACCATACAGTTTGTCTTCTGCGTTCTCACTAGATTGGGAATTTGGATTCTCTAATAAAGGCAGTCGTCTGCCTCAGATTATCAACCACACCATACAGTTTGTCTTCTGCATTCTCACTAGATTGGGAATTTGGATTCTCTAATAAAGGCAGCCGTCTGCCTCAGATTATCAGCCACGCCATAGTTTGTCTTCTGCGTTCTCACTAGATTGGGAATTTGGATTCTCTAATAAAGGCAGCCGTCTGCCTCAGATTATCAGACACGCCATACAGTTTGTTTTCTGCATTCTCATTAGATTGGGATTTCGGATTCTCTAATAAAGGCACTTGTCTGCCTCAGATTATCAGCCACACCATACAGTTTGTATTCTGCATTCTCACTAGATTGGGATTTCGGATTCTCTAATAAAGGTAGCTGTCTGCCTCAGATTATCAGCCACGCCATACAGTTTGTTTTCTGCGTTCTCACTACATTGGGATTTCGGATTCTCTAATAAAGGCAGCCGTCTGCCTCAGATTATCAGACACGCCATACAGTTTGTTTTCTGCATTCTCATTAGATTGGGATTTCGGATTCTCTAATAAAGGCACTTGTCTGCCTCAGATTATCAGCCACACCATACAGTTTGTATTCTGCATTCTCACTAGATTGGGATTTCGGATTCTCTAATAAAGGCACTTGTCTGCCTCAGATTATCAGCCACACCATACAGTTTGTATTCTGCATTCTCACTAGATTGGGATTTCGGATTCTCTAATAAAGGTAGCCGTCTGCCTCAGATTATCAGCCACGCCATACAGTTTGTTTTCTGCGTTCTCACTACATTGGGATTTTGGATTCTCTAATAAAGGCAGCCGTCTGACTCAGATTATCAGCCACGCCATACAGTTTGTCTTGGACACTGGTGTAAGTGGGCCACCTCTTTCTTCTCAAGTCTGCACACTGGGGGCAGTTCTGTAGGATATAATTCTTATGATTTCTGTTTCCCCTTTTGTGCCGACCTCTTCCCGCAGTAAGTTTTGACCACCCTTGTGATGGTAGGTCTGACATTCTTACTGCATTGCTAAATCTCTGAGGCAGATTGGCGACCGTAGAATCCGATATCCTATTCCTCATTGTGAGGGATTGTTGCACCATGTTATGCGCCTTACAACCTGGTGCATCCGTTTTCTGCAAGCATTTGTTTGCGAGTTAGCATTCTAGCGGACACATCCGATTTCAGCAAACCTCCTTAGTCGCCTCTTACGACATACGTGGCAGGTAACAGTGATTATATTCTTTACACCCCAAATTTGGGTCCCGGTAACCACTCGGGCGATTTTGAGTTTTAAAAAAATTTACTCAATATTTTTCTTTTTCAAATAGAACATTCATATTCCCACTAACAAGTGAGGATGGTGTTCATCGTCAACCACTAGCCAGTGTTAGAACATCACTGTTGACAGTATCAATGAAGTTTGTGAATGAGCAGATGTTTTGTGGATCTGTTACTGGACTTGTCACCATTTACTCACGTCAACAAGGTGAGTTATTTTTTATTGTCTTCTTCTTCTTTGCGTTCGTTCTTTATGACCAATTTTAATCACTCTTTGTGATATGTTTGATCTTTGCCAAGAACGTGTATACATTGCACAGTGATTTGGCAGGCCCCTAAACGCATAGACTTGTACACATTTAGAACATGTGTATCCGATTTTATCCAAACCTCCTTAGTCGCCTCTTACAATACGCGTGGCAGGTAACAGTGGTTCTATTCTTTACACCCCAAATTTAGGCCCGGTAACCACTCGGGCATTATTTTTTATTGTGTTTAACTTATTCTTGACCCCAGATGCTTGCTTGTTTGTTGGGTACCGTTTCACTGTGGAATACCAGGAAATGAAACAGCAGACCAATTGGCCAAGGAAGGTGCTGCAGGAGAGCAACCGGATGTGCCAGTTACCAACCAACCTGTTGCCTTGCAGGTCGGCTGGGGACAGTCAAAGGCTGACGGAGAGCGAACACAGTAAACGCTGGTTGAAATCAGGCACATTGCCGAAGGACAAGCACCAGAGCTCCAAATGATACTGAAGATTGTGACGTAAAAAAAACGTCTTAGCAAAGGCTGTTTATATATCACAATAAGAATGATAAAAATGGTCAAAAAGAACGATCGCAGAGAGAGAGAGAGAGAGAGAGAGAGAGAGAGAGAGACAGAGAGAGTTACCTACCACCAAAAGAAAAGAAAGCTTAATTAGAAAGCCACAAATACCAACACAAGATGACTTCTATATTATGAACAGATTAGAACAGGTTGTCGTTCTGCGCCTTAGAACAGGACTCTATCGACTCCGGTGTGAGTTTTTTGCTGCCCTAAATGCCAAGGGCATAACAGGCTAAAGAGAGAGAAGTCACTAGAACAGCGCAAGATAAACACAGGAAACCACAACACTGGGCAACAACCCAGTAACAGTGCGACGATCACCCATCTTACTAGAACAGTGAACGATAAAACCACAACACTGGACAACAACCTGGTAACAGTGCGACGATCACCCACATTACTAGAACAGCGACGATAAACCACACACGGCAACAACTAACAGTCAAACACCCATGTTACTAGAACAGTGACGTAACCACAACACTGACAACAACCTGGTAACAGTGCGACAATCACCCATGTTACTAGAGCAGCGAATGATAAAAAAAGAAAACCACAACACTTGGCAACAACCCGGTAACAGTATGACGGCAAAAGAAGAAGAAGACAAATGAGTTTTAACTGATTGGCTCCCATAAGCCACTGGGAGCACCTCTATTCATTTGTTTTAGAAGATCTCAAAGAAAATTCATTTACCTACAAAATGGTATATTACTCATAAAAATTATTTAATAATTAAGAAAACTGCAGCTGAATTTGTACATCTATCTATCCCCTAATCCTGTTTTGCCTTTCAGCGTCAGGTGGAAAAAGGAGACGCCTGGAGCGAGCCTCTCTATGCACCTTGTCTTTCTTTCTCTTCTCCAATCCTGATTTGCCTCACAGCTTCAGTGTAAGAATCACAAAATAGATGAGACTGCAGTAAAACTATTTGATTGGCAAAACACATAATCACAAAGTACTGTAGTGTTACAAATTACAAAATCAATGATAAAATACAGCAACGTTTCGACCAACTAGGCCTTTATCAAGCAAACGAACAACAGGAGTGACGAATTTAAAAAACATATGGACGACTACATACAAACGTTTCTAATGAAAATCTGGGAATAAAAACGAATAACAAAATAAATGTAACAAAAAAACACACATAAAAACTAGAAATAGAAAGAAGAGAAACAATGAAAAATCTAGTAAATATATAACTTGAATACATGCAACATATGCCCATATAGATTACAAGGCATGGAAAGATAAAGTACTAAGAAGCATAGGAATGTAATACGTTGAGCCCATGTGGTCGCAAGGTACCATACAACGAAATCAACCAATTCTCCAGAGCAAATCGACTGCGATCATCCGAGGAACATGATCGGATGGCTGTGACCTGGGCATCGTGAGCTCCTAAATGACCAGTATCATTGAATTGATCAGTATCAGGGAAAGAAGAGATTTCTAGCACAGGCTTTTGTGTGTGTGCTTCATATAAAATGCCTTTCGTTGGCTCTGCTATCTCTGAGGTCCTTCTTCTTTCTTCTTCTTTGCGTTCGGTTTCGTATGCTCGTCTAAATCATGAGATGGGTTGCCTCTATGAAGCTGCATGTCAGTTGGAGTTCTTCGAGAGTTCCCATAGCTTGGTCTGTAAGCTTTGTTCATGAGGCCATGTTTCATTTCGTTGGTGTATGTATCTCTGAGGTCCACCTTTTGCATGGCCGGCCTTTTGCTTTGTAACTGTTGTATCGAAGTAACATTGCTCTTTGTGGCGCACTTTCTGTTGATAATTTGTACATACACCTCATCATCATCATCATCATCAAAAGCTTGTCCTGAGCAGAACTTTGCCACCCCAACAGTCCTCCAGAATTTCTATCATAGGCAAGATTTCCTGCCTCTGCAGCCGTCTTGTTCAAACCATCAGTTACATCCTGAATCCATCTTCTCCGTGGTCTTCCTCTTCTTCTCTTTGCTGGTATGCCTCCTTCCATGATGGTCTTCTCCAGTCCTTCATGTCTTTTATATGTCCAAAATATCTCAATTTTCTTTTTTATTTGTAGCATCAGCCAGTTTTCTTTGATTTTGAGTTCTTTCTGGATAGATCTATTTGTTCTCTTCTCTGTCCAAGATATACGAAGGACTCTTCTGTAACACTTATATTCAAAAGCACTTATATGTTTTTTCCACTGCTTTATTAAATGTCCATGCTTCACACCTATACGTTGCCACTGGGAATATGCATGCTCTTAGTATTATGATCTTTGTTTTCTCCCATACCTGCAATAGGAAAATAGGACATCAATTTAATTCAGCCCAACAACACTCGTTTTTCAATTCCTGTAGCTAATCAGTTTGTTACTCATTCTCTCTCTGTTGTTCTTTTTGTTTCAGATGGTAGCTGGAATATTTTGCTCCCTGTGTCTATAAGTGTTGGCAGCACAGTTGTGAAATTCCACTTTGTACATGCACAAAATATTTGGCTGAGCTGTGGTAGCAGATTCTGTCAACTTGATGTCTCCAGTTTACAAGTTCAGGTATATATAACGTGTTCTAGAACCTCACACTCCAACAGTATTTTGGTCTTGTGTTTCCTGTGTGGAGCCTTTTATTCACTTTTTGTTTGTTTAAGATATTGTCTATATTTTCAATGTTATTTCTTGTATAAGTTTTTGTAAACTCTTATGTAGAGTTTTGACACATTTTAATTGTCATGGTATAGTCTCTGACTAATTTTGGTATAGTCTGGTAAATTTAATTTTGGTATAGTCTCTGGTTAATTTAATTTTTGTATAGTCTCTGACTAATTTAATTTTGGTATAGTCTCTGACTAATTTAATTTTGGTATAGTCTCTGAACAATGAAGAACTCCAATGTGTAGAGAGCTACGAATATCTGGGCTCAATAATTAACAATAACGGTGACTGCTCCAAAGAGATCTCAAGAAGATTGACAATAGCAATCAAGAAGTTAAACACAATGAAGAACATGTGGTAAAGCACAAACAAAATACTAAAATTAAAAATATTGAGAGCGTGCATTTCCCAGTGGCTACTTATGGTTGTGAATCATGGACTATTACACAAAAATTAAGAACGAAAATCCAGTCCTTCAAACTAAATGCTACAGAAAGATCCTACGAATACCATGGACAGAAAAAGAAAGAACACTGATGTCCTGAAAGAACTAAATGTTAAAGAGAATTGGCTGATAAACAATATACTATACAGAAAAATTACATACTTTGGTCACATCAAGCGTCACGATGGCCTGGAAAGTACAATACTAGAGAGCAGGGTCCCAGGACACAGAGGCAGACCAAGAAGAAGATGGCTACAAGATATTAAAGAAACCATGAACATGACCATCGACGAAGTGGGTGAACTGGCTAGAGACAGAGTGAATTTCAGATGTGCTGCAAAGAGAGCAACGTCCTATAAAGGATACGCACCTTGATGATGATGATAGTCTCTGACTAATTTCAACTTGTCATTATCTATTGGTATTCCGCTAATGTTTTATTCAATATAATTCTGATCTTGTCCAGGCAATTTCTGTGCTGAATGCCAACCAAGAGGCAGATATAGATCAGGTTGTGAGATCTGGGGTCGGAATCTGGGTATCCTTCCATGGAAACTCAGTTATCAAACTCTTCCATTTGGAAACTATGGAGAGTCTGCAGGAGATCAGTGTTGGCAACTTTGTTAGTAGGATCCATACAGGTGAGAAAGTAGGATTCATACAGGTGAGAAAGTAGCATTCATACAGGTGAGAGAGTAGGATTCATACAGGTGAAAGAGTAGCATTCATACAGGTGAGAGAGTAGGATTCGTACAGGTGAGAGAGAAGCATTCATACAGGTGAGAGAGAAGCATTCATACTGGTGAGAGAGTAACATTCATACAGGTGAGAGAGTAGGATTCGTACAGGTGAGAGAGAAGCATTCATACAGGTGAGAGAGAAGCATTCATACAGGTGAAAGAGTAGCATTCATACAGGTGAGAGAGTAGGATTCATACAGGTGAGAGAGAAGCATTCATACAGGTGAGAGAGTAGGATTCATACTGGTGAGAGAGTAACATTCATACAGGTGAGAGAGTAGGATTCGTACAGGTGAGAGAGAAGCATTCATACAGGTGAGAGAGAAGCATTCATACAGGTGAGAAAGTAGGATTCATACTGGTGAGAAAGTAGCATTCATACAGGTGAGAGAGTAGGATTCATACAGGTGAGAGAGTATGATTCATACAGGTGAGAGAGTAGGATTCGTACAGGTGAGAGAGAAGCATTCATACAGGTGAGAAAGTAGGATTCATACTGGTGAGAAAGTAGCATTCATACAGGTGAGAGAGTAGGATTCATACAGGTGAAAGAGTAGCATTCATACAGGTGAAAGAGTAGCATTCATACAGGTGAGAGAATAGAATTCGTACAGGTGAGAGAGAAGCATTCATACAGGTGAGAGAATAGAATTCGTACAGGTGAGAGAGTAGAATTCATACCTGTGAGAGAGTAGCATTCATACAGGTGAGAGAGTAGCATTCATACAGGTGAGAGAGTAGGATTCATACAGGTGAGACAGTAGGATTCATACAGGTGAGAGAGTAGGTTTCATACAGGTGAGACAGTAGGATTCATACAGGTGAGAGAGTAAAATTCATACAGGTGAGAGAGTAGGATTCATACAGGTGAGAGAGTAGCAGGTGAGAGAGAAGTTTGTACTGCAAGGGCAGTTATACTAAACCTAGGACTGTGAAAGCACTATATGTCGGTTGATTGCCAATTTTTTGACCTTCTTCTTCTTCACCTTTCAACTCCCAATGGAGCACAGATCTTCAACAAACTTCTTCCAGCTCTTCCTCTCTCTTGTCAATTCTCTCCAATTCTTTCCAGTTTTACCTATCCTTTTAATATTAGTCTCCAGCTTTCTTCTCCAGTTATTTTTAGGCCTTCCCCCACTCCGATTTCCCTGCGGGTTCCAAAGCAGTGCCTGTCTTGCAATGCTTTCGGTCGGTCTTCTCAATGCATATTCTATCCGACTCCAGCTTATCTTCCGTGGCTCTTTCTCCACTGGTATCTACTTAGTTCTTTCTCTGAGTTCATCGTTCGTAATCTTATCATACCATTTCAATACTTTTTAAAATAATAATAATAATAATAATAATTCCTCTTGTACCGTTATACGTTACTAGGGCCTGCAAGCAATTTCTCCATACCGCTCTATCCTGGACAACTCGCTCAATCTCCTCCATGGAACTGAGACCGATATTTCTTACCTCTCTCAGCAAAGTTCGTTTCAGGGTCTCTTTAGGACGTCCTCTCTTTCTTGAACCCTTTGCATCCCACTTGAATACCTGCTTTGTGTTTCGTTGATCAATACTTTTTTTTTTTTTTACTATAATGTAATTCTTCAATTTTTCACATTTCACGAACATTGTAATTTATGTTGACAGAGAAATCCTGGAAATTAAATCAGGAATCAGAGAACTTATCTGTGACATGCCTGGCAGTCAGTAGAGGATTGTTGTGGATTGGGACAAACTTAGGAATAGTGTTGACTGTACCATTACCCAGACTCAGGTTAGTACTGCACGAGTGGTTACCGGGCCCAAATTTGGGGTGTAAAGAATAGATCCACTGTTACCTGCCACGCATGTCGTAAGAGGCGACTAAGGAGGTTTGGCTCAAATCGGATGCATGTGTCCTAAACGTGTAGAAGTCTTATGCGTTTAGTTAGTTAGTCTTTCCTCTTGGGCCTGTGGGCGCGCATAGGGCAGAGGTCATAGCTCTCCATGTCTCGCGGTTCGTTGCTATCTGTTTTAGGTCTTTAATGTTTGCTAGGACCATCGTTGAGCCTTCTCTGATGATGGTTCTTATGCGTTTAGGGGCCTACCAAACCAATGTGCAACGTATACACGTTATTGGCAAAGATCAAACATATCACAAAGAGTGATTAAAATTGGTCGTAAAAACAAGCAAAGAAGAAGAAAAAGGTTAGTTCTGTTAACATTGTTTTCTCTTCTTCAATCCTGTTTTGTCTCACAGCTTCAGGATAAGAAGAGATTTCTAGAGTGAGCCGTTGTGTGCGCTTCATAAATAGTGTCTTTTGACACCTTTATTGTCTCTGAGGTCCACCTTTTGCGTGGCCGGCCTTTTGCTTTGTACCCATTGTATCGAGCAGCATTGCTCTTTGAGGTGCACTGTCTGTTGTTAATCTGTTTATGTGACCAAACCATTTAATTTGTTGTATCTTGATGAAGTCTAGTACTGATGTTGTACCCACTTTTTTTCTTGATGTCTTCATTTCTCAACCAGTCTCTTCTTGTTACACCCAAGATTCTGCGCAGACACTTCATCTCTGTCGTGACTAGTTTTCTTCTATCGTTTGATGTCAGCGTTCAAGTTTTGATACTGATAGAATTGTTATCACAACTGTGTTATTGTTAATATCATCACTACAGTATTGTTATCCTATCATTTCTTTCTTGTTTCTTCTTCTTTAAATGCTCCATATTGGTTACTGAATTTGCCTGTGTAGTGCCAGGGCCCACAAGGGGAACAAAGAATAGTACCACTGCAACCAACAATCATGTCGTAAGAGGCAACTGATGTAGGCCCTAGGGATGCTAGCCTAGTAAATAAAAAGCAGCGCAGAAATCGGATGTGCTGGCCTACTTGTAGGCACATAACTGGCACAAAGTACAATTGCTTTTAGGCTCAGATCACATACAAATCACACCGAGTGGTTAACAAGTGGTCGATATGGAGCCTCGAAGAAGAAGAAGATGTTAAATGGAGGATATTGATTCGCAAGGTTTAATGAAATATTTGCCCGTCTGCCTAGCGTGTTCGTAGCGTTGGACTACGGGTGACTATCCCTCTGTGTGTGCGGGTTCAATTCCGCGGGATGGCAGAAAAGCTACAGATTCCCCAGATTTACGGTGTTCGTGGCACCGAACCGAAGGATTACGATGTCCATGGCACCGAGCCGAAGTGCTGAAAAGCTCAAGTGCTTCTGGATCGGAAAAAAAAAAATATTTAGTATTAATTTGAGGGTCTCTGTGGCATAGAGGTTAGGCACTCACCTCTCATTCCGAAGGTACTGGTTTCACTCCCTTGTGGAGCTATCTGTATATTTTCCAGAGATCTCTGATCTCAGTGTAGGTGAGATCGAGTTCCTAGTCCTATCAGTAAGTAAGTAAAGGAACCCTTTCATACCTTGTGGTATATAGGTCAATACAGTGTTAGGCCTGTATTTTTCATTAACCGTCGGCACACAATGGGTGATGTGGTCAGCATCACGATGGCCGCTTATACTTTCCCAGAGCATGTCTGGTACCCAGTTGAGGCTGGATCGACCTGAGAGCCGTCGCGGTGGGGAAAAATTCCACGCGCATTGCAGGAGCTGAACCCAGACCACCAGCCTTGCGAAGCGAGAGTTCTATCAGAGATAGATGATAAAACGTAAATCCTGTGTTTAAGTTGAGCACGTAAAAGAACCCTTTGCAGTTCAATATTGAGAAGAAAAGGCTGGAAAGCTGCTGCCTGAGCAAAATTCATTAGAAAGGTTACAAAATAAAATTTCTACAAAATATTGTCACCATCTTCTAAATGACACCAGGGACCCTTGCCGGTGCTACAGAGATCGTGCACTACCGCTGAGATCGTCCTGTGTAAGAAAGAGATCAGAGTATACATAGTGGAAATGTAAATTGTGCCATATCCTAAAGGACGTAGCCATCAACCACAATAAAAAGTCGTTGATTTTCTAGGCACCACTTATACGTTCAGTAGTTTGCCATTGCTTTCTGAATGGTTAGGTCTATTTTTAGTAAAAATCCCATGGAAACGAATATGCTTCCAAACTTATCCACCTTGGGGTTTGAACCAGGTACGCTTGGGTTCCTGATCGAGCACACTACCGCTTCAGCTACAGATGTGCACGTGGTTATTCACTAAAATTCAATGATAAATGTCATATCAATCAATCAATCAATCCGCCCGAGTGGTTACCGGAGCCCAAATTTGGGATGCAAAGAATAGAACCACTGTTACCTGCCACGCATGTCGTAAGAGGCGACTAAGGAGGTTTGGCTGAAATCGGATGCATGTGTCCGCTAGGAATGCTAACCCGAAACAAATGCTTGCAGAAAACGGATGCACCAGGCCGTAAGGCGCATAACATGGTGCAACGACCCCTCACAATGAGGAATGGGATAACGGATTCTACGGCCGCCAATCTGCCTCTGAGATTTAGCCACGCAGTAAGAATGTCAGACCCACCATCATGAGGGTGGCCAAAACTTACTGCAGGAAGAGGTCGGCACAAATGTGGAAGCAGAAATCATAGGAATTATATCCTACAGAACTGCCCCCAGTATGCAGACTTGAGAAGAAAGAGGTGGCCCACTTACACTAGTGTCCAAGACAAACTGTATGCGTGGCTGATAATCTGAGACAGACGGCTGCCTTTATTAGAGAATCCGAAATCCCAATCTAGTGAGAATGCTGAAGAAGAATATCAATCAATCAATCAATCAATTATTTAATGATTCATATAAAAATGTAATTGATTTTTGCTACACTTTTTCTCAGTGATGGTGTTCCACTGTACAGAGGAAGTCCCAAGCTATCCTTGCACGCACACAAAGGCCCTGTAAGGTTTATAATTCTGTTACAATGTTCATCAAGCTCCTTGGAAGTCAACAAAGCCAAATCAGCAGCGTTGTCATCCAAAGAAGACAGACCCGTTCAACAAAATCTGGAAATGAAAGACCTCGAATTTGACGAGTTTCAACAAGTAAAAGACATGACAAAAGGAGCTGAAAATGCAAGTCACTTAGAAACTTCTAATGAAGATATCTCATTAACATCTGGAGAAAATATTCAAAAAGACACACTCTCAACTTCAGGAAAGGCAAATATTTCGGATGATGATAAAGTAGGCATGGCGTCATCTAAAAATGAAAACAGCTTTATAAGTACGTCAGATTTAGATAAAACAACAGTAAACAAGATGGATAATAATTTAGAGATAGATGATAGTTACGTAGAATTAAGGCACAAAACTGTTTCACAAGCTAGTGACCAGAGGAGTAAATCACTGTTTCCTTTCTGTAACTTAGTTGACCACAGTTCGATAAAATCGAGAACGTACTCTCAGTCAAAGTTAGACCTGACGCCGCAGACGCCACGAAGTTGAAGTCTTGTATAAGGCTTTGTTAGAAGATGACCCGGATATTACAGAGTTCAAGGATAGTTTCGGATTTAATGCAGGATTACCTGGTGGGAATGTGAAAAATTTTAATTTGGGAAGAACGTCATCTGCAAGATTATCATACAGAACCACTTCCTCGAGGTCAAATGCACCATCTTCTGTTCATCCGCAGAGAAACAGCGACGGAGGAAATCAATTAGATATTTTGAAAATGGAAACTCAGTTGCAGCCTGTCACAGTTGCAGCCTCTCCTTTTTACCGTAGTTTCAGATCTTCAGCCCCTAGTCATCAAGACAAACCGTATGATGTTTTCCAACCAACGAGAGGTCATTCTACTAAACATATTGCTAGCAGTGTAGAAATGGCGCCTGCGAGAGTCTTACCTAGTCGTAAAACCAACAGCAATGCGGTTGTAGTTGTCAGTGGAGGAGATGGTTACCGTGATCTTGACATCTCTAGAAAAGATGCTAAGATGGAGGATGCCTGCGTGATGCTGTGGATTCATAAATTTTACTGAATTCATCATCATCGTCATGAGGTGCCGTACGACTGGCATAGGCGATCATGGATCTCCACAAATCTCTGTCTTTGGTGTTTGCTATCATCTCAGATGTTGATGCTCTTCCGTGCCATGAAGTCAGGCTATCCAAAATTTTCTCTCTCTGTCTTCCTCTGTCTCGTTTCCCCTTGATTTTACCAGATGTTACAATGTGTTCTAAACCTTCCCTCCTCATCACATACCCGAAAAATGATGACTGCCTCTTTCGTATATTGATGATAAGCTGTCTCTGTGTTTTGACCTCATTGAGCTTCTCCACATTCACTATTTTAGCAGTCCATGGGATTCTCATCATTCTTCTGTAAAACCACATCTCTTTGGCCCTCTGAGATTTACTGAATTACTTCGTTGAGCAAAGTACAGTCGCAAAAAATAACTACATGTGAAATGCAATGCCTGCGAAAGGTTACGAACACACCAGAAAAGACAGTCACCAACATCCGCGTAAGAAAGAAAGTTGGCACAGAACCTTGCTTGAATTACATTGAGAAACAAAGAATGAAGTGGTTTGTCCACTTAATAAGAATGCAACCAAACTCCACTGTATACAGAGTCTTCTACAACAGAACATCAGGAAAGAAGGCGAGAGGAAGACCACAAAAAGATGGTTAGATGACAAAGCAGAATCCTGTCAGAGATCAAATGTAATAATCACCCAAGCCACCAGAACAGCACAAGACAAAAACAGAAAACCACAACACTGGGCAGTAACCCGGTAGCAGTGTGATGACAGAAGAAGAAGAAAAAAGAATACATCTGTAATTTCTGATTCTATATCCTCTTTGTGTCCCGATTGACACATAAGGATTCCACAAGAGACTTCCACTGTTGCCATTCTGCTGCCTTTCTACCAACCATCTCCCACATCAGGCCACACTCCTTCAACTCTCTCTCCACAGTTCTTCTCCATGTTTCCTTTGGACGTCCAGGCCTTCTCTTCCCATCCGCTGTCCTAACCAATACCCCTACTGGCTTACAACATACATGTCCAATCCACTAGTGGTTACTGGGGTTCAAATTAGGGGTGTAAAGAATAGAACCACTGTTACTAAGTAGGTGGGACGTTGGGCTAGCTACTCCACCCCGTAAAAACACTAGATAGCTACAGAAACCACAACCAAGAACATTCATAGCTGACCACCCAAGGAAGAAGAAGAACCCTGCAAGGAGGGACTCATGACAAAAGAAATGGGGAGATAGTAGAGAGATCTGGAGAAGATGGCCTTGGATAGGCGGGCTTGAAAGGCCTTGGTTGCAGACCTATGCCTCCCTAGGGGCAAAGGTGCAAATGACTAAGTGCAAAAGGTGTAAATGACAAGTTTATATATACAAGTATAGATCTGTAAATGACAAGTTTATATATACAAGTATAGATCTGTAAATGACAAGTTATGTATTTTTAAAAAAAATTTATTTTTCGATCCAGAAGCACTTGAGCTGAAAGCTCTTCGGCTCAGTGTCATGGACATCGTAACCCTTCGGTCGGTGCAACAAACCCGTAAATCTGGGGAACCTGTAGCTTTTCTGCCAGTCCGCTGAGTTGAACCCGCACTTACAGAGGACTTGTCACCCGTAGTCCAACGCGCTACGAACATGCTGGGCAAGCGGGCATATATATGTATATATATATAATAAAATATATTTATAAATAGCAAGCTCCTATATACAAGAATATATCTCTACGTATCAAGTTTATTTATACAAGAATATATCTCTAATATAAGTTCATATATACATTATGACATTTATGTCAATTGTAATATTAAATATACATGACATTTCAGTAAGTTGTAAAAATTATCTACATAAAATGTATGTAAATTGAGGTATTTATTTGCAGGATATCTGTGTAAATTGTAACAATGATATTCTTTAAAGAGCTACTTTAAAGTTGTGTAAATTGTATCATTGTCATATATGACATTTGTGTAAATTGTGTTATGACCATTCAAGTCAATAAGGAGTTCTAAGAACGAGCAGCGGAAGCACTGGAGCTAATGAATATGTTCAGTAAATTGACAGTAAACAAGTGTTTAAGGCATACAGAAAAAACAATTACTAGACACAGAATTTGAACCACAAACTTTTGTTGTCTCACGATACCTATCGCCTAGTCCTGTAGACAAGTGTTTCTCAGAGCAGAGATAGCTAGCTAGCTCTCCAAACAAGAAAGCTTCACTTTGTTTCAGTTTGGAATATCTTCATTGCACTCTGGAAATGTCCATAGGTGCTCCGATCTCCTTCGCAATATCTCCAACAGCGTCCAGCGACTGACCGTACCAGTTCGATTTTGATTGATGACCCTACTCACGTACCTGTTATGCTGTTCTTTTCTTGCTACTCCAATCTTCAAACCCAGCTCTTGCAAACTAGTAGTTGACGTAGATTGGTTGAAATGAAAATCTTCTTTGTGGCCATGCTCTATGAGGGAGTGCAAAATATCAGCTCTATCCATTGGCTGACCCTCTGATATGGTGGCAGAGCCAGCCAGCCCCTGGTCGACTCACTAGTCTGGTTGCTCTACCATCATTGATACAGACCAGACCCGATGGCACAATTCCAGTACAAGCTTCACTTTGTTGTTTCTTTTAAACAGCGTTGACTACACTATAGTCTATTGTCTTTCCCAGGCGGAGGATGGGATTAGTTGTCCCTTCCTTGCCATGGCGGAGGATGAAATTAGTTGTCCCTCTCAGTCCCTTCGCTGCTACATACTTTCCCCAGGCGGAGGATGGAATTAGTTGTCCACTCTTACAGTCCCTTTCGCTGCTACATACTTTCCCCAGGCGGAGGATGGAATTAGTTGTCCACTCTTGCAGTCCCTTTCGCTGCTACATACTTTCCCCAGGCGGAGGATGGTATTAGTTGTCCACTCTTGCAGTTCCTTTCGCTGCTACATACTTTCCCCAGGCGAGGATGGAATTAGTTGTCCACTCTTGCCACTTACCACAGCTATAGTTGTGAGAGCATTAGTTTGCGTTACAGTGCCAGATGATTCGCTATTTTTTATAGTGTAGCTTTGATATTGTTTATCCATCTTTTTCTTGGTCTTCCCTTGGCTCTATCTGATTCATGCAGCCTTAGCATTAATGTGTTTTACGTTACATCTTCAGCACCATTTGGAGCTCTGGTGCTTATCCTTCGCGATGTGTCCGGTTTCAGCCAGCGTTTACTCAATGTTTTTACGGTGTGGGGTAGCTAGCCCCACTCCCAACCTCCTTAGTTGCCTCTTACGACATGCGTGGCAGGTAACAGTGGTTCTATTCTTTAAACCCCAATTTGGGCCCCAGTAACCACCCGGGCGGTTGATGTGAAATGAAATTTTCGAAACACTGCATTTGTTGTCTTTCAATGTATCATATTTCAATGTATTTGGTGCATGAAGTTATGCCCACTCTGTTTCTGATCCCCTCGTTTCATCGACTAGACAACACAGAATGCAGGTGAAAATCATTGTATTGTATAAATGACACTGTTTAAAAAAACGAGACTGCTTCTTCTTCTTTGAACGCCCATATCGACCACTTGTTAACCACTCTTTGGGATTTGTATGTGATCTGAGCCTAAGAGCGATTGTACATTGTGCCAGTTATGCGCCTATTCAGCCAATTGCTGCAACGCTTTTTATTTATTAGAGTAGCTTCCCTAGGCAATTACCTCGGTCGTCTCTTACAACATACCTTGTAGGTCACAGTTTTACTATTCTTTGCTTCCCTTGTTGGCTCCAGCATCACACATTGTCCCTCACCTTTCAGAAAGCGGTGTCAAATTACTGAACGTTTAAGTGGTGCCTAGAAAATAGACAACTCGTTTACTATGGTTGATGGCAAAGTCTTATAAAGGATATGCCACCTTTTCTTCTTTTTTAAATCCTTTTTTTTAATCATGTTATTACTGTCCATGATATTTATGCTATTCAGTATTTGGATCTGTATGTTCTTGATCTAGATCCGCCCGAGTGGTTACCGGGGCCCAAATTTGAGGTGTAAAGAATAGAACCACATTACCTGCCACGCATGCCGTAAGAGGCGACTAAGGAGGTGTGGCTGAAATCGGATGCACGTGTCCGCTAGGGAATGCGAACCCGAAACAAATGTTTGCAGAAAACGGATGCACCAGGCCGTAAGGTGCATAATATGGTGCAACGACCCCTCACAATGAGGAATGGGATAACGGATTCTACGTCCGCCAATCTGCCTCGGAAATTTAGCCACGCAGTAAGAATGTCAGACCTACCATCACGAGGGTGGCCAAAACTTACTGCTGGAAGAGGTCGGCACAAACGGGAAGCAGAAATCATAGGAATTGTATCCTACAGAACTGCCCCCAGTGTGCAGACTTGAGAAGAAAGAGGTGGCCCACTTACACTAGCGTCTAAGACAAACTGTATGGTGTGGCTGAGAATCTGAGGTAGACGGCTGCCTTTATTAGAGAATCTGAAATCCCAGTCTAGTGAGAATGCAGAAGAAGAAGAAGATGATCTAGTTCATAGATTCCCAAACTTTGTAACGCGCCCTCCTCCCCATTATAACAGTTGCCAACACTTTTTTGTCAATTTTTAACTTAATTTTTATATCATTTGTGTCAATTTGTAACCTGGTTTAAATGACCACGGAGAAGATGGATTCAGGATGTAACTGATGGTTTGAACATGACGGCTGCAGGGGCAGGACATCTGGCCTATGGTTTGAACATGACGGCTGCAGAGGCAGGACATCTGGCCTATGGTTTGAACATGACGGCTGCAGAGGCAGGACATCTGGCCTATGGTTTGAACATGACGGCTGCAGAGGCAGGACATCTGGCCTATGGTTTGAACATGACGGCTGCAGAGGCAGGACATCTGGCCTATGGTTTGAACATGACGGCTATCATAGGCAGGACATCTGGCCTATGGTTTGAACATGACGCTTCAAGGCAGGCATCTGGCCTATGGTTTGAACATGACGCTATCATAGGCAGGACATCTGGCCTATGTTGATGATGAGCTTATCATGGCAGGACATCTGGCCTATGGTTGATACAACGTATCATAGGCAGAATCTGCCATGGTTTGAATATGAGCTATATAGCAAATCTATGACAGCCTGCAGAGCAGTTTATGTTGAAAATAATTATAAACTATACCTGCTTGAAATGTTTGTGACTAAATTGTAAACTGTACCTGCAACATTTTTGTGTATAAATTATAAACTATACCATGTCTAGAATATTGTGTATAAATTTAACTTAACAGTCTAGAGATTTTTGTGTTAATTATAAACTATACTGCTGAATTATTGTATATATATAATTATAACTATTCTGAAATTTTGTGTATAAATTATAAACTATACATTCTAGAGATTTTTGTGTATAAATTATAAATTATACATTCTAGAGATTTTTGTGATAAATTATACTTGAATTATTGTGTATAAATTATAAATTATACATTCTAGAGATTTTTGTGTATAAATTATACATTCTAGAGATTTTTGTGTATAAATTATAAATTATACATTCTAGAGATTTTTGTGTATAAATTATAAACTATACATTCTAGAGATTTATGTGTATAAATTATAAACTATACATTCTAGAGATTTTTGTGTATAAATTATACATTATAGACATTTTTGTGTATAAATTATACTCGCTTGACATTTTTGTGTATAAATTATAAACTATACCCGCTAGACTTTTTATTGTTAATTTCTAACTTAATTTTGAAGACATTTGTGTAAATTATGGTATGGGTCTATTTGTCGTATCTTGGTTGATGTAAATTATATGAGCTAGAGGTGGATTGTCTGCATAGATGCGGTGCATCTTCACATGGTCGGCAACCACTTTGGAAGTGAAATTACCACTCAAATTTATTTGAATCAATTTAGGCAGGGCTCTCCAAAAAGCTGTTTGTAGCATTTCACAAGTTTTATAACCATTTTTTTCATAACGAAGAAAAATTCAACGCATACACGCTTGGAATATTCCCGTCCATTTTGAAACCTTTCTGAATACTGAAATATCACAGACTTCCAATCTGCACATGCGTAGAGATATCGGTTTATGATTTGTCATGATCATAGAGAAATGGTTGTTATATTCAGTTTAGTTTAGTCGTTGGATCATCATCACTGCATATCGAACCAGTTAGTCCATAAGTGATTCGATCTCTTCCTAAGTATGTTCTCAGTTTAGTTTAGTCATCAGATTTCATTACTGCACATCAAATCAATTAGTCCATAATGCTCCGATCTCCACCTCAGTATGTTCTCAGTTTAGTCAGCAGATCATATCACTGCACCTCGAACCAATTGTCCATAAGTTCTCGATCCTCCTCAGTATGTCTCTCGGTTTAGGTTAGTAATCAGATCATCATCACTGCATATCGAACCAGTTAGTCCATAAGTGATTCGATCTCTTCCTAAGTATGTCTCTCAGTTTAGTTTAGTCATCAGATCATCATTACTGCACATCAAATCAATTAGTCCATAAGTGTTCCGATCTCCTCCTCAGTATGTCTCTCAGTTTAGGTTAGTCGTCAGATCATCATCACTGCACATCGAACCAATTAGTACATAAGTGCTCCAATATCTTCCTCAGTATGTCTCTCAGTTTAGTTTAGTCGTTAGATCATCATCACTGCACATCGAACCAATTAGTCCATAAGTGTTCCGATCTCCACCTCAGTATGTCTCTCGGTTTAGTTTAGTCATCATCACTGCACATTGAACCAATTAGTCTATAAGTGCTTCAATCTCCACCTCAGTATGTCTCTCAGTTTAGTTTAGTCGTTAGATCATCATCACTGCACCTCGAACCAATTAGTCCATAAGTGTTCCGATCTCCACCTCAGTATGTCTCTCAGTTTAGTTTAGTCGTCAGATCATCATCACTGCACCTCGAACCAATTAGTCCATAAGTGTTCCGATCTCCACCTCAGTATGTCTCTTAGTTTAGTTTAATTGTCAGATCATCACTGCACATCGAATTAGTTAGTCCATAAGTGCTCCAATCTTCTCCTCAGTTTGTCTCTCAGTTTAGTTTATACAACTTGGACCATACAATTAGAACCACACCTTAACTTGACAATATTACGCCCACTCCGTCACTGCATGATACCTTTCCAATATTACCTCACCTGGAGAAAGATGCAAGTTCATTGTCATGATTAGTTTAATGTTTCTTCCTTTTTATTTTCCTTGTCAATCAACTCACACTTCACAGTTCTGATTTCTATTGCATTAGTTTCTGTTTCTTGCCCTGTTTTCTCATGTTCATTTAGTGTTCTCTAACATTCCAAGATATGTTCATATAGTGTTCTCTAACATTACAAGATATGTTCATATAGTGTTCTCTAACATTACAAGATATGTTCATATAAAGAGTTCTAAAGCCGAAGGCTTGACTTCATTGCACCGGGTTTTATCCCATATGGCTTGGCCCCTCTCCGCAGAAATGGCACGCCACCTGCCGAGAGTATTGCACAAAGTACGAACTCCGTAGCTCCAGCAACAATCCTAGGGTCTCTGGAAAAACTGCACTCGTGAACAGAAGGGTGCGGTCGGATTCGAGCCCACGACCTTCGACTCACAAGGCAAAGGGCTTAACCACTTAGCCACAGAGACCCCCTTGTTCATATAGTATTCTCTAACATTACAAGATATGTTCATATAGTGTTCTCTAACATTACAAGATATGTTCATATAGCGTTCTCTAACTTGTCAGATATGTTCATATAGTGTTCTAACATTACAAGATATTCATATAGCGTCTCTAACATTACAAGATATGTTCATAAAGTGTTCTCTAACATTACAAGATATGTTCATATAGCGTTCTCTAACATGTCAGATATGTTCATATAGTGTTCTCTAACATGTCAGATATGTTCATATAGTGTTCTCTAACATTACAAGATATGTTCATATATCGTTCTCTAACATGTCAGATATGTTCATATAGTGTTCTCTAACTTGTCAGATATGTTCATATAGTATTCTCTAACATTACAAGATATGTTCATATAGCGTTCTCTAACATTCAAAATATGTTCATATAGTGTTCTCTAACATGTCAGATATGTTCATATAGTGTTCTCTAACATTACAAGATATGTTCATATAGTGTTCTCTAACATGTCAGATATGTTCATATAGTGTTCTCTAACATTACAAGATATGTTCATATAGTGTTCTCTAACATTACAAGATATGTTCATATAGTGTTCTCTAACATTCCAAGATATGTTCATATATAGTTCTCTAACATTACAAGATATGTTCATATAGTGTTCTCTAACATTACAAGATATGTTCATATAGTGTTCTCTAACATTACAAGATATGTTCATATAGTGTTCTCTAACATTCAAGATATGTTCATATAGGTTCTCTAACATTCAAGATATGTTCATATAGAGTTCTCTAACATTACAGATATGTTCATATAGTGTTCTCTAACATTACAGATATGTTCATATAGCGTTCTCTAACTTGTCAGATATGTTCATATAGTGTTCTCTAACATTACAAGATATGTTCATATAGGTTCTCTAACTTTCAAGATATGTTCATATAGTGTTCTCTAACATTACAAGATATGTTCATATAGTGTTCTCTAACATTACAAGATATGTTCATATAGTGTTCTCTAACATTACAAGATATGTTCATATAGCGTTCTCTAACATTACAAGATATGTTCATAAAGTGTTCTCTAACATTACAAGATATGTTCATATAGCGTTCTCTAACTTGTCAGATATGTTCATATAGTGTTCTCTAACATTACAAGATATGTTCATATAGTGTTCTCTAACATTCCAAGATATGTTCATATAGTGTTCTCTAACATTCAAATATGTTCATATAGCGTTCTCTAACATGTCAGATATGTTCATATAGTGTTCTCTAACATTACAAGATATGTTCATATAGTGTTCTCTAACATTACAAGATATGTTCATATAGTGTTCTCTAACATTACAAGATATGTTCATATAGCGTTCTCTAACATTACAAGATATGTTCATATAGTGTTCTCTAACATTACAAGATATGTTCATATAGTGTTCTCTAACATTACAAGATATGTTCATATAGGTTCTCTAACATTCCAAGATATGTTATATAGTGTTCTCTAACATTCCAAGATATGTTATATAGTTCTCTAACATTCAAGATATGTTCATATAGTTCTCTAACATTCAGATATGTTCTATAGTTCTCTAACATTACAAGATATGTTCATATAGTGTTCTCTAACATTCCAAGATATTTTGTATTCAGTATATGTGTCTCTAACATTCAGATATTTTATTCATATGCAGTTATATAGTATTAAAACTTAATTACAAATTTTCAATTCAAATGTTGATCAATCTAACATATGGAGTTGTATCAATCTAACATATGCCAGCGAGAGTTGGAAAATGACTAAAAATATAGAAATCAAGTTGAATGCATATGAAAATAGATGTCTGCGTAAAATAATGAATATAAAATGGAACGAATTCAGGAGAAGTGATGAAATCAGAAACATGTCTGGTCAACTACTAGTGACAACAGTTATAAGAAAGAGAAGATGGAGATATGTTGGGTACACCTTGAGGAGAAATGATCAACGAATATCAAAGCAGGCATTAAAGTGGGATGCAAAGGGTTCAAGAAAGAGAGGTCGACCTAAGGAGACCCTGAAACAACTTTGCTGAGAGAGGCAGGAAATATCGGTCTCAGTTCCATAGAGGAGATTGAACGAGTTGCCCAGGATAGAGCGGTATGGAGAAATTACTTGCAGGCCCTATGTAACGGTACGAGAGGAATTATTATTATAATGGCACTGTTAGTAAGACGCAAATTGAATGACTAGAGAATACAGAATGAAGCTATGCGTATCATCCTGGGTTGGACTAGGGATGCACCCTGTGTCGCGAAGAGGTTTTTTCCTGATTATAGAGTATAGACTTAAGATAGCTAGAGTATGTGCGTATCTCACTGATTGGTTGATCATCATCATTGCACTTCGGTGAGTAACCATGTGTGCTTCGATCTCCTTCTTACACAGGAGATCTCAGCTGCAGTGAATTAACTCGTAGGCACGAGGGTCCCGATGTAATTTTGAATATATTTTTGTAGCAATTTTATTTTTAATCTTTGCGAATGAATTTTGCCAGTGCAGTGACTTTCCAGCCTGTTCTTCTCAATTTTGAACTGCCAAGGGTTTCTTCTTTCTTTGCGTTCGTTCTTTACCACCAATTTTAATCACTCTTTGTGATTTGTGTGATCTTTGCCAAGAACGTGTTGCACATTGGTTTGGTAGGCCCCAAACGCATAGACTTCTGCAGCTTAGGTCACATGCATCCGATTTTAGTCAAGACTGCCAAGGGTTCTTTTACGTGCTCAAATTGAACATTGGGGCCTACGTTTTTATCGTTAATCTCTGATAGGACTAGGAACTCGATCTCACCTGCACTGAGATCAGGGATTTCTGGAAAAATATCCAGATGGCTCCACGAGGGAACGAGCCTGGTACCTTTGGTACGAGAGACGAGCCTCTACGTCGCAGAGACCCCTCAGAAATTGTTTCTAAAAAGATCGTCCATTGCATGCGTTGCTTAGCAACAGAAGTGGAAATCGGTTATAGCATAGATTCTTAAACTTTTTCGACCCACCACCCACTTTAAACAACATAAACTTTGTAACGCCCCCTCCACATTATAACAGTTTTCCAACGCCCCCTCCCCACATATGTACATGTTCTATATTCTACTTGACATATAAAATTGATATATATTTCTGTCATACATCGCAAAATCACGTAAGAAATTTATTTTAAAATATTTATTATTAATTTCTTCTTTAAGGAGCCACCGACCCTAATCGCCTGAACACCCTAAAATTCTTCTGAACCCACTATCGGCCCCCCCCCCTAAAACGCTTCAGCGCCCACTGGGGGGCGGTACCGCCCACTTTGGGAAACACTGGGTTATAGTGAGGCAAGTCATGGGTTGGCAGTGCTGCAGACACTGTTCAGCTGGTATACATACTCACAAATATCGAACATGAGGAGGAATTGATACTGGTGCCTTCAATATACAGGAACACCTATTTGACCGTCGTTAAATTTGAGAAATGTTGCAGAGAGAGGAATCCTGTTTAAAGGTTTTAAAGCTGAAGGATTGACTTTATTGCACGGGTTTTACCCATATGGCTTGGTCCCTCTCCACAGAAATAACATCACCTGCTGAGAGTATTGCACATAGCACGAACTCTGTAGCTCCAGCAACAATCCTAGGGATCTCTGGAAAAAACTGCACTCGTGAACAGAATGGCGCGGTCCGGATTAAAACCCACGACCTTCGACTCACAAGGCAAAGGGTGTAACCACTTAACCACGTAACCACTTGAGAGCCGCTGTAGCGTAGTTGTTAGTGAACTCGCTTCTCAAGGCTGGTGGTCTGGGTTCAGCTCCGCAATGCGCGTGGAATTTTTCCAGACCGCGACGGCTCTCAGGTCGACCCAGCCTCAACTGGGTACCAGACATGCTCTGGGAAAGTAAAGGCGGTCGGCGTGATGCTGACCACATCACCCATCGTGTGCCGACGGTCAATGAAAAATACAGGCATAACACTGTATTTTTATTTGCATTTATAGGGTATTATATGAGAGGTCTGTAGCTCAAGCGGTAGTGAGCTCAATCACAAACCCAAGCGTACCTAGTTCAAACCCCCATGGTGGGCAAGTTTGGAAGCAAATCCCTTTCCGTGAGATTTTTACAAAAGGTAAAAATAGATATCACCGTACAGAAAGCAATGACAAACTACTGAATGTATAAGTGGTGCCTAGAAAATCAACGACTAGTTTACTGTGGTTGATGGCTACGTCCTGTAAAGGATATGCCACGATTTTAATTTTTCCTTATATGAGAACTGCAGTAGCTGTTAATGAAATTTCTTCTTAGACTAGTGGTCTGCATTCACTTCTACAGTGTGCATGGAATATTTTCCTGGCTCTCAGGTCGACCCAGCCATAATTCGGTACCAGGAAAAGCACTGGGAAGTAAGTAAAGGTGGCCGGCACGATGTTGACCACACCACCCTCCGTGTGCCGACGATTAACGACTTACACTCTATTACTCTATATACTTTGAGACCCAGTATGCAGACTTAAGAATAAAGAGGTGGCCCACTTACACCAGCGTCCAAGACAAACTGTATGGCGTGGCTGATAATCTGAGGCGGACGGCTGCCTTTATTAGAGAATCCGAAATCCCAATCTAGTGAGAACGCAGAAGACAAACTGTATGGCGTGGCTGATAATATGAGGCGGACGGCTGCCTTTATTAGAGAATCCAAATCCCAATCTAGTGAGAACGCAGAAGACAAACTGTATGGCGTGGCTGATCATCTGAGGCGGACGGCTGCCTTTATTAGAGAATCAAATCCCAATCTAGTGAGAACGCAGAAGACAAACTGTATGGCGTGGCTGATCATCTGAGGCAGACGGCTGCCTTTATTAGAGAACCGAAATCCCAATCTAGTGAGAATGCAGAAGAAGGAGAAGAAAATATACTTGAGATATAAAAAAAGGTTTTTATTACTATAATGTTCTTTACTTGTATTTATCAGGTTTTTAAAGTTGTATTATTTGTATTTGTATTTGTGGCGTCTGTGGTCTAGGGGTTAGTGATTCGGTCTATTAACCCCGACGTTCTGAGTTCGAATCACGCTGCGGACAGTTTGCTTGCAAATTGTTTCCGTTGATTTTAACAAAATGACGATGGGCCACCCGCTTAGAAAGCAATGGCAAACTACTGAACGTATAAGTGGTGCCTAGAAAATCAACGACTTGTTTACTGTGGTTGATGGCTACGTCCTTTGGGATATGCCACGATTTTCATTATTTGTATGTCTTTTATGTTTTTGTACAAATATTTATACGTTTTTTTTTTGAATTTATTAACTCTTTCCACGCTTCGCGCAGACTGCGCCACAGCGGAAGTCAGTTGAATTCCATTAGTTATACACTGCGACATAGAGTTGCTTCCTTATAAGAAGTCTTTCTAGTTTTACTTCTACTACTTTTTAACCTTGTTATTCTATTGGGTTGTCCAGTTTTCTTCAATTTAGTATATAATAATATATATATGTTCATTTATTGACGAGTAGTTTTTTTGTTTTAAATCTCTCTTGAATTAACTGCTTAAAAATTGAGGTAATAAATAACTCGGTATGGAAAAAGTTAACTTTTATCAAGTGTTTTATGTGATTTTTTTAGTGTTTGATAGACATATGACTATTTGTATGTTTTATTTTATTATTAGTATGGTTTATATATGTATTTGTAACATATAAAGTTTAAAAAATATATTCGCCTGTGTGTTGCCAGGGCTCACAAGGGAGCAAAGAATAGTAACACTGTGACCTACAAGGCATGTCGTAAGAAGTGACTGAGGTAGGAGCCTAGGAAAGCTGCCCTAGTAAATAAAAAGCGTAGGAGAAATAGGATGTGCTGGCCTACTTTTAGGAGTATAACTGGCATAACGTACAATAGATCTTAGGCTCAGATCACATACAAATTACAAAGAGTGGTTTAACAAGTGCTCGATATGGAGCGTTCAAAGAAGAAAAAATGTTTATGCAATGAAATCTCGTTAATATGGTCCACATTTCCATGTTTTCCTCCATAGTATGACTACTTTTTAACATCTCTGTGCCATTATGTAAATATCTAATTGTATCCTGTTACAGCGTTGTTATTTTTCACTTATATACAGGGTGTTCAAGATAATTGCAGCCCCATTGACAAATCGAAAGTTGCCAGTTACACAATGAGTTGTGTTTATTTACTATTTAAACCGGTTCTGACTAGCTCGTCCTTACGTCACATTTGTTCATCGCCCCTTCCCGACTACAATTACATACCGTCACACAACCTTGACCTATACTACGTCATAACTGAACCTTCTCATTTCCATACATATAGCCAGATTAGCTCCATTCACAGGCTGCTTTTATCTTGAACACCCTGTATATTATCTCGTACTCACAACTACTCTCGTGTTTTCATACTCAGTGACTCATGAGCATGATTCGTAAAGTCGAATCAGGAATGGTGAGACGCAGGTGGAGGTACTGGTACAGACAATGATCAGAGAAATCACCTTCATTTTTTTCCTGGGCACGCAGGAGTTAGGGATAATGAAGAGCTGATAGATTGGCTGGTTTGGCTACAATATCAGAGGGAGCTGCCATGGATCAAAATGATATTCTTCACGCATTGAGAGAGTCTTTCCGAACAGAGGAGTTTCAGGACTGTGAATCCCACTCGCTGACCAGATTGAAGAGATGGGTGTCAATATTGGTGCAGCCTGAAAAGAACGACATACTAAATATGCAAAGAGATTGATTAATCAACATCGAACTGGCATGTTGGGTCGCTGGATGCTGCTGGATTTGCGGAGATCGGAGCACCTACGGACATGTCCAGAGCTCTATGATGATATCCTCAATAACTGATCTCGTACTGTTATATGCTACATAGAGCCTGCAAGTAATTTCTCCATCACCCCCAAAAATGAAGGTCCAAAGGAGAAGGGTTGACTTTATCGCACTGGGTTTCCTATATGGCTCTAACAGTATTATCGATATAGGGGGAGACTGCAGTAAAACTATGGCGAAACACATAATAACAAAGTCTATTGTCTATTCCCAGGTGGAAGATGTAGTTGGCTGTCCACTCTTGCCGTTAAGCGTATTGGTGGGAGCTTTAATTTGCGTTCTAGGGCCAGATGAGTTGCCCTTGTGTTGAATTCGTGTTTATGTAGTGTGGTCTTGATATTGTCTATCCATCTTTTTCTTGGTCTTCCTTAGCTCTAGTACCTGATCTCTTTTATTGTATGCTGTTATTGGTGGTTGGTTGTATTTCATTCTCATTAAATGTCCAAACCACTGCATTTGTTGTCTTTCGATGTATTCGATGCATGAAGTTATGCCCACTCTGCTTCTGATGTCCTCATTTCGTAGTCTGTCTTTCCTAGTAACTGCCTTCCTCAAGCATTTCATTTCACATGTGGTGAGCTTAATAACAAAGTACTGTAGTTTTAAGTACTGAACATCTCTGTCGTAGTCTATATGTAGTGTGCTGTGAAATTCGACACACCTGTTGTAAAGTTTGCTTGATAAAGGTCTTTGGTGAAACGTTGCTGTGTATTGTCATAATTTTTGTATTTTGCAAAGCTACAGTGCTTTGTTATTATGTGTATGGCTCTATACATAAGGCCTTTTTCATCTTTACAGACGGTTAATTGGCAAGTGTTTTAATGTGACAACTTCTGAGTTTTCACTTTTCTCTCTTGTCTTTCAGCTCATACATAAGTCTCTTCTCAAAAGACTCTGCGCTCTTGTGCAATATCGCTTTCCACACAACTCTGTCATCAGCTAGTTTTTCCCATGTGCTGGGACCTATAGAAAAGTTTTTCATTGAGGCTTTGCAGACATCTTTATATCTGAGCAGTAGTCTGCCCTGGTGCCTCTTCCTCCGAAAGTTCACAGAACAACATTTAATGGCTCTAATAACGGTGTTATATCAAACATATAAAAGTCAGTCCACATCATTAGGAATTTCCGATTTCCTAACTGAGTTTATCAGCCTATGATTACAGAAGGCTGTGTGTACAACATTGAAATCAACACAAAAAACACAACAGCATGACAGGTCTAGAAGAATGTACAAAAACAATAAATTATGTAGCAAAATTTATATTATATTTCTATCTAGCAAATTCATTCTAAAGCAGATTACAATTTGACAAAGAATAAAAAGAAAGACAATGGTTTTGTAATATAATGTTTAAACAATTATTCAGTTTCAGTTTAGAATATCTTCATTGCACTTCGGACATGTCTATAGGTGCTCCGATCTCCTTCGCAATATCTCCAACAGTGTCCAGCTACTGACTGTATCAGTTCGATTTTGATTGATGACCCTACTCACGTACCTGTTATGCTGTTCTTTTCTTGCTACTACATGTCTATAGGTGCTCCGATCTCCTTCACAATATCTCAACAGCGTCCAGCGACTGACCGTATCAGTTCGATTTTGATTGATGAGCCTACTCATGTACCTGTTATGCTGTTCTTTTCTTGCTACATCTTCAAACCCAGCTCCTGCTTAGTTTCAGTTTCAGTTTGGAATATCTTCATTGCACTCCGGACATGTCCATAGGTGCTCCGATCTCCTTCGCAATATCTCCAACAGCGTCCAGCGACTGACCGTACCAGTTCTATTTTGATTGATGAGCCGACTCGTATACCTGTTGTACCGTTCTTTTCTTGCCACACCAATCTTCAAACCCAGTTCTTGCAATCTAGTAGTTGACGTGGATTGGTTCAGATGAAGGTCCTCTCTGCGGCCACGCTCTATGAGGGCGTTCACGATGTCAGCTCTGTCCATTGGCTGACCCTCTGATATATTTATTCCGCTTATTTATTGATAGGGAACATCATCTCGCAGTGTGGTGCCGGGACCCGCAAGGAAACAAAGAATAGTACCACTGCAACCTACAAGGCATGTCGTAAGAGACGACTGACGTAGGACATAGGAAGCTACCTAGTAAATAAAAAGGATCGCAGAAATCGGATATGCTGGCCTACTTTGTAGGCAACAATCAGCTTAGCGTATAAAAATGTGTACAAGGGGCCAAGTCTTGGGGGCTCGAAAAAAATCACATGCAAATCATGGAGAAAAGGGGTGGTTAACAAGTGGAATCGAATCTGATGGAGCGCTTCGGAAGAAGAAGAGAACATCAACCATTGAAGGAGCAGATATGTGGATGAATGGAATTAAAGCAAGTTTTGACGACTTGCTCGGATTGGTTGTGATGATGCGACACGTATGTAGTATTCTTTGCTTCCCTTGCAGGCCACGGCAACACACTGGCGGTACAATCTCGGCTAAGTTATAATGTATCAGTCAGGGGTCTCTATGTCGAAGTGGTTGAGACATTTGCCTGTCATCCTGGAGGTTAAGAGTTCAAAACTGGACCGAGCTACATGTGTAATTTTGCTCATGATATCCCTAGGATTGTTGCTGGATTGATTGATTGATTGATTATAGAGGAACATCATCATTGAGGAGCGTTTGACCAAATGGATTAGACATTATTACGACATGCCTTGTAGGCTGCAGTGGTGCTGTTCTTTGCTTCAATTGCAGGCCCCAGCAACACACAGGCACAAAGACGCCATGATGATTTATATAATTGTATAGAAATATTTTCTTCTTTGAACATGGACAGACAAAGCATTCAGTGACCAATGTCTTCTAGCACTTTCTATCTCCGCAATATATCGTCTCCACTCTGATCCCCTTATGGTTAGCCTTTGCAGGCCGCTAAGCTACAGACCCCCACAATCTGTAAATATTAAGTTTACATAGACAAGAGCAGCGTCTGGCCGAAAGGATTAGAGCGCAGCTCCTATGTGGGAGACCCGTGTTTAATTCTCGGTAAGGCCAAGAATTTTTTTCGGTTGTGGTATAAATGAAAATCCTAACCTGAACAGCTTTGCGGCGACTGCACTAGCCATGCGGCCATTAAATTCCTCAGGCTCTCAACCTACCTGTTCTAGTTAGTTCCTTTCATGTCAAAGGTGGAACATAGGGCAGAAGTTTTAGAGCTCCATGTGATGCGGTTCGTTGCTAGCAGTTGGGAGGATGTGCCTGTGTAATTTAATAGCCACAATGCTAGTGCAGTTACCCCGAAACTGTTCTGGTTTGGATTTTTCTTTATGCCCTTGACAGAAAAAAAGTCTTTGACTATATCAGATATATAAGTTATATGAAGACTATCATCATAGCAGTCCGGACATGTCCATAGGTGCTCCGATCTCCGCCTCAGCAAATCCAGCAGCATCCAACGACCCAACACGCCAGTTCAATGTTGATTAATCGATCTCTTTGCATATTTAGTATTTCGTTCTTTTCTGGGCTGCACCAGTACTGACACCCATCTCTCTCAGTCTGGTCATTGAGCTTACCGGGAATCGAACCCAGATCTCACAATGGGAGCCCAGGATTACAATAATATTAATAATATAGATTTGTGGTCAAATCTTTTCCAGTCACTTCATTTTTTTGTTTTGCTTGTCCTTTGTTGCAATCATCTTTAAGTAGCTTGTCCCTTCCGGAACTTGGCTCCCATGACAGCAGTCCTGAAAAACTCTTTGTGCAAGTTGGCTGGCATTAGCAGCAGTCATTCTCAGATCGTCAATGACATTTTGTACCCGTTGTCTTCTAAGTCTTCCTTTCATTCTTCTTCCAGGCACCATTCCTTCCAAAATTATCTTCTCTAGGCATTCTTGTCGTTTGATGTGTCTGAAATATTTAATTTTCCTTGATGTTATGCTTTTTAATAGCCAACTCTCTTTAATATCAAGCTGTTGCAGAACAGAAGCATTTGTTCTTTTCTCTGTCCATGATATTCTAAGTACTCTTCTGTAGCATTTGCATTCAAAGGCATTAATGATCTTCTCTGCTGCTTTATCAATGTTCCATGTCTCACAACCATATGTTGCCAAGGAAAAAACGCAGGCTATTAAACACGTGAGTTTTGTTCTTATGTCAGTTCCCTTCCATAGGTTAGTTAGTTCTTTTAGTTTTGCAAAGCAATGCTCAGTCTTCTTTTTATTTCTTTTATAGCATTCCTGTCATTTGTCAGCAATGTTCTGAGGTATTCTAAGTTGTCAACTCTTTTGACAATCACAACCTGTCAATCACAACATGTCAATCATAACCTGTCAATTATAACCTGTCAATCATTAGCTGTCAATCACAACATGTCAATCATTAGCTGTCAATCATAACCTGTCAATCATTAGTGGTCAATCACAACCTGTCAATCACTAGCTGTCAATCATAACCTGTCAATCACTGCTATCAATCATAACCTGTCAATCATTAGCTATCAATCACTAGCTGTCAATCACAACCTGTCAATCATAACTTGGCACATCTCTCAATTGTCAAAGCAGTTTGTCCCACTCAAAGTCATCTTCATCAACATCATCAGTATGTTGAATGTTCAGAGCATGTGTCTCCTCCACCTGCAAAAAAAACAAAAACAACAATAATAGTAACTGAATAATTGCAATTTACATCTGTCATTTACAACTTCATAACTTCATGCACTGAATCCGTCCTACCTTTCGTTCGTTTGAAATATTGCCGATATGTTCAAAATTGTCTCTTGTATAAACTTCACTATATTTTGTACCTGCCTGCGTGCCCAGCGTGTTCGTAGCGCGTTGGACTACGGGTGACTAGTCCTCTGTAAGTGCGGGTTCAACTCCGCGACTGGCAGAAAAGCTACAGGTTCCCCAGATTTACGGTGTTCGTGGCACCGAACAGAAGGGTTACGATGTCCATGACACCGAGCCAAGAGCTTTCAGCTCAAGTGCTTCTGGATCGGGGAAAAAAAAATATTTTGTACCTCACATAGAGGTCCGTGTAGTTTTCTGTCTAGTGTTATTTGATTAGACCAGTGAGTTTGACAAAGCAAAGCGCCCGCGTGTTGCCGATACCCACATGGGGAGCAAAGAATAGTAACACTGCGACCTACAAGACATGTCATAATAGGCGACTGAGGTAGGAACCTAGGGAAGCTACCTTAGTAAATAAAAAGCTTAGCAGAAATCGGATGTGCTGGCTACTTGTAGGCGCATAACTAGCACAATGTGCTATTGCTCTTAGGCTCAGATCACATACAAATCACAGAGTGGTTTAACAAGTGATTGATGTGGAGTATTCGAAGAAGAAGTCTCAGTCTATCATATTTGGGGCAATCTTGAAGTATGTGCTCTGTAGTCTGATGTGCCTGTACACATGTACACATGGCTGAATTGTCAATATTGAATTTTGTATACATTAGTTTAGTTTAGTCGTCGGATCACCATCACTGCACATCAAACAAATTAGTCCATAAGTGCTCCGATCTCTCCTTCAGTATGTCCATCAGCGTGTGGCGACTAACGACACCGGTTCTTTGTTGGTTTACAATTCTTCTTTGTCTGCCAGCATAGTGTTCTTGTTGAGCTACACCACACCTAACTTTGAGTTCTTGCAGTTTGGTTAGTGTTGTAGATTCACTGCTATCACGTGAATCATGTACACGTCCTCTTTCCCTTAAGGAATTTTGTATACATGTGGCTGAGGAGTTGATTGTATCCTGTTCTAAGACGCAGAATGACAACTTGTTCCAATCTGCTCATGTTATAGTAGTCGTCTTGTGTTGGTATTGGTGGCTTTTTAATTAAGCATCCTTTTCTTTCAGTGGTAGGTAACAGGCCATCAGGTTGTTCTCTGCCCTGTTGTCAGTTGGTCTGCTGTTTATCTTCTGGAATGAACTGTCAACCTCAGTTTAGTTCTGCCTTGTTGGTTCTGGCTGTTTCACTTTCTTCAGTGGTAGGTAACAGGCACATCAGGTTGTTCTCCTGCCCTGTTGGTCAGTTGGTCTGTGTTTCATTTCCTGGTAGGTAACTGCACATCAGCTGTTCTCCTGCCCTGTTGGTCTGTTGCTGTTTCATTTCCTGGTAGGTACTAGCACATCAGGTTGTTCTCCTGCCCTGTTGGTCAGTTGGTCTAGCTGTTTCATTTCCTGGTAGGTAACTAGGGACATCAGGTTGTTCTCCTGCCCTGTTGGTCAGTTGGTCTGCTGTTTCATTTCCTGGTAGGTAACTGACACATCAGGTTGTTCTCCTGCCCTGTTGGTCAATTGGTCTGCTGTTTCATTTCCTGGTATTCCATAGTAAAACAGTATCCACTGCAAGGCGACCTTGCACAGTTTAGGCAGTAGGGACTGTAGATCTGGCAATTTTCTGAAACCAAGTCCTGATTACATTGAAAGACAACAAATGCAGTGGTTACGACATTTAATGTGAATGGAATACAACTAGCCACCAATAACAGCATACAATAAAAAGATCAGGTTCTAGAGCCAAGGAAGACCAAGAAAAGGTGGATAAACAATATAAAGACCACACTAAGCACAGATATAACACAACAAGAGCGACTCATCTTGCCCTGTAATGCAAATTAAAGCTCAACGCTTAACGGCAAGAGTGGACAACCAATGCCATCCTCCTGGGGAAAGGCAATGAATGATTTACATCCATGTTATTGTGAACATCTACAGCATAGTTGTTATTCTACATGCTTCTTCTTCTTGGAACGCTTCATATCAATCACTTGTTAAACCACTCTGTGATTTGTATGTGATCTGAACCTAAGAGCGATTTACGCTGTGCCAGTTATGCACCTACAAGTAGGCCAGCACATCAATTTCTGTGATGCTTTTTATTTACTAGGGTAGCTTCCTTAGCCCCCTACCGTAGTCGCCTCTTACGACATGCTTTGTAGGTCGCAGTATTACTATTCTTTGTTTCTCTAGCGGCCCAGACACCATTTGGCGACTCATAGGTTCTATTTTTTCCCAGACTGTAACGGCTCTCAGATCGATCCAGCCTTAATTGGGTACCAGGAAAGTACTGGGATGTAAAGGCGGCGGTGTGATGATGACTACATCACCCATCGTGTGCCAGCGGTGAATGAAAAATATGGGTCTTACACCGTATTACCCATTATAGCTCAAGGTATGAAAACTGGAGAATACGGTACAGAAAGACAAAGATTTAATGACTAAACTATGACATTTAAAAAAAAAATTTTTTTAGATCCAGAAGCACTTGAGCTTTTCAGCTCTTCGGCTCGGTGATATGGACATTGTAACCCTTTGGTTCGGTGCCACGAACACCGTAAATCTGTGGAATCTGTGGCTTTTTCTGCCATCCCGTGGAATTGAACCCGCACACACAGAGGGATAGTCACCCGTAGTCCAACGCTCTACGAACATGCTGGCAGACGGGCAACTATGACATAAAGAGGATATTGGATATTGGTTACTAAACTGACGTCAAAGAATGAAGTGGTTTGGCCACTTAATAAGAATGCATCCAAACTCCACAATATACAGAGTCTTCTACAACAGAACATCGGGAAAGAAGGCAAGAGGAAGACCACGAAAAAGATGGTTAGATGGCGTAGCAGAATCCTGTGAAAGAGCAAAAATAACAATCACACAAACCACCAGAACAGCGCAAGATAAAAACAGAAAACCACGACACTGAGCAACAACCTAGTAGCAGTGTGATGACAAAAGAAGAAGAAGAAACTGACATCATTGCACTCCGAGCAGACTTATAGGTACTCAGTCTCCCCCAACAGACTCGAAGAGTATGCATACTCATGGTTCCCACGGCTCGCTGATTAGCTTCTTGTGGACTAAACGCCACACTATGTGGCTTTGGATTGGTAGCCTTTTTACCAGGAGACACACTAAAGGGTGTTTTTTATTATTAAAAACAAATTTTGCCCTGGTCAACTAAGAGTTAAACACACTCCTCTGCCATTCAGGCATCCAGTTCTACTTGTACAACAAGTAACTCCAAACTGCTTAAATCATTGGATCGATTCAGCCTTTATTATAGTGTCTTCATATAACAGGCAGTCGCGAAGAGACCGAAGAATATCCCCCTTATCCATTTTCAACTCCCCAACAATTGATGATATACTGTCCTGGGCATGCAGGTGTTAACGGTAATAGAGAGCGGACAGGCTTGCATCAACAGCATCGATTGTTGAGGAGTTGAAGATGGATAAGGGGATGTTCTTCTGTCTCTTCGCGACTGTCTGTTGGATGTGGACACTAAAATCAATGTTGAATCGATCAAGCGATTTAGGCAGTTTGGAGTTACCCGTTGTTCAAGTCGAACTGATGCCTGAGAGGCAGAGTGAGAGGTGTGTTTAATCAGCGAGCCACAGGAACCATCAGTATGCATACTCTTCGATATCTATTGGGCTCAGCACCTATGGGTCTGCCCGGAGTGCAATGACGTCAGTTTAGTAAATAATAACAAATAACAATCGATGCTGTTGATGCAAGCCTGTCCGTGCTCTCATTACCGCAAACACCTGCATGCCCAGGAAAAGAGGATATAGTATCTACCTGCCTGCCTACCTGTACTGTTTGATCAGGAGACAGTATGCTGTTCAAACTGGCCACAAAACTACCTGAGAAAAACAGTTATACAAACGATCATTACAAATTTCATTAGGAGTTAATCACAAAAACAAAATCTTGCTTCTACTTCTTCGTTTGCTTTACATCAACCATTTGTTTAACCACTCGTTGTGGTCTGAATGTGATTTGCATCTTAAAGTGTGAGTTCATTGTAGAAAAGGGTGGAGACTGCAGTAAAACTTGGAAAAATAGCTAAACATGTAAAAACAAAGTACTATAGTTTTACAAAATACATAAACAGTGACGATAAACAACAACGTTTCGACCAAAAGGCCTTTATCAAGCAAACAATACAACAAGAATGACGAATTTCGAGGAACACTACAAATGGACGATTACATGTAGAAACATTCAAACCTATCTGGTACCAGTTCTTCTTCTTCACCTTTCAACTCCCAACGGAGCACACAGGTTTTCAACAAACTTCTTCCAGCTCTTTCTCTCTCTTGCCATCGCTTCCAATTATTTCCATGTTTGACCTATCCTTTTAATCAGTGGCGGCTCGTGGTCATTTTTCTTGGTGGGGCCAGACACAAAATTTTGGAAAAAATCATGGGTTTTGAAGTATTTACTATTATTTGTCTATTCGGGATATTATCCTTGGTGGTCCGGGCCCCACTGGCCCTTAATGACGAGCCGCCCCTGCTTTTAATATCAGTCTCCAGCTCTCTTCTCCAGGTATGTCTAGGCCTTCTCCTACTCCTCTTTCCTGCGGGTTCCAAAACAGTGCCTGTCTTGCAATGCTTCCAGTCGGTCTTCTCAATGTGTGTCCTATCCATCACCAGCATCTCTTCCTTAGCTCTTTCTCCACTGGTATCTTCTTAGTTCTTAGTGTTTTTTTCTGGTGTTGTTGGTAACTTTTCATAGGCATCGCATTTCACATGAAGTTATTTTTTGCGGCTGTACTTTGTTCATTGTCTATGTTTGGCTCTGGTAACACAAAGTAGGCAAGAAAATGCTGTTGATCATCCAACATCTGTTGCTTAGCTATCAATGAGATGTTTGGCTCTGGTAACACAAAGTAGGCAAGAAAATGCTGTTCATCATCATCTGATGCTTAGCTGTCAGTGATATGTTTGGCTCTGGTAACACAAAGTAGGCAATAAAATGCTGTTGATCATCTGTTGCTTAGCTATCAATGAGATGTTTGGCTCTGGTAACACAAAGTAGGCAAGAAAATGCTGTTGATCATCCAACATCTGTTGCTTAGCTATCAATGAGATGTTTGGCTCTGGTAACACAAAGTAGGCAAGAAAATGCTGTTCATCATCATCTGATGCTTAGCTGTCAGTGATATGTTTGGCTCTGGTAACACAAAGTAGGCAATAAAATGCTGTTGATCATCTGTTGCTTAGCTATCAATGAGATGTTTGGCTCTGGTAACACAAAGTAGGCAAGAAAATGCTGTTCATCATCATCTGTTGCTTAGCTGTCAGTGATATGTTTGGCTCTGGTAACACAAAGTAGGCATGAAAATACTGTTGATCATCATCTATTTAGTTTGTAAGTGAGAATTAACTCTTTGTAGACCAAACGCCAACTACATGGCTTTGGGTTGGACACCTTTTTACAAGGAGCCACACTAAAGGGTGTTTTTTAAATTCTAAAATAAAATGGCTTGTAAAAACATGGCTTTTGCCCTGGTCCACCAAGAGTTAATATGTCTTAAGTTTTACAATGTATTTGCTAGTGACAAACACTTTGATCATCTTTCAAATTTCTGTCTAGTGAAGTCTGCTTTTTTAGATAGAGGTCTAGTACCAAACACACCATGTTTGGGGGTCTCTTTGGTCAAGTGGTTAAACCTTTGCCCTGCGTTCCGAAGGACATGGATTTGAATCCAGTGTGAGCTGAGAAGAAACATGTGGCCACACCTAGTTGACCTAAAAACTAAGCTTTGGGGAAACCTGACAGATCTGTAGCCAACTGTCCAGTTTGTGGTCCACAGTAAGTGCTTGACCAGAGATCCCTGAAAAAGAATCCAGACCACAATTTTCTGTTCACAAGTGCGTTTTTTTTCCAGAGACCCTTAAGATTGTTACTAGAGCTATGGAGTTCGTGCTTGTGCAATACTCTCGGCAGGTGGCATGCCATTTCTGCAGAGAGGACTGAGCCATATGGGGTAAAACCCGGTGCAATGAAGTCAATCTTTCGACTTTATACCTTTTTGTTAAACACACCATATGAATGAAGCCCTAATATAACAACAACAAAATAACAACAAAATAACTATGAAATCAAACTTTGAAAGAGACCACCAAAAGGATTTGATAAGATTTGAGTCCTACCTTGAAAACTGGACATGTCAATGTTCTGCCAGTCACTGCCATATGTCCTCATGCTTTCTTTTAATGAGTTAAAATTTTGAAGCCAGTCAGAAGATGATAAATCAAGATTTGTAATACCTATGGACAAGTAACATAAAATATGAAACTGCAAATTGTATAGTCTATTGTCTATCCCCAGGTGGAGGATAGAATTGATTGTTCACTCTTGTTGTTAAGCGTAGGGGTGGGAGCTTTAATTTGAGTTCTAGGTCCAGATGAGTCGCCCTTGTTGTGTTATATCCGTGTTACGAAGTGTGGTCTTGATATTGTCTATCCATCTTTTCTTGGTCTTCCCTTAGCTCTAGTATCTGATCTCTTTTTATTGCATGCTGGTAGTGGTGGTTGGTTGTATCCCATTATTATTAAATGTCCAAACCACTGCAATTGTTGTCTTTCGATGTATTCGGTGCATGAAATTATGCCAACTCTGCTTCTGAGTCCTCATTTCATAGTCTATCTTTCCTGGTGACCCCACTTACCCTTTCCCCAAGCATTTCATTTCACATGTGGTGAGCCTTATAGTATTAAAACTAAATTACGAATTTTCAACTCAAATGTTGTATCAATCCTAACATATGCCAGCGAGTTGGAAAATGACTAAAGATATAGAAAGCAAGTTGAACGCATTTGAAAACGAATGTCTGCAAACAGAAACAACCCTAAAAGACAAACTATGGGGAACCGTGAAGACCTCAAGCGCACCACCCTGTTTATGACACATACCAGAGTAGTCACATTGCAGAAGTTGGTCGCAGAAGAAGAAAAAGAAGAAGAGATGTCTGTGAAAAATAATGAACATAATATGATATGATTTCATGAAAAATAATGAACATAAAATGATATGATTTCATGAAAAATAATGAACATAATATGATATGATTTCATGAAAAATAATGAACATAAAATGATATGATTTCTGAAAATAATAACCTAAATGATATGATTTCATGAAAAATAATGAACATAAAATGATATGATTTCATGAAAAGTGATGAAATCAGAAAAATGTCTGGTCATCCACTTGCAACAATTGTTTCTTTGTTTCACAATGACTTGCTAAAAGAGAATACTTAGCTAAAATGTCATATCTACAATACTTGCAATGAGCTTTAGATGAATCAGTTGGTACTTCAAATAGCCACTTTGCAAAAGCAGGTACTTTTAACCATTCCTTTCGAAATTTTTGCGAATACGTTGGTTTAGCTTTGCTCATTGCTGAATGAGGGATTCTCTTCATGATTTTAACACAGTCCTTCGCTGATTTGGAAATGATTATAGCATGTAAGAACAGTCATTGATGAACTGCGAGCAAATACAGAAGCTGGTGGCAAGCCAACAAGATTGAACAAGTTACAGCTAAATCTAAGTCACACGTGTGCAGACCTCAGAGAGAAGAGAGAGAGTGAGGAGAGGAGAGTACATGTATGTCCCAGAAATTCATTACCCAGACCTCGCTGTAGTAAATTTTCTGTCTTAATTCGTCTTGTTTTTGTCAATTTGCTGATTCATGGACCAAACTAAAAGAAATGCTAAAAAATTCTAATTTTATTTTAATGCTAGATTTCCTCTAAGTGGGTGAACTGGCTAGAGACAGAGTGAATTTCAGATGTGCTGCAAAGATAGCAACGTTCTATAAAGGATACGCACCTTGATGATGAGATTTCCTCTAGATCCAAATTTTTAATGCTAGATCGTAAAAAATATGCTAGATTGGCAACACTGTCTGGAGGTCGCAGAGATGTGGTTTTACAGAAGAATGATGAGAATTCCACGGACTGCTAAAATCACTAATGTTGAGGTGTTGAATGAAGTCAAGACACAGAGAAAACTTATTACCAATATAAGAAAGAGGCAGTCATCATTTTTCAGACATGTGATGAGGAGGGGAGGTTTAGAAGATATTGTAACCGGGATCGCGAGAGAGAGAGAAGATATTGTAACAACTGGTAAAATCGAAGGTAGATGAGACAGAGGAAGACAGAGAGAGAAAATTTGGGATAACCTAACTTCATGGCATGGTAGAGTGTCAACATCTGAGTTGATAGCAAACACCAAAGATAGAGATTTGTGGAGATCCAGCCGGCACGGCACCTGATGATGATGAACATCTCTCATGTCGACCCAGCCTCAAATGGGTACCAGGAAAAGCACTAGGAAGTAAAGACGGCTGGCGTAATGTTGACCACATCACATATCGAAGGTCACTGTAAAATACGAGCCTAACGCTGTATTACCCTATACACCCCATGGTATCTTCTTCTTTAAATGCATCATATCGACCACCTGTTAACAACTCTGTACGATTTGTATGTGATTTGAGCTTAAGAGCGATTGTACGTTGTGTCAGTTATGCACCTACAAGTAGGCAGCACATCCGATTTCTGCGCTGCTTTTTATTTACTAAGGTAGTTTCCCTAGGTCCTACATCAGTCGCCTTTACGACATGCCTTGTAGGTCACAGTGGTACTATTCTTTACTTCCCTTGCAGGCCCCGGCACAACACGGGCCCCACATGGTATAAAAGAGTTCCTTACTTTTACTTTACTTTAGCATATCGACATGGAGAATTACTACATCAAGTAAAAAGTTTCTTATATCTTAGTCAGATGATAACAGATGATGGCAGATGTATCTTCTTCTTCTTCTTTTGTCATCACACTGCTACCAGGTTGTTGCCCAGTGTCGTGGTTTTCTGTTTTGTCTTGCGCTGTTCTGGTGGCTTGTGTGATTGTTATCTTTGCTCTTTCACAGGATTCTGCTACGCCATTTAACCATCTTTTCTGTGGTCTTCCTCTTGCCTTCTTTCCCGATGTTCTGTTGTAGAAGACTCTGTATACTGTGGAGTTTGGATGCATTCTTATTAAGTGGCCAAACCACTTCATTCTTTGTTTATCTATGTAATTCAAGCACGGTTTTGTGCCAACTTTCTTTCTTATGCTGATGTTGGTGATTCTGTCTTTTCTGGTGTTGTTGGTAACTTTTCGCAGGCAACGCATTTCACATGTAGTTATTTTTTTGTGATTGCGCTTTGCTCAATGTCCATGTTTGGCTCTGGTAACACAAAGTAGGTATAAAATGCTGTTGATCATCTGTTGCTTAGCTGCCTGTGAAATTTTTTGGGTGCCTTAACAATGGGGCTAGCTGGTAGGTTACAGCATTTGCTTTTGTACTCTAGCCTCTATCTCTCTATCCAGTTTTCCGTCTTCTGTGAATATGCTTCCTAAGTATTTGAATTCTTTCACTTGGTTTATTTTAGTGCCATTGACATGGATGTCTAGATTATTATGTTTTCTTCCCATATTCATTATTTCTGTTTTAGTGTTGATTTTTATGTCATGTTTTACACAATTTTTGTTCAAGGTGTCAATATGATGTATAACAGAAATTAAAAAGAGAATAGGAATGGCCAGGGATAATTTCAATAGTATGAGAAAGTTACTGACATCCAAACAAATTACAAACAGGCTAAAAATGAGAATGATCAAATGCTATATATATCCTATATTAATGTATGACTCGAAACATGGACAATGAACAAGCAGTTAGAAGACAGAATTGATGCATTTGAGATGTGGATATATAGAAGAATAAGCAGAGTTTCATGGACAGAAAAACAGACAAATAAACAAGTTTTAGGAAAACTAGGCATGAAGAAACAATTATTAAGAGAAATAAAATTCAGACAAGTAAAGTATTTTGGGCACATAAAAGACATGACACCATGATAAAATCTTTACTAGAGGGGAAAGGTGAGAGGAGAAGAGCAAGAGGAAGACCGAGAGATAAGTGGGAGGAAACTTTAAGAAATGGACAGGTTACAGTCTGGCAGTGTGCAACACCAAGGCAAAAGATAGAGAATGCTGGAGATTCATTGCAGCCAACTTTCGATGGGGAGACGGCACCTGATGATGATGAGTATATCGACTTAGAAGGGGGTAAGGTGCTAAGGATTCTAACTTATTTCACAAATAATTTCTTACCTGGAGAATTCTCAGAAATGGTTTTGTAGAAGTTATTGATAGAAATGTTCAGCTCGTCAAAGCTTTTAACAGGATCTAACGATAATGTATTTGTTGCCTCTAGTGATGTCGGCAGTTCTGTTGACTGAAATAATAATGGCGAAACACGTAATAACAAAGTACTGTAGTTTTACAAAATACAAAAACAATGACAATACAGAGCAACGTTTTGATCAAAAGGTATTTATCAAGCAAACGATACAACAGGAGTGACGAATTTCACAGCACACTACATATTGACTACGACAGAAACATCCTAACGGTCCTAAAATGAAAACTGTGACTAAAAACGAATAACGAAATAAATACAAAAACTAAAAGTAGAAAAAGAAAGAAATAATAAAAATCAAATATATATATAACTTATATACATTTAACATATACACATATAGAATACGGAGCATGAAAAGAGAAAGTACTAAGAAGCAAAGGAATGTAGAGCATTGAGTCCATGAGGTTGCAAGGTACCATATAATGAAATAAAATGATTCTCTAGAGTAAATCGACTTCGATCATCAGAGGAACATGATTGGATGGCTGTGACCTGGACATCACGAGCTCCCAAATGGTCAGTTCCATTGACATAATAAGCATCTCAAGATTTATGATAAATAAACAATTTGTGATCAGTAAAGATCCATGTGGATGTCGCAACCGAGTGGTTACCGAGGCCCAAATTTGGGTGTAAAGAATAGAATCATTGCTACCTGCCACGCATGTCGTAGAGGCGACTAAGGAGGTTTGGCTGAAATCGGATGCACATGTCTTAAACGTGTAAAAGTCTATGCGTTTAGGGGCCTACAAACCAATGTGCAAGCGTATACACGTTCTTGGCAAAGATCAAACATATCACAAAGAGTGATTAAAATTGGTCGTAAGAACGAACGCAAAGAAGAAGATGTGGACATCTGTGGCTTAGCAGTAGTGAGCTCGATCACAACCCAAGAGTATGTGGTTCAAACTCCGGTGGGCAGTTTGGAAGCAAATGTGTTGCTGTGAGTTTTTTTATGAATGGTAAAAATAGACTTCACCGTTCAGAAATCAATATCAAACTACTGAACGTATATGTGGTGACTTGGACTGTGGTTGATGGTGACATCCTGTAAAAGATATGCCATGATTTTCATTTCAAATATCATCATCACAGAACCGGTTGCAGATAGAAAAGTTGATAACATAATGCGCTAATGACTACATGCAGTGGAAAAGCCATGGTTCGAGGCCAGATTGAGCTTCTTCTTCTTCTAACCAGGGCTACGAGTTTTCACTCTTGGGCAGCCAATGCCAATTTGTAGAATCTGCATGTGTTCTGTAATTGTGGAAGACTAGTGTAAAGGGTATTATGAACAGATGGGTGTGGTGGAAAGAGTTCTTATCTAGCTTTATGCAGTCCAGGACATTCAAGCAAGATATGCACCAGATTGAGCTAAAATTCTCGATGTACACAAGAAGCTAGGTTGGACTACAGGAAACACTAATCCTTAACTTCTTCTTCTTCACATTTCAACTCCCAACGGAGCACAGGTCTTCAACAAACTTCTTCCAGCTCTTCCTCTCTCTTGCCATCCCTTCCAATTCTTTCCATGTTTTACCTATCCTTTCAATATCAGCCTCCAGCTCTCTTCTCCAGGTCTGTCTAGGCCTTCCCTACTCCTCTTTCCCTGTGGGTTCCAAACTAGTGCCTGTCTTGTAATGCTTCCGATCGGTCTTCTCAATGTATAATCCTTAACTTGGGGATCTAAATTACAAGTACCTCTTCTTCTTCTTCTTTGAAATCTTCAAATGGACCAATTGTTAACCACTCTTTGAGATTTGTATGTGATCTGAGCCTAAGAGCGATTGTACATTGTGTCAGTTATGCATCTACAAGTAGGACAGCACATCTGATTTTTATGTACTAGGACAGCTTCCCTAGCTAGGTGGACCTCAGAGATAATAGAGGCGACGAAAGACATTATTTATGATGAGCACACAAGAGCTCGTTCTAGAAATCTCTTCTTATCCTGACGCTGTGAGGCAAAACAGGATGGGAGGAAAGAAAGAAAAGAAAGCTCCCATAGGCTACTACCTGTCATAGCTCTCCCCCAGGTGGCAGCGGAGGAATGGACAGTTAGCCAGATAGTTAGTGTAGTATGTAATTAGATATTTAATAGTTGAGACTATGTGTTGCACTCTCTAAGCAGAGGCGCAACACATAACAACGAGACATTTTTGACGTAATAAAAACTACGTAGTTGTGTAGTAACAGTCAGTTAGAAACGTTAGTAAACAAGATTCCTAGATCTACACTTGACATGGACAGACGTGTTTGAGAAGCCTCTGTCAAAGCATAAATAAACATGTATATGACAATATCAAATGGAGTTCAGTGTCGTTGCTGTGTCCACTGAGTTGTGTAATCATCATGTAACACCTCAGTCTAAATACTGTCATCAATCAAAAGTACCATCATCAAAATATCTTGAAGGGGGTAAAGATGGAATAAAATACAACAACCAGAACCATCATCATTATAAAAGGGCCCCTTCAACATACCTCATTCGCTCTTATGACATGCCTTGTAGGTGACAGTGTTACTATTCTTTGCTCCAGTTGATGTATGGCAAACTTGAAGGGGCAGACGTTCTGCTGGTGGACAGAAAAAACGCTTTAAAGACACTTAAACTGTCTCTAAAATGTTTTGATTTTTTTTTTTAGATCCAGAAGCACTTGAGTTTTCAGCTCTTCGGCTCGGTGCCATGGACATTGTAACCCTTCGGTTCAGTGCCACGAACACCATAAATCTGGGGACTCTGTGGCTTTTTCTGCCATCGCGCGGAATTGAACCCGCACACACAGAGGGATAGTCACCCGTAGTCCACGCGCTACGAACACGCTGGGCAGACGGGCAAAATGTTTTGATATAGACACTACATGCTGGGAATCCCTGGCGAAGATCGCCAAATGTGGCACTGTAACAACACAAGAGGCACCGCATAGCTGAGAATCGTCGTGTCGTTGAGGCACAGAGAAAACAAGCTGTGCGAAAAGACACAACACCCACATGTCTAACCTTGATCATGTATGCCCCACCTGTGGTAGGGGATTGTGTTTTAGGGTTGGACTCTACGGTCACCTCTGCACACACCAGAGAGGTGCAGCAACACACGTCTGATACTGTTGTCATTATCATTTGCGATGGCGGCTATTATTTTATTCTTTGCTCCCATTGAGAGCCTCGGCAACACACAAGCAGTTTGAATATGTAAACTTCTTCTTCGAACTCCATATCACCCTTGTTAAACCACTCTGTGTGATTTGTATGTGATCTGAGCCTAAGAGCGATTGTATGTGTGCCAGTTATGCCCTACAAGTAGGCCAGCACATCCGATTTCTGCGATGCTTTTTATTTACTAGGGTAGCTTCCATAGGTTCCTACCTCAGTCACCTCTTACAACATGCCTTCTAGGTCCCTGTATTACTATTCTTTGCTCCCCTTGAGAGCTCCGGCAAGACACAGGCGGTTTGAATATGTAAACTACTTACATTGCCAGGCTGCAAATGTGTGGACTCTAAAGAAGATGGAGGTGTACATGGAGCTGTGGAGAACCAAGGACTCAAGTTGCTGTTGTCACTGCTAGAAGATGAAACATTAGATGGCGACTGTTGGTATGTGTACAGATGAACTGTTTCTATTCTTTCAGAGTTGCTGCTTGTTGGCATCTATCACAGTGAACAAATAAAAGATGCAGGTAAACTTATAATGAATTGAATTTGTAATATTGAAATAATTTTATGTTTAGTAAGCATATTACTTATCAATATCAATGTGTGTGTTAGTTGGTTGGTTGGTTAGTAGACTTGTAGATTGGCTGGCTGATTGGTTAGTTGGCTGGTTAGTTAGTTGATAGGTTAGTTGATTTGTTTGCTGGTTGGTTAGTTGGCTGGTTGGTTGGGTGATTGGTTGGTTGTTGGTTAGTTTGCTGATTGGTTGGCTGGTTAGTTGGTAATTGGTGTGGTGGTTGGTTGGTAGGTCGTTGGTTGGTTTGCTGAACAGTTTATTGGTTAGTTGGGTGGTTGGTTGATTAATTAGTTGGTAAGTTGGTATGGTGGTTGGTTGGTAGGTCATTGGTTGGTCTGTCGGTTGGTTGATTTGCTGAACAGTTTATTGGTTAGTTGGTTGGTTAGTTGGTAGGTCATTGGTTGGTCAGTTGGTTGGTTGGTTGGGTGTTCGTTTGTTATTTAGTTGATTGGTTAGTTGGTCATTTGCTTGGTTTATTGGTTAGTTGGTAAGTTCAAGTGGTGGTTGACTGGTTAGGTTGTTGGTTGGTCAGTTAATTGGTTGGGTCGTTGGTGTGTTATTTAGTTGATTGGTTAGTTGGTTATTTGGTTTATTGGTCAGTTGGTTAAGTGGTTAGTCATCAGATCATCATCATTGCACACGGAACATGTCCATAAGTGCTTCGATCTCATCTTCAGTATATCAGCCTGTAAGCGGTAACTAACAGTTCTTCTTCGTCTTCTTTATCTTCGTTCATTCTTTACGGCTATTTTGATCATTCTTATAGTAATGTATAAACAGCCTACACCAAGAGCGGTTTTTTAATGCGTTGTGCTACTGTGCGCCTATGGTGACTAGGCCAGCATATCCGGCTTCACCAGCATTTTATTTACTAGGGCAGCTTACCCTCTAACAGTTTCAGTTTTGTGTTTGTTAATGAGGCCTCATCTAGTCCATGTATAGTGTTGAAATCTAGCAACGTCTCGTTTGACTTCAAATTCCTGCAGTCAGAACATGAACGTAGAATCTAAGTAGCCATCTGAATGTCTGGCCGTGGCCCCCCTGGTAACATAAAGCTGCATAGCTCATATGGGAAATCGAAAATTCCTGTTTAATGGGGGTCTGGTTTTATAACTGTTTGATAGAACACTGTAAGCTTTTGCAATTTTACACAATTCTATGAAAGTAAGTAAAAGTAAAGGAACCCTTTCATACCTTGTGGTATATAGGTCAATACAGTGTTAGGCCTGTATTTTTCATTGACCGTCGGCACACGATGGGTGATGTGGTCAGCATCCACGCGCCGCCTTTACTTTCCCAGAGCATGTCTGGTACCCAGTTGAGACTGGGTCGACCTGAGAGCCGTCGCGGTCGGAAAAATTCCACGCGCATTGCGGGAGCTGAACCCAGACCACCAGCCTTGAGAGCGAGTTCACTAACAACTACGCTACAGCGGCTCTCTCACACAATTCTACGAGTCCATGGTTATTTATTGATGAAAAATATTTAAAATATTAATATTTCTTATTGTTAAACTTAATTTGTAACATAATATAACCTTGATTTAGTAAGTTGTGTTGTTTTCAAATGAATTCATTTTTATACAACAATACTGGAATGCGAGGTCACGTCACGGTTGTGGTCTTATTTCCTAGAATCTTTACCTGAGCCCACCGGCCTTATGTTATCGGAGGCCACGGTCTGGTGCATCTCTTTAATGGAATTCAGGATATCAGCAATGTTCATTGTTCAACCTCTTGCTATTGTACCAAGAGTGCAAGTCTGTCTGCTTGTTCATTTTCTCTAACTTCCTCATGTCCAGGTGCAAAAATGAAGGTGACTCTGCAATGTGTATTATGAGGTCGTCAAGGTGCATATCCTTTATAGGACATTTCTCTCTTTGCAGCGCATCTGAAATTCACTCTGTCTCTAGCCAGTTCACCCACTTCGTCGATGGTCAGTTCATGGTTTCTTTAATATCTTGTAACCATCTTCTTCTTGGTATGCCTCTGCGTCCTGGGACCCTGCCATTCAGTATTATGAGGTACACTGATAAAAATCCTGTATGTATGGCAAGGGACACTGATAATAAGGAAAACAAGCCTTCACGCAAAAATCAGCTACATGTGCCATACCAGGTGACCTGACTATGCCTGAATTCATATCAGGCAAACGCAAGAAGAAGAGCACAAAATCTTCTAGATTAAATATCTCTTCTCAGACACCGGAGCATATCCTGTAAGACTGTCCTCTCTTGGGTGAGCTGAGAAGCAACACCATGTTGGCCACACCAAGTTGATCTAAAAATTTAAGCTTTGGGGAAACCTGATAGACCTGAAGCTGACTGCCCAGTTTGTGGTAGACAGTAAATTAAGCGCATGACCAGAGATCGCTGAAGAAGGAAACCTGATAGACCTGAAGCTGACTGCCCAGTTTGTGGTAGACAGTAAATTAAGCGCATGACCAGCGATCGCTGAAGAAGGAAACCTGACAGACCTGAAGCTGACTGCACAGTTTGTGGTAGACAGTAAATTAAGAGCATGACCAGAAATCGCTGAAGAATGAAACCTGGCAGACCTGAAGCTGACTGCCTAGTTTGTGGTACACAGTAAATTTAGCGCATGACCAGAGATCACTGAAGAAGAAGAAGAAATCTCTCTTCTAATTGAAATAAAATGACTGGAATTAACATGTTTTAATTCACCAACCTCATTATCTGGACGTCTCTTTCTGTTTCTTACTGATGGAGAAGAATCATCATCTGACAGAGTCTGTATGGCCCAATATGATCCCTGAAATAATTTTTTTTTTCTTAAGAGCACTTGAAAAATATGATCTAAATCAGGAAAGAACTAGACATAAGGACATGATCTTCTTCTTCTTCTTGTCTCTCTCTCTCTCGCTATCACTCCTTAGACTGATGTACCAGCTTTCCCCATAAATCTCATTCATGTGGAAATCTGATTCATGCAGCCTTAGCATGGGTGGGCTTCGTCCATCTTCAGTACAATTTGAGCTCTGGTGCTTATCCTTAGCGATGTGTCGGTTTTAGCCAGCGTTTACTGGGTTCGCTCTCTGTCAGCATTTGGCTGTCCCCAGCCGATCTGCAAGGCGGAAGGTTTTCTTCTTGTTCAGTTACTTTAGATATCAATTTTGCCGATGTGTTGCTGGGGCTCGCAAGGGGAGCAAAGAATAGTAACACTGCGACTTACAAGACATATCGTAAGAGGCGACTAAGGTTGGGCCTATGGAAGCTACACTAGTAAATAAAAAGGGTAGCAGAAATCGAATGTGCTGACCTACTTGTAGGCGCATAAAACACACACTGAAGATTTCAATGAAAAATATAAAGGGTATTCTGTATCTTGGTTGCAAGTTATGCATCCCAATGGTGCGGCAAGACAGGAAAACATGAGAGAAACCCCAGTAGATACATCAACCAACACAGAACGGTAGTTGTTAGTCTAAACCATGATTTCCCAAAGTGGGGGTACCGCCTCCTGTGAGCACTGAAGCCTTCCAGGGGGGCGATAGTGGGTTCAGAAGCATTTGAGGGAGTTTTTTCATGATTTTGCGATTGAATAATCATTAAAAATTGTTAATTCTGTACTTTAATTCATCTTATGCCCGTCTTACACGATCCATTTTGTCATCAATTCTCTATTTCATGCATATAATCATTTGAAAATTGACCATGTGTGACAGAAATATATATCAATTTTCTATGTCAAAGTGAAAATAGATCATGCATATATATATATATATGGGGGAAGTGTTGACAAACAGTCATAATGGGAGGGCGTTACAAAGTTTATGTCGTGCAAAGTGGGCGGTGGGCGAAAAAGTTTGGGAATCTATGGTTAAACACACTGAAATACATGCTTGGGAGGAGATCGGAGTAATTATGGACATGTCCGATGAAGATGATCCTCAATGAACAATTTTCTTCCATTGCAAGCAACTTTTGTTATGTGATTATTCCAATTTGAGTCATAAATAGGCCGCTGCATATGATTTTTTTCACTGGTCCTGCACAACTTGTTCAGAAAGGTTGTTACTGGTATCCAGATTTGTATTCTTCACCTGTTCAAACTGGGGACATTTCTGCGGGATGTGCTCTGTGGACTGCTTCGATGCTCCACAGATGGGGGTGGTCGAGTTCCTGAGACCTATTTCATGATTATATGCACTGAGACCGCTTTCTTGTCTTGTCTTATCCACATGTGCTGTGAAGTGACGTGGGAAGTTTCAGTTTTCTATCCTGTGCCAGGTGTGTTGCATCTGTAATTGTTAGTCTTTGATGTCACAGTATATCTGTGATATTATCTATCCATCAGGTTCTTGGTCTTCCTCAGGCTCTGCGTCGTTGCCGGTTGTTATATGCACGAGATGGTAGTAGATTTGGTTTCCTTGCCATTAGGTTGAAAATGAAAATTATGACAAATCCTTTACAGGACTCAGCCATCAATAACAGTAAATGAGTCGTCAATTTTCTAGGCACCACTTATACATTCAGTAGTTTGCCATTGCATTCTGAACGGTGAGGTATATTTTTAGCGTTTGTAAGGGGACTGCCTAGAGTAGTTGATAGTAGCTCGGCCTGCTAGCTGTGAGACGCCTCATAGCTCGGGTTCGAACCTACTGTCCGGCATTTGTTCGAGTCCCTGGTCTTACTCAGGACGATAACGTGAGTACCTCTGAAGTCGGAGAAAATCTGCCTGTATGGCGAGGAATACTAATTACGAGTACATTGAGCACACGCTGCCAGTGTAAAGTAATTTACAATGTGCACGCTGCTGCCATTGTAAGAAATTGGAAAAACGGATTTTCACGCAAAATCAGTTTCAGAGATGAAACTTCGTCTGAGTTGAAAGACGGACGAAGAAAAAAAAAAAGCGTTTGTAAAAATCCAAGGAAACGAATTTGCTTCCAAACTTGCCCGTAGTGAAGTTTGAACCAGGTACGCTTGGGGTTGTGATCGAACTCACTACGCTAAGCTACTGACACCGTACAATTTTATTTGTTCTCTTCCTTTTTCTATTGCATTCCTGCTGTGAATTCAGGCGTTAGTACTAACGCCTGATATGGCGCTTCTGACTTATTTTTGCTTAGGTATGAAGTCACTTCACATTTCTAGGTACCAGTATGCAGCAGGTAGGAGGGTCAATTTCTTTCCTCACGTGTGGAATGTTAAGTATAAGATTGAACCACAACCGTCTTATGTCCGAGCTGATAGGCAAAAGCGTATGCCTTACAATAATAACTTCCTTAAAGGGTTTTAAAGCCAAAGAATTGACATCATTGCACAGAGTTTTACCCCATATGGCTCAATCGATCTCAGGAGAATGGCATGACACATGCCGAAGTATTGCATAAAGCATGAACTCCGTAGCTCTGGCAACAATCCTAGATGTATCTGGAAAAATGCACTTCTGAACGACGGTGTGGCCGATTCAAACCCACAATCTTCGGCTCACATTTACAAGATCATAATCAAACCTTACTTTTCCTGGGTCATCATTTCCTCTAGGAACTCTGTGGAAGCATCTGTTGAGTGACAAGTTGTGTCTAATAGAATTCTGAAATAAAGAGACAAAAGATTGCATCAGAAAAAAATATGATGGTAACTATTTTGACTTTAACGAGGAGTGGAACACGGGACATTTCCATTAGGATTGATTGATGGAAATTATTATTGCACTTCGGTGATTAATCATGTGTGTTTGAATATCTTTCTTATACAAGAAGATCTCAGCGGCAGTGCACAAACTCCGTAGCAAAGCGAAGTTCTCCGGCGTAATTTAGAAGATGGTAAAGATATTTTATAGAGTTTATATTTTTATATTTTTCTAATTAATTTTGCTCATGCAGTGGCTTTCCAGCCTGCTCTTCTCGATTTTGAACTGTCCAAGGAGATTGAATTGCCGAGGTCTGCAAGGGAAGCAAGAATAGTAATACTGCGATCCACAAGGCATGTCATAAGAGGCGACTAAGGTAGGGGTCTATGGAAGCTACAATAGTAAATAAAAAGCGTAAAATGTGCTGACCTACTTGTAGGCACATAACTGGCACAACGTACAATCACTCTTAGGCTCAGATCACATACAAATCACACAGAGTGGTTGACAGGTGATCAATATGGAGCATTCGAAGAAGAAGAACTGCCAAGGGTTTTTACGGGCTAAACTTGAACACAGCACCTACGTTTTATCTTCCGTCTCCGATGGAACTAGGAACTCGATCTCACCCACACTGAAATCAGGGATCTCTGGAAAAATATCCAGATGTTTCAAGAGGGAGCGAACCTGGTACCTTTAGCACGAGAGATGAGCACATAAACTCTACACCACGGAGACCCCCTTAAGGTAGTTGATGGTCATATGTGTATTCCATTCCATCTTCTGGCATCCCCTGCAAACCCGGCTTGATTCCAAACGTATGAACTTTTTCCTTTGGATGAAACAGTAGGGTAGAGAGGAGGTTTGTGTAAAATGGGTAGGGCACATTCCCCATATCAGTTGCCCAGAATAGGCACTAATAGAGTGAACACACTGTGAAGTTGTCACAATAAAACAATGACCAATTGGCTGTCTTTAAAGACAAAAGACCATATTATTAATTCCTCTGTACCGTTATACGTTACATAGGGCCTGCAAGCAATTTCTCCATAACGCTCTATCCTGGGCAACTCGCTCTATCTCCTCCATGGAACTGAGACCGATATTTCCTGCCTCTCTCAGCAAAGTTCGTTTCAGGGTCTCCTTATGTCGACTTCTCTTTCTTGAACCCTTTGCATCCCCCTTCAATGCCTGCTTTGGCATTATTATTATATATGCTATGCCTTAATTGTGGGTTTTGTTTGACAGCTCAGTAGTGAAGTTTTATTTTTTAAACTGGTGGCTATGGAAAAGAAATGGGAGGCCCTTGTTACCAACTTGTTTTTCATTCTTTAGAAGGCAAAAATAATGAAAATATCGTTTACCTTCCAACCATTGGCAGCTGTTTTGTAGTATGGAAAATGATCACAAATCCAAGTGTAGATATCGCTCAATGTCATACGTTTTTTGCTAGTACTGTTGATAGCGAGTGCAATAAGGTTCGCGTAACTATATGGGGGTTTGCCATATCTTCTAATTTGTTGAGTGGGCGGACTTGCATGGTCAAATTGCTCTTCTAAAATGTCAGCGTTCTGAGTTTCTGTTGGGTTATATACGCTTTCAAATGAATATGTGGTACCATTAAAGTTGCTAGTTCCGCAAGGAACAATAGACTTGCCAACTTTAAGTCGGTGAAGCCAATCCATTGTTGTGAGACTCGAGCCTAGATCTGCCATCTTGTTTTTCTCTGCGCCCTAGCCCAGAACAACAAGGCGTAACTGTGATTTCCAATATTATTTCAATTTATAAAATTTGTGATTGTCCTCAAACAACGTACTAATAGATTGTTTATTTTTACTAATAGTGCACTATAATATTTATTAAAAATGTATTCAATTCTCAGATATATTTAACTTTGGTATTATTTTTGCATGCACATATTTTTTGTTTACATGTTGCTAGCAGCAGCTGGGTGTGTTAACCTTTGAACCCGTTATAATCGTCGATTAAGCAGAAGTAAAGTGGAAGCAGTTTTAACAGATGCCTGCTGCTGCTATTATTCTTAATTATTAGATTCTTTATAACTGAACCATGGGCAGACACTAGAAGGTTAAAGGTTTTCTGTTAACTTAACCGAGTTATTTTTCGTCTTTACAGACGGTCAATTGGCAAGTATTTTACTGTGACAACTTCCGAGTAAGAACAGTACGACAGATATACGAGTAGGCTCATCAATCAAAATCGAACTGGTACGGTCAGTCGCTGGACGCTGTTGGAGATATTGCGAAGGAGATCGGAGCACCTATGGACATGTCCGAGTGCAATGAAGATATTCCAAACTGAAACTAAACTGAGTTTTCGCTTTTCTCTCTTGTCTTTCATCTCATACATAAGTTTCTTCTCAAAAGACTGCGTTCTGCGCAATATCGCTTTCCATACAACTCTGTCATCAGTGTGTTGTTTTTCATGTGCTGGGACCTATAGAAACGTTTTTCAATGAGGCCTTGCAGACATCTTTATATCTGAGCAGTGGTCTGTCTGGTGCGTCTTCCTCCGAAGTTCACAGAACAACATTTGTTTTGTATGCGACAAGTTTCCATTCTTCTCACATGCCCCAACCATCTTAGTCGTCTACTGCTGAGCATGCCCATAATGGAAGGCAGGTTTACACGTTGCAGTACTTCAGAGTTGGTTATCTTGTCGTATCACCTGGTGTTCATAATCTTGCGGAGACATCGAAGATAAAAGATGTTAAGTTTCTCTCGTGCTTGAGCCCACAAGAGGTTACAACTAAGGTTTACAATATAAAAATTTTGATTTTCATGTTATTGTTTTGAAGACGGATAGAGTGAACGTTCTTGGTAGATAACTGTTTTGGATGCTAAGACCGAGAACTGTATTTCATACTCGAATGCTGGTTTCTTCCTGCATATAGATATTTCAAAATGTTGTCTGTACCCCAGTTGGGATCTGCCAGGTTATCCATTATTCCTATTCTGTATCTGGCTCATTTCTCAGCTTGTTTATCTGCGTTGTGGAAGCCAATCTGAGGTACACTGTAATCGTCTTCGTCTGTTTGTAATCTTCTTTAATCGTCTTCGTCTGTTTGTAAAACAGAAATTAAAAAGAGAATAGGAATGGTCAAGGATAATTTCAATAGTATGAGAAAGTTACTGACATCCAAACAAATTATAAACAGGCTAAAAATGAGAATGATCAAATGCTATATATATCCTATATTAATGTATGGCTCGAAACATGGACAATGAACAAGCAGTTAGAAGACATAATTGATGCATTTGAGATGTGGGTATATAGAAGAATAGGCAGAGTTTCATGGACAGAAAAACAGACAAATAAACAGTTTTAGGAAAACTAGGCATGAAGAAACAATTATTAAGAGAAATAAAATTCAGACAAGTAAAGTATTTTGGGCACATAAAAAGACACGACACCATGATAAAACATTTACTAGAGGGGAAAGTTGAGGGGAAGAGCAAGAGGAAGACCGAGAGATAAGTGGGAGGAAACTTTAAGAAATGGACAGGTTACAGTCTGGCAGTGTGCAACATCAAGGCGAAAGACAGAGGATGCTGGAGATTCATTGCAGCTAACCTTCGATGGGGAGACGGCACCTGATGATGATGAATCTTCTTTGGCTCTTAACCCCCCCTCCTCCCCACCAGCCTCATAAACCCCACCAGCCTGAAGCATAAGACATCAGCAAATTTCCTAAAACCTTGAGTAAACCAGCTTAGTTCATTGCAAGTCATTTCAGTCTCTTTTTTTTGTTTTGTTTACTCGTGTGCTTGTATCGCGTGCCAAAGGTACCAGGTTCGCTCCCTCGCGGAGACATCTGGGTATTTTTCTAGAGATCCCTGATCTCAGCGTAGGTGAGATAGAGTTCCAAGTACTATCGGAGACGGACGATACAACGTATTTCCCGTGTTCAATTTCTGCACGTAAAAGAACCTTTGTCTGTTCAAAATCGAGAAGAGCAGGCTGGTGAGCCGCTGCTTGGGCCAAAAATCATTAGAAAATTTTCGCCCGAGTGGTTACCGGGGCCCAAATTTGGGGTATAAAGAATAGAACCACTGTTACCTGCCCCGCATGTTGTAAGAGGCGTCTAAGGAGGTTTGGCTGAAATTGGATGCATGTGTCCTAAGCGTGTAGAAGTCTATGCGTTTAGGGGCCTACCAAATCAATGTGCAACGTATACACATTCTTGACAAAGATCAAACATATACAAAGAGTGATTAAAATTGGTCGTAAAGAACGAACACAAATAAGAAAAAGATTAGAAAAGGTTTAAAATAAAATTCCTATAAAAATATCTTCACCATCTTCAAATTACATCGGGAATCCTCTCCGATGCTACGGAGTTCTTGCACTGTCGCTGAGATCTTCCTGTGTAAGAAAGAGATTGGAGCACACATGGTTATTCACCGAAGTGCAATGATGATGGTCCTATCAATCATCACTGCTTTAAACACAATACCCCTCGTACCTGTGCAGTCTTCTTTTTCTTTGCGTTCGTTCTTTACAACCAATTTTAATAATCATCATCATCATCAGGTGCCGTCTCCACATCGAAGGTTGGCTGCAATGAATCTCCAGCATCCTCTGTCTTTCGCCTTGGTGTTGCACACTGCCAGACTGTAACCTGTCCATTTCTTAAAGTTTCCCTCCCACTTATCTCTCCAATTTTAATCACTCTTTGTGATATGTTTGATCTTTGCCAAGAACGTGTATACGTTGCAAGTTGGTTTGGTAGGCCCCTAAACACACATACTTCTACATGTTTAGGACACATGCATCCGATTTCAGCCAAACCTCCTTAGTCGCCTCTTACGACATGCATGGCAGGTAACAGTGGTTCTATTCTTTACACCCCAAATTTGGGCCCGGTAACCACTCGGGCTGTACCTGTGCAGTGAAAGCATATGAGCAACTAAAAATACACGAAGAAAGCCTTCAATTAAAAAAGTAAACAAAGTACTCGTACGTCCCCTTTAGGCGTGCATACATACACATACTTGCACTTAGATCGCTTGGAAAGACACACTTCTCAACAAACAGCAAGACGTGCGTGTGGACACAATGAATCCCGTATTTGAACGGATTATGGCAAAGTCGTAGCGGAAGTTTGAGAATAATGTGGACTTGAGTGTGTTTATTTGTTCAACAGTAAGTTTAACCAGATTTGAAAACCTTACACAATAATTATTCGTTCTATTTTTCTTTCATTTGCGGTCGGTGAAAATGTTACGGAATGTGGGGGATGTCAGTTTTCCACTGTTTGGCTTGTGGTACACACATTTGAAAAGTAGTGCGTTCAAAACAACTAGATATTAGTGATTTATTGTTGTGTTTTGGGACTTGGTACACACCACTGTCTTATTTTGTTCTTTTGTTCTACTGCTTGTGCTGTAGTGCGTCGCATAGAAGAGGTATGTATAGTTTTATTTTACGCAACACCTACTGTCATAGCAGAAATCATAGAAATGATATCCTACAGAACTGCCTCCAGTATGCAGACTTGAGAAGAAAGAGGTGGCCCACTTACACTAGCGTCCAAGACAAACTGTATGGTGTAGCTGATAATCTGAGGCAGACGTCTGCCTTTATTATTGGTTATTGGTTATTGGTTAATGGTTACTAAACTGACGTCATTGCACTCCGGGCAAACCCACAGGTGCTCAGTCTCCCCAACAGATATCGAAGAGTATGCATACTGATGGTTCCTGTGGCTCGCTGATTAAACACACCTCTCACTCTGCCTCTCAGGCATCCAGTTCGACTTGAACAAAGGGTAATTCCAAACTGCTTAAATCGCTTGGTCGATTCAACATCGATTTTAGTGTCCTCATCCAACAGAGAGTCTCGAAGAGACCGAAGAATATCCCCCTTATCCATCTTCAACTCCCCAACAATCGATGCTGTTGATGCAAGCCTGTCCGCTCTCTCATTACCGTAAACACCCGCATGCCCAGGACAGTATATCCACGTAAGCCGCTGGAGGTTAGAAACTTCTATAGACTGCCTTTATTAGAGAATCTGAAATCCCAATCTAGTGAGATCGCAGAAGACAAACTGTATGGTGTGGCTGATAATCTGAGACCGACGGCTGCCTTTATTAGAGAATCCGAAATCCCAATCTAGTGAGAATGCAGAAGACAAACTGTATGGCGTGGCTGATAATCTGAGGCCGACGGCTGCCTTTATTAGAGAATCCGAAATCCCAATCTAGTGAGAACGCAGAAAAAGAACTATATAGCGAAACAGAGAATGAAGTGGTTTGGCCACTTAGTAAGAATGCGAACAGACCAAACTGCCTATGAAGCTTTCACAACAGAATATCAGGAAGGAAGGCGAGAGGAAGACCGAAAAAAGGTGGATAGATAATATAGCTGAATTCTTCCAGGGGACTAAGAAAACCATGACACAAGTCACCAGAGAAGCGCAAGACAAATACATAAAACCACGACACTGAGTTAACAACCTGGTAACAGTGTGCTGACAAAAGTTGAATTCTGCCAGGGACTAGAAAACCATCACACAAGTCACCAGAGAAGCACAAGACAAATACATAAAACCACGACACTTGGTTAACAACCCGGTAACAGTGTGCTGACAAAAGAAGAAAAGAGGATTGGCGCTCTGGGACTCCGTTTACTGGGACCGTTCGCCCGTTGGTACCGGGGGTGCAAGGGAAGCAAAGAATAGTACCACTGCGACCTACAAGGCATGTTTAGGAGGCGATTGATGTAGAACCTAGGAAAACTACTCTAGTAAATAAAAAGCATCGCAGAAATCGGATGTGTTGGTCTACTTGTAGGCGCTTAATTGGCACAACGTGCAACCGCTCTAAGGCTCAGATCACATACAAGTCACACAGAGGGGTCGATATGGAGCGCTCGAAGAAAAATAAGAAGACTGGGACCGTTGTTGTTTCTGATTCTCAGTCGATGCTTCGGAAGATCCAGAATGGCATGTTGCGGTCAGAGTGGGTCTCGTCTATAGAGATTTCTAGCAACAAGAGACTCACGGGGATCTACTCTCCATGGGCATTCATGTGTTCGCGGGCAGGCTAGCTTCGAAAGCATTGATTGTTGGGGAGTTTAGAATGGATACGAGGCATGTTATTCGGTCTCTTGGCGACCTACTGTTGGATGATGAGACTAAAATTGACGTTAAAAGCGATTTAAGGAGTTGGGTAATACACGTTATACAAGTAGAACTGGATGCTTGAGGGGCAGAGTGAAGAGTGTATTTAATCAGCGAGCCACAGGAACCATCAGTATGTACACCCTTCAACATCTGTAACCAAAATTAGGATATTTAACTCAAATGTAATAGCAGTTCTACTGTATGGGTCAAAAACATGGAGAACGATTAAAATCTTTCTTTCTTTCTTCTTCTTTCTCTTTCTTCTTTCTTTTGTCCTTCTCTGCTTTTTTGCCGCTAGGCGTAGCAGGTTTAACTGATGATCGGTTTCCGAGATAATGCACGCTCGGTCGCTTGATATGGTGTGGTATTGTGGAGTTTTAAGATGTCTGTAACTCCATCAACCCATCTTTTCTTGGTCTGCCCCTTCCTCTTGATGATTCCATTTTCAGGTTGTACGCTCTTGCAACTGGTGTATTCGGGTTCATTCTGACCAAGTGGCCAAACCATTTGAGTCTCTGTTTTTCAATAAATCTAATAGCAGGTGTTGTTCCGACTGTTCTTCTAATTTCCTCATTTCTTATATGGTATCTTCTTGATTAAAATAATAACGCATAAATTGCAAACATCAACTGGTGTCTGCGCAGAATAGAGTATCTGAGATGGTATGATAGGGTCACACATGAGGAACTTATGGAAAGAACAAGAAATGAGAATTAGGATTTTTTTGTGCAAGAACCCCAGAGGAATGGCTCGCTGGTTGTGTTCGTAAGGACGCTCGTATTGCTAGGCTAGGCGATGGGTGTCGTAGGAAATGATGGTAAGTGGTTCGAATCCTGTGTTTGTCTATTTGTTTTTTCGGATACTCTAGAACAAAAACAGATTCCATTGAAGAGGTTAGAAAGACGCTAGCACACTTTGAGATAATCAGACGGGAATATAACAAGAAGGCCCCTTTCTTGGAACCCACATGGACAGCGAAGAGAGGAGACCTAGAAATACATTGAGACGAGGTTTGGAGGCAGAGATTAAAAATATGCAGATGAGCTAGAGAGAGCTACATGAGATAGCTAGATATAGAAAGACTGCATGAGTTGGTTGAGGGCATATATCCCAATCAGGGTTAAAAGGCATGAGAGAGAGAGAGAGTTGCTATATCAGTGAATAGGGAGAAAAATGTCAATTATTGTATGGTAACCCGTTTTACTATCTTCTACAGATATCCACATTAAAAGCCTGTTTCCATCTGCCATTTTGTTAATTTGATTACAATGTAAACAATATCAAACCAACTAGACGACATCATGGCTTTGAGTGGAATAAAAAGAAAACTTTTCTGTGCTGGTTTAAAGAAATACTTACGGAAAATGTGCTGCTGTTGCTGCAACCGGTGTAAATGAACACTTCAGTACCTACAACACAACATTACATTCAAAACTACATGGCACCAGAGATTAGCTCCAGACAACAGTCGACTTCATCATAAAACTGCAAGATTGTCCTTTGTATCTCCTCCCTAGAAAGGAAAGCTGACCCTACAACTGAACACTACGTTCAAAACTACATAGCACCAGAGATGAGCTCCAGACAACAGTCAACTTCATCATAAATAACATGTCTAATGGTATAATCATCAAAATAGCGATCGCAAAGAAGAAAAAAAATACTTAAAGGCCAAGATATATTGCTTCAATTTGACTGCAGCCAATGGTGTAAAGAAAACGTGGAAGACCTAAGACCACTCTTCAAAGAACAATCCTACAAGAAAGTAAACTATTGGGATGTAAAAAATCGAGGTTTTCAACTTCTGGCAATGAACCTCATCACATGGGGATCTAAAACCTCTGCCCTATGTGTCGCCTTTGGCACGCAAGGAACAAACTAACTAACTAATGGTGTATATTCATATTAAATTTGTCATCGTTCAGTATCCGTTGGAATTACACGTTGTGCATGTAGAGCTGAATGCTTGTGGGGCAGTGGGATTCACGATTGTAAGTCTGGGGATCTCATGAAACAATTGTTTATGTGATTCGGTCCCGATTCGAACTCACAACTTTCACAACGTCAGGCATACATTTCAACCACTTCGCCATGAAACCCCTAGGATTTAACCAGTGAACCATCAGTAATCATATCCTTCGACATCTGTTGTGGGAGACTGGGCACCTATGGGTTTGCCCGTAGTTATGTGGCGTCAGTTCAGTAACTAATAACCAATAACGTCTTATTTAACGAAACTTTGGGAAAAATGAAGTTAATATGGTACTATATTGATATTCACAAGGAACTAACTAATATAAATATAATACGAGTCTGCGTGTTTATTAAATCAACGTAGTAATAGACTAAACTTCTTCTTCTTCTTTTGTCGTTACACTGTTACTGGCTTGTTGCCCAGTGTCGTGGTTTTCTGTTTTTGTCTTGCGCTGTTCTGGTGGCTTGGGTGATTTTATTTTTGTTCTTTCACAGCTCTTTCATAGACTAAAAGCCCAATGGATTTCGTCTTTCGTAGTTATGAACAGTATTAAATTAATTATTGTTATTATTAGATCAGTCAGATTAAATATTTGTTATATTCGATATGTAATCTCGAGCAGAAGTGAAGAAATCGGTTAAAACATGCGTATGCAGAAAATGATGACGTCAAATGGTGAAATATTGGGACGAACGTTTACGGAAGTGTCACCAGCTATTTTTAGAATGTGTCTTTGCAAGATTGTGTTTCACCCCTAGATTAAATAGGTCAGCTTGATAACTGTGTATTGCATATTTAGACTAGTCATAATTCTGGGCATGCCTGATTGATCGGACCAAAATACAACTGTATATTAAAAGATGCAGTATAGTTAACAATGGCAAAGAAAATAGTAGTTACTCCAAAAAGAAAGACTCATAACTTCACTCGTGTTTAATTTTATCTTTGTTTTGGTCTTTCTTGTGGGCGACCGTAGCTTAAAGCGGTAGTGAACTACATCACAACCCAAGAGTGCCTGGTTCAAACTCGACGGCTGGCAGTTTGGAAGCAAATTTGTTCGCGTGAACTTTTACAAGCGGTAAAAACAGACATCATCGTTCAGAAATCAATGGCAAACTACTGAACGTATAAGCTGTGTCTAGAAAATCGACGACTCGTTTACTGCAGTTGATGGCAACGTCATATAAAGGATATACCACGATTTTCATTTTCATTTGGAGTTATATACATAAGACGAGGCACACAAACTCTTCTTCAGTGTCTCCAATTTCATACTAGAATTAAGAACTCGTCACCACACGGTTACTATCATTGGATTCTCCGAAAGGAGTTAATTCTTATTTTTCATGTTTGTTGGCCTACACGCTCTGATATAACCAATAAAAGGTTCGCCTTAGGTTGAAAGGGCGTGCCTTGGCTAAAGAGGCTTTAATCCCCTAATAAACAAACAAACAAACAAGTCACCACACGGCCATTTGTAAATATTTAACACAACGTTTAAACACAATTTTGTTGTTACGTATCGGGTTTTCCCCATATTTTGGGTTTTAAAATGAGATCAGAGAAACGTGCACTAATTTTGTTAGTCAATTTTCTGTTGCTGTCGCATGGATTTAGTTTTCTCATAACTCGACCGCTCATTCCATCAAACTTGAGTAGTTACCGCCCTGAGAATAATTTGTGGCCGTGGATTCCAGTGTTTAATCGTCTCTCTATCGACAATAATAGCCATAGAACAGCAAGCAACCACACAACGAACAATAGAAAAACTACGAGTCTTGTACATGCTACAGCATTAGCTGGATTAACAACATCAATTTCAGCATCTACAACATCAACTTTACCATCTACAACACGACCAGGCTTACCAGGGTACGGCCCAGTTAATAATTTATGGCCCTGGGTTATAATGTTAAACTCGGCCTCCGTCCACAGTAACAGTAATGTTTCCAATCACTCAACGAATGATGGTACATCTACTCATCACTTCTCATCTACAACACACTTCACTTCTACAAAACCACCGACATCATCAGCAGCACCTTCTACGCCACCCGCTCCAGTATTCCTTCCAGTGCATAATTTCTGGCCTCTAGTACCTGTGGAAGAACCATACGAGGTAAACGAAACTTTTATTGCAAGAAGCTTCATTAATTTCTTCTTTTGTCGTCACAATGTTACCAGGTTTTTGTCCAGTGTCGGCGTTTTATGTTTTTATGCTGCGCTGCTCTAGTGGGGTGCGCGATAGTTATTTTTTAAATTTTGGACAGGATTCTGCTTGTCATCTCTCTCTCTCTCTCTCTCTCTCTCTCTCCCGATCGTTCTTTTTCGGCAATTTTTATAATTCTTATTGTGATATATAAACAGCCTTTGCCAAGAACGCTTGTTTTACGTCACAACTTCAGTACCATTTGGAGATCTGGTGTTTGTCCTTCGGCGACGTGTCCGATTTCAACCAGCGTTTACTGGGTTCGCCCTCCATCAGCATTTGACTGTCCCCAGCCAACCTGCAAGGCAGTAGGTTGCTATTTTCGTTTAGGGTAGCAACCCTTAGACGACCTACCCTCCCGGGCTGTTGAGCGTCATCTGCCTATGTTGCTGGTCTTTTTGTGGACTACTTAGTTTTTCTTCCGTCCAGTTGTGTGTACGGTTTGCTCCGCTAGGCTTTGATTGTCTCCACTCAAACTACAAGGCAGTAGTAGTTGCTTGTCATCTAACCATCTATTTCTTCTTTTGTCGTCACACTGTTACCGGGTTGCTGCTCAGTGTCGTAGTTTTCTGTTTTTGTCTTTCGTCGCACTAGTAGCTTCTACTTCTTCTTCTTTTGTCGTCACACTGTTACCGGGTTGCTGCCCGGTGTCGCGGTTTTCTGTTTCATCTTGAACTGCTCTAGTGACGTGAGTGATAGTTATTTTTGCTTTTTGACAGGATTCTACTATGCCATCTATCCATTTTTTCGGGTCTTCCTCTCCGTCTTCTTTCCAGATGTTTGCTTGTTTAATTCACTGATTATATAACAAGTGAGCAGTTGGTATACCTTACTTAGTACTGTTTACGTCATACGAATTAATCAGTGGCGCATGACTTGGGAACGATTGTTTAACAATCATTCAATTCTTTGCATTTGATTGATTGATTGATTGATTGATATAACAATTACCATCATGCACTTCGAGAATAACCATGTGGCTTCGATCTTTCTTACACGAAGATCTCATACATTATAACAACACATTAACAGACTCAGTTAAATGCAATGAATACAGTATGAGAATAAATATCGACAAAACAGAATAATGACATTCGCAGAGAGAAGCACTCAATATTCCATCGACAGTCGTCCACTAAAACAAGTCAAAGACTTCATGCCTAGGGAGCATTTTTCTCAAACGGAAGAATAACTAATGAAATTCAACACAGATGCAACAAAGCAAATCAAATGATGGACAAATGCGCAATTTTGAAATGCAAACATGTCACTATGAACACAAAAAGAACATTGTTCAACACAATCTTTCTCCCATTATGCTACCAGTCCAGACCTGGACTGTCTCAAATGATAGAAGTAAAAACTAGTCATGACAGAGATGAAGTGTCTACGCAGAATCCTGGATATCAAGAAGAACCGTTGAGAAATGAAGACATCAGGAAAAGTGGTACAAATCAGTACTGACTTCATCAAGAAACAACCAATTAAATGGTTCGCCACTAAGCAGATCACCAACAGACAGTTCGCCTCAAAGGCAATGTTGTCGCTCAGTGGAGACAAAGCAAAAGGCCGTCCTCCAAAATGTGGAGGCCTCAGGGGATACGGAGGCGAAAACACTGTTAAGCGCTAAAAGACCCATTCAGAAATTCTTCTTATTTTGACTGCTCTGAGGCAAACAGGATTGAGAATAAGTAGACAGATCTCAGCGGTACACGGACTCTTGAATTAATTGTAGGAATTGTGTAGTTGGTACAATATTTCTTTCGGCGCTAAGAAAAAAACCACCATGCGCAACACCCGGTAACAGTGTAACGACATAAGAAGAAGCAGAAGAAGAATAGAATAAACATATGACAGAGATCGAGAAGAAATGGAATGATACACATTTGTTTGTAACGACTTTAATTAGTTTAATTTCATAATTACAGGTTATCGAAACAACATACTTCAACTTCCTGTACACAATTTCTGGCCATTTGTTCCTATTTGATGTCAAGTTTGTCTTTGAGCAGGTTGTACGAAGAGACCCTGGCCACAAGTACCAACGTAATGGTTTGTATACAGTTTGCCATATGTGTCCACGGATCGAAGGATATTAATCACTTATAAACCACTCTTGGATGTTTGTGATTTAAGTCACTGAACGCAAGTAGAGTTCAACGTTGTAACAACTAGTTCAACGTTGGCGTGTGTGGAACGTGAGGTGACTATGTCGAAAAATAATGCTCTATTGTAGTGGACATCTCAAGCTTTCTGAAAATGTATGTCATTTGTAAATTATGTATCTAACAAAGTTATGGACTTGGGGCATTACTTTTCAATGCGCCTGTACATTGTGCATGTTACAGTAAAGCTGCGATACATGTATCGTTCCCTCTTCTTCTTCTTCACCTTTCAGCTGCCAACTGGAGCAAGGTCTTCAGATAACTTCTTCAGCACTTCCTTCTCTCTTGCCACCTTCCAATCTTTCCATGTTTGACCTATCCTTTAATATCAGCCTCAGCCTCTTCTTATAGACCTGTCAAGGCCTTCCCAACTCCCTTTCCTGTGGGTTACAAACAGTGCCGTCTTGCAATGCTTCCGGTCGGTCTTACAATTATGTCTATCCAGGCAGAGTCTGATTCTTAGTGCTTTTCCCAAGTATCTGCTTAGTTCTTTCTCTGAGTTCCTCGTCCGTAATCGTATCATATCTTTCAGTCCTCATTCTCGTAAACATCCATTATGAGATTCAGCATGATAAGGAAAGTTCTTGTTTTGTTTCTCACTGGCTACCTTATGGAAAGTTATGTACATCTATGTTTGTTGAAGTTCAACGTTCGGTGGTTGCCTACTGATAGAAAGTTCACTGGCGGGTCACCAGCTACAGACGATAGAGAGCTAGGAGGATCTAAGCGTGGATGGCATGATTGAAGTAGATGGTTGCTTGTGTTGTTGAATATAAATGGCATGAGTGTTATGCCCAGTGGTTACAGGGCTCAAATTTGAGTGTAAAGACAGAATCATTAAATGCTTCAAAACGAAGTGGCTTTGGAAAGACACCGTGGTCTGTATGACATAAGACTTTCAGAAGAAGCCACATGGATGGTGCCAAAATGACTCTGGATATTAGGCTTGAGGCGACTGTGAACTACAATCTTAAGGCTTCTGTCCCGTCTATGTTGGTTCTAATCGCCTCAACTAATATCCAGAGTCGATTGGCCACTCAGTGTGCGTCAGCCTGCCCTGTCATGTACAGAACCGCACGGTGTCTTTCAACCCGTTCGGTGACGTTTCACGTGCGGTCCATGATTGCTATGCCATTTCTGCAAGCGGTGCATCAAGGCCTATATTGGAAACCGGCAGGAGACTCAGTGACCGATTCGCCCAACACTTGCGCATATACGCCAATGCTCTGTGACCTGTAGCTACCCATTTCAATGATACTGGCCATTCAGAGCTTGACGATGTCCAGAGTCACAGCCATCCGATCATATTCCTCTGTATCTAGTCGATTTAACTCTGAGAATCGGTTGATTTCTTGTATGGTACCTTGCGACCAGCGCTCAACGTATTCATTCTTATGCTTCTAGACTTTCTCTTCCCATGCTTATTAATCATATGGGTATATGTTGAGTATTCAAGTTATATATTACTATAGTTCATTTTTCTTTTCCGTTCTATTTCTAGTTTGTATGTGTGATTTTTGTGTTACATTTATTTCGTTATTCGTTTTTATTCAGATTTTCCTTAGATACGTTTGTATTTGGTCGTCCATTTGTGTTTATTTTAATTTGTCACTCCTGTTTGTTCGTTTGTGATAAAGGCCTTGTTGGTCAAACTTGCTGTTTATCGTCACTGTTTCTGTATTTTGTAAAACTATAGTACTTTGTTTGTACGTGTTTCGCTATCAACAGTATTTTCATGCCTACTTTGTGTTACCATTGCCAAACATGGACAATGAGTAAAGCACAGTTGCACAAAATAACTTCATGTGAAATGCGAGCCTACGAAAAGTTACCAACAACACCAAAAAGACAGTCACCAACATCAGCATAAGAAAGAACGTTGGGACAGAACAGGGTCAATTACTCTTAGATCGACCCATCCTCAATTTGGTACCAGAGAAACACTGGTAAGTAAAGGTTCCTAGTAACTGGGTACTATGTATTAAGTTATATAGAATATAAGACGAACATCTATGTAAGAGACCAAATAATCAACCTTGCAGGTCGACAAGTACCACTTTTGACAATCGTGAAACGGCGTAAACTTACGTGGTTCGGGCATGTGATGAGACATAGCTCACGCTCTAAGACTATCCTACAGGAAACAGTTGAGAGTGGAAGAAAAAAAGGAGGGCAGAGAAAATCCTGGTTTGACAACATCAAGAGCTGGTCAGGACAGAATTTCTCCACACTCGCTCGAGGAGTTGAAGATAGAGACTCATGGCGTGCTTTTTGTGCTGCTGTCTCCACAGTGACACCCCTACTACCCTAACGGGTTAGAGCTTTATTGTTAATACTAGTTTTGAGAAATATCCAGATGGCTCCACGAGGGAGCGAACCTGGTACATCTGGCACGAGAGATGAACACTTAACCTCTACGCCACAGAAACCAATAAATTAGTAATTTCGAAAAACAAGTTACATGCATACTTTTACCTTACAAACCTCCACCAGCCGGAGACTACATCAAGTTTGGTTTACCTATGGCTGCAGCCACTAGTATGCTGTTGTGGGGTCTTGTAGAATATATTGACGCCTACGAGTCCCTGGGTCTCCTTGACGACATGTATGATTGTGTAAGATGGCCGCTGGATTACTTCCTGAAAGCGCATACAGACAAATTTGTTTTCTATGGGCAGGTAAGTCTGTTGGAAACAATGTCATGTTTTTTAAAAAATAGCTTCTTCTTCTTCTTCGTGCTCACGCTATGAATTCAGAGTAGTCTGAGCCTCTATCAGTGGCAGCTCGTCATTAGGGCCAGTGGGGCCGGAGCCACAAAAAATAAGGTGTAATTTTATTTATTATATTTATACATTAAAATATATCTAACGAAACCATGATTTTTCCGAAAATTTCTGTCTGCCCTACAAACAAACTGATCCGAGCCGCCACTCGCCTCTAATTAGCTTTGTGATTTTACCTGAAGTCATGCTCTACTTACTATCAATTAAAAACGTTTCCAAACTGGAATCACGGACTTCATCAGTACTATTACTTGAAGAAATATTATGATCTTTGACATTTGAAAAAGAAAAATACATTTTAAAAATAGGCATAAAAACAGTGGTAAACTAGTTCCTCAGAAATCAAAGGACCGGACTAGACCGAGTCAAATGTCCTGACAGGGCAAAATGAAAGATTATTGCTAGTTTCCGCAGTCTGAGAACATTGTTTACTATTGTAACACAAAGATAATTCATTCATGTCATTTTCATATACTAGAAACTTATAGGGTCGAGGCATAGCAAATGTTTGAAAAGGGTCCGATGTAATGAAAAGTTTGGAACCGCTGAGCTAAAATATTATAATTTATTGTGCTGAAATTTATTTTTGCCAAAATTAAATATTTTGGCTACAAATGTATTTATTAGTTAAATATGTAATCTTTGCTAAAATATCAGGAGTTTTTTTTGGTCAGAAAATGTAAATTTGCTTCTAAAGACGTGTTTCTTGAGCTCAAAATGTCAGTTTGTATTGAAAGTGTAAAGTTTGTTGGTAAAACCGTTCCGGATAGCCACTAAGAGCAGCAATAATGCTTCAACCTTATCTCATACATTTTCTTTCGAACAGCTCCATATCAGCACTTGTCAACCACTCTTGTAAATGTTTGTTGTGATCTGGAAACTTCAAGAGCGATATACGTATGAAATTATGCGTCTACAAAAGGCCAGACATCCGATTTCTGCTCTACATTTTATTTACTAGGGTAACATCTCTAGAGCCTACATCTGTCGCCTCTCTACGACATCATGTGGGTTGAAGTGGTACTATTCTTTGCTTCTCTTGCGGGCCGTAGGCATCGACACAAACGATCCTCATACGAACAGTAGTTGTCCTGTATGCTATGCTACTCTGCAATGATCTAAAGATGGAAGTCTTCCTACCAGAACTGATGATGATGGGAGAATGAACGAGCGGACAGACTTGCTTCATCTACGTGGCGTACATGTAAAGCATTGATCTGAGTTGATCTTCAATGATCCAGCGCATTGAGCTCTGCCCTTCGGCCAAGTGCTCTATAGTGACGGAAAACTCGATAGAGAAATAGAGACAAGGTGTCAAAAGCAAATTCAGTGACCTACAGCTGGCATCATTATCAACCCAAAGATCAAGATGGAGTCAGAAAGACAGATGATAAAAAAGCATTTTCTACCAACACTTTGTTACCAGTGCCAAACTTGGTCTCTTACAGCAACAAACCACACATAGCTCACCAAGTGTGAAATGAAATGCTGAGGAAGGCAGTGGAGTCACCAGGAAAGACAGACTAAGAACGAGGACATCAGAACAGAGTGGGCATAACTTCATGACCAATACATCGAAACAACATGCAGTGGTTTGGACATTTAATGAGAATGAAATGAAGCAACCACCAATAACAGCATACAATAAAAAAGATCGGATACTAGAGCTGAGAAGACCAAGAAAAAGATGGATAGACAATATCAAGACCACTACATAAACACGGATACATCGACCTATAACGCAAATTAAAGCTCCCATCCCTACGCTTAACGGCAAGAGTGGACAGCCAATTACATCTTCCACATGGGAATGTACAATGACAACTAGCTCTATAGTGGCATCTGGCCTTGGAGGAAGGAGGATCTTCCTGATGTCATCTAGTGCTTGGTACCTGAAGAGGTGGTGTGAACGGTTTCATGATGATGTGCACACAGTTGGCACTCTGGAGTATGTCAGGTTGAATTCTGTTCAAGTGATCATTAGTGTTATGCTTGGGTTCAGAGTCTAAAAATGGTGTTGATCTCTTCTTAAGGTGGTTGAAGTTGTCATTAAGGTTAGGGCTGGCTATATGCTAAACCTCTTCAGAGTCACCCATGGCCCATCTGTTCAGCTTCTTCTTCTTCTTCAACGTTCCATATCGGCGCTTGTCAACCACTCTGTGTATTTGTATGATCTGAGCCTAGAGCGATGTACGTTGTCCAATTTGCGCTACTAATAGGCAGTACATCCGATTTCTGCCCTGCTTTTTGTAACTGGTTAGCATCCTAGGATCCTACACAGTCACCTCTTACACATGCATTTTGGTCGTAGTTGTACTATCTATTGCTTCTTGGGCCCCGGCACCACACAGGCTAAATTTGACAGAACCATCATCAGTGCAATTTGTGATTAACCATGTGGTTCAATCTCTTCTTACGTTGACCAGATAATCCTAACAGTAATTGGAAGGGATTAGTTACGGTAAAGTGTGTGTTTCTGTAGTAGCTATAAAGTGTTTGTTGCCTTGATGTGGTTAAATTTCATTTTTAAAAACAGTTATAATCTATCTCAATGGTTGGTGACCCGTACATAGACCACGCCTAACTGGGGTCGACCTGAAGTATGAAATGAACAGACCTTCGTATATGCTGAACCAGAGTCTCCTGGTAGTGACTTGGTGCTGAGACTGCTGCAGCAATGCCTGCTGGCTACATAGTCTTTAAGAATTTGGTAGTGTCATAGCTTACTGTAGGTATACGCCGTAGCTTATTTGAACATTCTCGGAAATCAGACCACTCCGTTACGTCACCCTCGTATTCAGATTTTCTGTTATTTCGTTCGCTCTGGGAATTCAGGCGCGATCATGGCGCCTCTAAAGTCGGAGAAGCATCCTGCTTGACGAGGACACTGATAATATGGAAAGCATGTTTCACGCAAAAATCGTCAAAGCTAAAATATAGCGCTCTGACTATAGTCTGATCTAGCAGACAAACGCAAGAAGAAGAAGTAGTGTGCCATACAGTGGCTGAATTTCGTGACGGCTTGCCTTTCTATCCTGTTTCCCTCATCATTCAGGCAAGCTCTTAATGACTTCAAGGTGTACTTGAAATTTAGTAAAGTATCATGGTCTCCAGTGGGCTTTGATCATGTTGTGTTGTGGGACAGACACAAATTTGCGGAAAAAATCATGATTTTGGGTTAGGTTATATTTTAATTCATAAAACAAATACGTTACACATTATTTTTGGTGGGGCCGCACTCACTTGCCCTAATGACGAGCCGCCACTGATGGTCTCATATAGCACGGCCTTCTCTATAATATACTCTTCTTATAAGAAGGCCGATCATTCAGGTATATGGTTAGTGTTATGAAGCAGGAAAAATGGATAATTAAATATAAAGATTTTGTCATTTACATATTTAATTATCTTCATCTTCTTCAAGACCTGCATATCGATCATTGTTAAATCACTCTTGTGATCTGAGCCTAATGGGCTACACACGTTGTCCAGGTATGAACCTACAAGTGCTGCCAGCACATCCGATTTCTGTGATGCTTTTTATTTACTAGGGTAACTTTTCTAGGTCCCTACCTCAGTTACGACATGCCTTGTAGGTCGCAGTGGTACTATTCTTTGCTTTCCTTGCGGGCCTCGGCATCACATGGGCAGGTGAGAACTACTCATGTCATAGATAAAGAAGAAAACAAAGAATCGACTGACCATCCCTCAAACATTCTGAGAGTTCGGTGCACCACCACTCTTGTGTGTCATTATGTCCTGGAGGTGGAGGAGGGATGTGTGGTACATCCGTTTGCAACCTTATGTACTGTTTGCATTATCTTGACTACATGCAGTGGCGGCTCGTCATTGGGTCAGTGGGGACCAGAGCCCTCAAATAATGTGCAACATGTATATATTATTTTATATATTGAAATATAACCTAACCCAAAACCATGATTTTTCGAAAATATGGTCTAGCCTACGAAAAAAATGATCACGAGCCGCCACTGACTACATGTATACAATTATTTTGTTTAAATTTCACCCATGTTGTGACAGGGTCCCTAAGAAAACAAAGAATAGTACGTCTGCGACCAAAGGCATGTCAGTAGGACGACTGATGTAGGACCTGGAAGCTCCTAATAAATAAAAAGCATCCCAAATCGGATGTGCTGGCCTCTTGGTAGTGCATTAATACACTATCAATAGCTCTTAGGCTTAGATCCATACAAATCTAAAGGTGGTTAACAAGTGTCGGAAAAGCGTTTGAAGAGAAGTTCATAATTAAGAAAAATGTTCAAATCAGATTTAAATTCTTTTGTAAGATCCTGACTTGCCCGAAGTTGTTGGAACATGCCAGGAAATGTTTGAGTTTGCAGAAAACTATCAGGAAGTTACAGTGACACTATCGACAACGCTGTTGAATTTTCGGTAGTAGGAAATATCAATGTAGTTGCTCATCTTGTAATGATGTAGTAATTTGAAATGTTAGAAACCTCAAAGAACTAGTATGGATACTAAATGGCAGGTTATTTTCCTGCGTATCAATAATTATAGACATTGATTTTGTATTCTCAGAGTGTGCAGATAGTCTGCTGTTTTGTGTCCGGAGTCTGCTGTTTAAGTTGTGTTTGTTTCCAGATCCGAAAAGACTTTAGTTTGTTGGCCTACGCTTTGATTGATGAAAGCCAAAAACAAGGTTCGTCCTTAGTTGTAAGAGCTGCCTCGGCATAAAAGTCCTTTAATTCCCTACATAAAAAACCAAAAAAATTATTCGAAGTGGTGGTGGGGCCCAATTCTTTCCTGGGTCTTCCAGCATCTTTCCGTAGGTCTTACAGCATGAACATGTTCTGCCGTCTATTTGGTGTCTGTGCATGCTCTGGCTCTGCCATGATATAAGGAGGAGGAGGGAGGGTTGTCACCGAATGGATAGAGCTGAAATTTTGAACGCCCTCAGTAGAGGGCTAAAAAGGATGGCTAATAGATTTTATCTAGTCTAAAACAATCCAATCCAACTACTAGATTGCAGGAGTTGGGATTGAAGATTGGAGTGGTCAGAAAGGAACAGCACAACAGGTATATGAGTAGGGTCATCAATCAACATCAAACTGGTAAGGTTAGTCACTGGATGCAGATGGAGAAATTGCCAAGGAGATCAAGCACCTATGGACATGTCCGGAGTGCAATGAAGATATTCCAAACTGAAACTAAATTTCTGTCAACATTATTTTGCTTTAATTTTATTTGCACCTCATTTTTTTTTTGACATCCACATCTCATAGAATTCACACTCTATTCTTCTCCACATTCCATTCTTCTACACATCCACATTCCATTCTTCTACACATCCACGCTCCATTCTTCTACACATCCACACTCCTTTCTTCTACACATCCACACTCCTTTCTTCTACACATCCACACTTCTTTCTTCTACACATCCACGCTCCATTCTTCTACACATCCATGCTCTATTCTTCTACACATCCACACTCCTTTCTTCTACACATCCACCCTCCTTTCTTCTACACATCCACACTCCTTTCTTCTACACATCCACACTCCTTTCTTCTACACATCCACACTCCTTTCTTCTACACATCCACACTTCTTTCTTCTACACATCCACGCTCCATTCTTCTACACATCCACGCTCCATTCTTCTACACATCCATGCTCTATTCTTCTACACATCCACCTCCTTTCTTCTACACATCCACACTCCTTTCTTCTACACATCCACACTTCTTTCTTCTACACACCACATCCTTTCTTCTACACATCCACACTCCTTTCTTCTACACATCCACGCTCCATTCTTCTACACATCCACATTCCATTCTTCTACACATCCACATTCCATTCTTCTACACATCCACATTCCATTCTTCTACACATCACCTCCATTCTTCTACACATCCACGCTCCATTCTTCTACACATCCATGCTCTATTCTTCTACACATCCACACTCCTTTCTTCTACACATCCATGCTCTATTCTTCTACACATCCACACTCCATTCTTCTACACATCCACACTTCATTCTTCTACACATCCACGCTTCATTCTTCTACACATCCACGCTCCATTCTTCTACACATCCATGCTCTATTCTTCTACACATCCACACTTCTTTCTTCTACACATCCACACTTCTTTCTTCTACACATCCACACTCCATTCTTCTACACATCCACACTCCATTCTTCTACACATCAACACTCCATTCTTCTACACATCACACTCATTCTTCTACACATCCACACTCCATTCTTCTACACATCCACACTCCATTCTTCTACACATCCACACTTCATTCTTCTACACATCCACACTTCATTCTTCTAACATCCACACTCCATTCTTCTAAACATCCACACTCCATTCTTCTACACTCTTCTAACATCCACACTCCATTCTTCTAAACATCCACACTCCATTCTTCTAAACATCCACACTCCATTCTTCTACACATCCACACTCCATTCTTCTAAACATCCACACTCCATTCTTCTACATCTTCTAACATCCACACTCCATCCTTCTAAACATCCGCACTCCATTCTTCTACATTCTTCTAAACATCTACACTCCATTTTTTACACATCCACACTCCATTTTCTACATCAACTCTCCATTCTTCTACACATCCACACTCCATTCTTCTACACATCCACACTCCATTCTTCTACATGTTCATGTTCCATTCTTCAACACATCCACACCTCCTAAACACTACATCAAGTATCCACTACATCCACTTGTATCTGCATCAAGTGTCTACCTCATCTCTTTCTCATATCTAAACAGTTCTCATATCCACACCAAGCAACTGCTACATACATTTGCTTCTGTTCTCAATTAGATCATCTCATGATGAAGATGAGCTGGCATGGGCAGCAGCTTGGTTATACCGTGCCACCAACAACAGGTTTTACCTTACCAGAGCCCAATATTGGTTCAGGATTTCCCCCTCTTGCTGGGCGCAGAGCTGGGCAGACAAGACCTGTGGTGTATCGGTATGTTGTATATTTCACTTGACGGGGTTGGTTCGAATCAGGACCGTTCTGTTCACATGTGCATTTTTTTCAGAGACCTCCTAGGATTGTTGCAGAAGCTAAGGAGTTCATGCTGTGTCCAATACTCTAAGTAGCTGGCATGCCATTTCTGTAGAGACGGACCAAGCCATATGGGATAAACCCGGTGCAATGAAGTCAATCCTTAGACTTTAGATAATTTTTTATATTTCACTTCGTCTCTTATAACTTCTTCGGACCTTCCATATCGACCACTTGTTAACCACTATGTGGGATTTGTATATGATCTGAGTCTAAGAGTGGTTCTACATTGTGCAGTTATGCGCCTACAAGTATTCCAGCACATCCGATTTCTGCGATGCTTTTTATTTACTGGGGTAGCTTCCTAGTTCCTACATCGAGTCGCCTCTTATGACATGCCTTGTAGGTTGCAGTGGTACTATTCTTTGCTTCCCCTGCAGGCCCCACCACCACACTTGTGGGCCTACAAGCAATTTCTCCTTACTGATATATCCTGTGCAATTCGTTTAATCTCTTCTATGGTATTGTCTGATATTCAAACTAAATTAATATAATTTTTTCCGACAAAAAATGAACAATTTTTGTTGCTTATGTGTATAATTTTGGTGAAATATTGTATTTTTCAAATCATTAGTAGCAATATGCATTGTGCCTAATGGATAATCTATCTAATCTATCTATTTTATATCTTCTATGTGTCTCGATTGACACATAAGGCTTCCACAAGAGACTTCGACTGTTGCCGTTCTGCTGCCTTTCTACCAACCGTCTCCCAAAACAGGCCACACTCCTTCGACTTTCCACAGTTCTTCCCATGTTTCCTTTAGAAGTCCAGGCCTTCTCTTCCCATCTTCTGTCCATCTTAGAGCTGTCCTAGTCAATGCCCTCACTGGTATATGACATACATGTTCGATCCATCTTCGTCTTATAATGATGGTCTCCACAGATGCACAGTCCGTTCGTTTCAAAAGCTCCTCAACCTGCTGCCTTGCAGGTTGGCTGGGGACAGCGAACCCAGTAAGCGCTGGATAACACCGAACATATCGCTGAAGGATAAGCACCAGAGCTCCAAATGGCGCTGAAGATGTGACGAAACACACCCATGCTAAAGCTGCATGAATCAGATTTCCACATGAATGAGATTTATGGGGTAATCTGGTACATCAGTCTAAGCGGTGATTGCGAGAGAGAGAGAGAAAAGCTCCTCATTTGTTATGGTATTTGGCCAAAAGCTGTGCATGATTCCTCTTATGGATAAAGCTTTCTGATATCAAGTAATTCTATTGTTGTTTCCTTGTATCCCATGAGCAGGTGCTACTTTACAAACTGACTAAAGATAGAAAATACAAGTCTGTGATAGAAGACATATTTTCCCAGTGGTTGCCTGGAGGAAGTGTTTATTACACTCCCAAGGGGTTGGCCTTCAGAAGTGAGTGGGGGACACTGCGTTATACAGGTATATTGTGATGTTTCTTGTTTTAGTTTTGATTGATTGATTGATTGATATGACCATCATCATTGCACTTCGGTGTGTAACCATGTGTGCTCCAATCTCTTTCTTAAACAGGAAGATCTCAGCTGCAGTTCTACCAACTCTATAGCACCGGCGAGGGTCCCCGATGTAATTTTGAAGATATTTTTGTAGGGATTTTATTTTTAATCTTTTCTAATGAATTTTGTCTGGGCAGCAGCGTTCCAGCCTGCTCTTCTCGATTTTGAACTGCCAAGAGTTCTTTTACATGCTCAAAATGAACACATGACTTACTTTTATCATCTGTCTCCGGTAGGACTAGGCACTCAATCTCACCTACACTGAGATCAGGGATCTCTTGAAAAATATCCAGATGGCTCAACAAGGGAACGAACCTGGTACCTTTGACATGAGAGACGAGCATCTAGCCTCTACGCCACAGAGACAATTCTGTTTTAGTTTAGAATATCTTCATTGTACTCCGGACATGTCCATAGGTGCTCCGATATTCTTGCAATATCTCCAACAGTGTCCAGCGATTAACCGTGCCAGTTCAATGCTGATTGATGAGCCTACGTCTTCTTCTTGCGATCACCGCTATGAGTTCAGGCGTAGAAAGGATACCTGAATGCAGGTGCTTCTGACTGATTTTTGTGGGAAGACCTGCTTGTCTTATTATCAATGTGACTTCTCAAGATTTCTAGAATGGGAAACGCATACAAACGCCCATTCTATAAATCTCTTCTTATCCTGAACTGTGAAGTAAAACAAGATTAGAGAAACGAAAGAGGAAGAAGTTGTATTCTTTGAATGCTACAGGGTGTTCAACTTAAAAGCAGCCCCAGTGATAAATAGAAATTTGCCACGTACGCATTGCATCTCGTCTATTTACTATTTAAACCGGTTCGGACTAGCATGTCCTACGTCACATTTGTAAATCGCCCCTTCCGCACTACAATTACACACCATCACACAACCTTGACCTATACTACATCATTCCTTCTCATTTCCATACATATATGCCAGATTAGCTCCATTCACAGGCTGCTTTTAAGTTGAACACCCTGTAGAATGTTCTTGTACAGTCAAACTTTAAGAAGAGACTGTATCAGGAGAGTTGTTGCTTTTGTGAAGCTTTCTGTTGGGTGTGGGCTGTGCTCCCTCCAGCACTTGCCAGCTTGTCTACCCATTCATTTCCTGAGATGCACATGTCGCAAGAGTGCAGACTTATCCTTCCTTGGAGATCGAAGCAACAAGAAATAATGTGATTTCTGCACATACTTTTCAAACCTTCAACATCTTCTTGCGTTTGCCCGCCATAAATTCAGGCATAGTAAGGGTGTCTTGTATGTCACTTCTGACAGATTTTTGCGTGAAGGCATGCTTTCCTTATTATCAATGTCCCCCGCCATGCAGTCATGCCTTATCTAACTTCAGAGGTAAGTCCTTCAAATCATGGCTGTCAATGAATTTTTAGGTGGTATCTGTGGCTAAGTGGTTAAACCCTTTGCCTTCTGAGTCGAAGGTCGCGAGTTCAAATCCGGACCGCCTGTTCTGTTCTCGAGTTCAGTTTTCCAGAGACCCTAGGATTGTTGCTGGAGTTACGGAGTTCGTGCTTTGTGCAATACTTTCGGCAGGTGGCGTGCCATCTCTGCGGAGAGGGACCGAGCCATATGGGGTAAAACCCAGTGCAATGAAGTCAATCCTTCGGCTTAAAAACCCTTGAAAGTAACAAGAATCAACAGACTAACTAGCATGTTGACAATGGTTCAATATCATAGCGATTTCAAAACATGTATAACTACATTATTGCCAGCCAACGTAGCTTTCATCTCGCTAGTAGCTGCCGAGGTGACAATGGTTCAATATCATAGCGATTTCAAAACATGTATAACTATATTATTGCCAGCCAACGTAGCTTTCATCTTGCTAGTAGCTGCCGAGGTGACAATGGTTCAATATCATAGCGATTTCAAAACATGTATAACTATTATTGCAGCCAATGCGTGAGCTTTCATCTTGCTAGTAGCTGCCGAGGTGACAATGGTTCAATATCATAGCGATTTCAAAACATGTATAACTATATTATTGCCACCATAGTAGCTTTCATCTGCTAGTAGCTGCCGAGGTGACAATGGTTCAATATCATAGCGATTTCAAAACATGTATAACTACATTATTGCCAGCCAACGTAACTTTCATCTCGCTAGTAGCTGCCGAGGTGACAATGGTTCAATATCATAGCGATTTCAAAACATGTATAACTATATTATTGCCAGCCAACGTAATCTTCATCTCGCTAGTAGCTGCCGAGGTGACAATGGTTCAATATCATAGCGATTTCAAAACATGTATAACTATATTATTGCCAGCCAACGTAGCTTTCATCTTGCTAGTAGCTGCCGAGGTGACAATGGTTCAATATCATAGCGATTTCAAAACATGTATAACTATATTATTGCCAGCCAACGTAACTTTCATCTCGCTAGTAGCTGCCGAGGTGACAATGGTTCAATATCGTAGCGATTTCAAAACATGTATAACTATATTATTGCCAGCCAACGTAACTTTCATCTCGCTAGTAGCTGCCGAGGTGACAATGGTTCAATATCGTAGCGATTTCAAAACATGTATAACTATATTATTGCCAGCCAACGTAACTTTCATCTCGCTAGTAGCTGCTGAGGTGACAATGGTTCAATATCGTAGCGATTTCAAAACATGTATAACTATATTATTGCCAGCCAACGTAACTTTCATCTCGCTAGTAGCTGCCGAGGTGACAATGGTTCAATATCATAGCGATTTCAAAACATGTATAACTATATTATTGCCAGCCAACGTAACTTTCATCTCGCTAGTAGCTGCCGAGGTGACAATGGTTCAATATCATAGCGATTTCAAAACATGTATAACTATATTATTGCCAGCCAACGTAACTTTCATCTCGCTAGTAGCTGCTGAGGTGACAATGGTTCAATATCATAGCGATTTCAAAACATGTATAACTACATTATTGCCAGCCAATGTAGCTTTCATCTCGCTAGTAGCTGCCGAGGTGACAATGATTCGATATTGTAGTGATTCCAAAACCAGTTATCAGTTATATGAGGACTATCATCATGCACTTCGGACATGTCCATAGGTGCTCTGATCTCCACCTCAGCAAATCCAGCAGCGTCCAGCTGCCCAACATGCCAGTTCATGTTGATTAATCAGTCTCTTTGCATATTTAATATGTCGTTCTTTTCTTTCGGATTGCACCAATATTGACACCCATCTTTCTCAATCTAGTCAGCTAGTGGGATTCACAGACCTGAAACTCCTCTGTTCGGAAAGACTTTCTCAATCTAGTCAGTGGATTCAGACCTGAAATCCTCTGTGGAAGACTCTCTCAATCTAGTCAGCAAGTGGGATTCACAGACCTGAAACTCCTCTGTTCGGAAAAACTCTCTCAATGCGTGAAGCATACATCTTTTAGCTAATTGAAATTAATGTTATATAATTATTTTTGTTGTTGAAAATAGATGTCTGCGAAAAATAATGAATATAAAATGGAACGAATTCAGGAGAAGTGATGAAATCAGAGAAATGTCTGCTCAACCATTAGTGACAACTGTTATAAAAAGAGAAGATGGAGATATGTTGGCACACCTTGAGGAGAAATGATCAACGAATATCAAAGCAAAGTGGGATGCGAAGGGTTCAAGAAAGAGAGGACGACCTAAGGAGACCCTGAACGAACTTTGCTGAGAGAGGTAAAAATATCGGTCTCAGTTCCATGGAGAGATTGAGTGAGTTGTCCAGGATGAGCGTATGGAGAAATTACTTGCAGGCCCTATGTAACGATTAACGTTATTATTATATTAACGTTATATTATTATTATTATAATTATATTTTTGCCAGCCAACATGGCCTTCATCTCGCTAGTAGCTGCCGATGACAATATTCAGACCAGCAATCTTCGACACTGGGCTCGTCGACAGATCCACTACATGTTGGGTGACAGTGGACGGAGCTACGTTATTGGATATGGTTATGATCCACCTACAGACCCACCATGCTTCCAGGTACATATTGATTGAATATATGCTGTGATAACTTTCTTCTTCTTCTTCTTTTGTTGTCACACTGCTACCGGGTTGTTGCCCAGTGTTGTGGTTTTCTGTTTTTGTCTTGTGCTGTTCTGGTGGCTTGGGTGATTATTATTTTTGCTCTTTCACAGGATTCTGTTATGCTATCTAACCATCTTTTTTGTGGTCTTCCTCTCGGCTTCTTTCCTGATGTTCTGTTGTAGAAGACTGTATACTGTGGAGTTTGGATGCATTCTTATTAAGTGGCCAAAGAATAGGGTCACTCCAAACTCCATCAGATGATACACTTTATGAAGGAGTTTATTCTACTTATTCTATTCTCTGAATCCTGTTTTGCCTCACAGCGTCAGGATAGAGAAAGAAATTTCTAGAACAGGTAGTTAGGTTTGTGTGCGCTTCATAAATAGTGTTTTTCACTGCCTCTGTTATTTCTGTAATCCACCTTTTGCATGGACAGCCTTTAGCTTTGTTTTCACTTTATCAGACTAACATTGCTATTTGAGGCGCACTGTCTGTTGGTAATCTGGTTATGTGGCTGAATCATTTAATTTATTGTTTCTTGATGAAGTTCAGTACTGATGTTGTACCAACTTTTTCCTGATGTTTTATTTCTTAAACCAGTCTCTTGATACTCCCAGCATTCTGTGTACACACTTCATCTCTGTCATGACTAGTATTCTTCTATCGTTTAATGTCAGCATCCAGGTTAGGCACTGGTAGCATAAAGTCCGGAGAAAGTTTGTGTTGTTTAAAAGGGTTTTAAAGCCGAAGGATTGACTTCATTGACACGGGTTTTAACCCATAAGCACAGATCCCTCTTCCGAAGAAATGGCATACCACCTGCCGAAGTATTGCACAAAGCATGAACTCCGTAGCTCCAGCAACAATCCTAGGGTTCTCTGGAAAAACTGCACTCGTGAACAGAATGGCGCGGTCCGGACTCGAACCCATAACCTTCGACTCACAAGGCAAAGGGGTAACCACTTAGCCCAGAGAACCCTAAAGTTTGTGTTGTGAAATGCTCTTTTAATGTTCATGTTTGTCCACATAGGGAGCATCTTTTCTGCAAATGTAAGAATAACTAATGAAATCCAACACAAATGCAACAAAGGAAATCAAGAGATAGGACAAATGGCGTCAATTTTAAAATGCAAACATGTCACCATGAACACAAAAAGAGCAATGTCAACACAATCTTTCTCCCCACATTATATTACCAGTGCCAAACCAGGACGATGACATCAAATGATAGAAGAAAACTAGTCAAGACAGAGATGAAGTGTCTATGCAGAATGCTGGGGTAACAAGAAGAGACCGGTTGAGAAATGAATACATCAGGAAAAAAGTTGGTACAACATCAGTACTAGACTTTATCAAGAAACAACAAATTAAATGGTTCGGCCACGTAAGCAGATTACCAACAGACAGTGCACCTCAAAGAGCGATGGTTCTCTGATACAATGGATTCAAAGCAAAAGGCTGGTCACTAAAAGGTGGACCTCAGAGATAACAGAGGTGACAAAAGACACTATTTGTGAAGAGACACAAGGGCTGGTTCTAGAAATCTTTCTATCGCTTGAGGCAAACAGAATCAAGAATGCCACAAGGCTGGTTCTAGAAATCTTTATCCTGCTGTAGGCAAAACAGAATTAGAGAAGTGCACACAAGGGCTGGTTCTAGAAATCTTTTCTTATCCTGACGCTGTGAGGCAAAACAGAATCAGAGAAGTGCACACAAGGGCTGGTTCTAGAAATCTTTTCTTATCCTGACGCTGTGAGGCAAAACAGAATTAGAGAAGTGCACACAAGGGCTGGTTCTAGAAATCTCTTCTTATCCTGACGCTGTGAGGAAAACAGGATTAGAGAAAAAAAAGAAAAAGAAAAGAAAACCTGATGCATTTTAAAATTGGTGTCATTTGCCCTAAATTTGGTCTCCTTTATTGCATCTAACCACTTTGAACTTTCAACAAAATACTTCCAATGAAATTTATTTTCCTAATAGTTTGACTGCTATGAATACATGTTGCTTCTTATTGTTTTTTTTTTTTGCATGAAGACTTGCTTTTCTTATCACTAGTTTCCTTCATGGCAAATCTCGAACTCCAGAGGTACTTGTAATTTAGATAGCAAAGTAAAGATTCAGCGTTTCCTGTCGTCCAACGACATACAATGTGCACACAGAGAAATTTTAGCCCGGCCTGGCTTCGAACTCGAAACTTCCATGACCTGATCCTTCATGTAGTGTGGTATCAGATTTTCTATCTACAACTTCCAAGGAAATACCTATTTTGATTTCTGCACATACTTTTCAAACCTTCAAGATCTTCTTCTTCTTGTGTTTGACTGCTATACATTCAGACGTAGAATGGTGTCTTGTATGACGCTTCTGACTGATTTTTGCTTGAAAGCGTGCTTTCTTGATTGTCAATGTCCCCCGACATACTCGAACTTCAGATGTAAATCCTTCAACTCATGGCTGTCAATGAACTCTCTGTTGTAAGGACCACGCTGATATTCTGAATTCCTCTAGAGAACTTTGAAGGATTCCAGTGATAGTGGTGAATCTACAACACTAACCAGACTGCAAGAATTTCAAGTCAAATGTGGTGTAGCTAGACAAGAACACTATGCTGGTAGCCAAAGAAGAATAGTAAACTAACAAAGAACTGGTGTTGTTAGTAGCAACATGATGAGAGACATACTGAGGAGATCCGAGCACTTATGGACTAATTGGTTCGATGTGCAGTGATGATGATCTGACGACTAAACTAAACTGAGAGACATACTGAGGGGAGATCAGAGCACTTATGGACTAATTGGTTCCATGTGCAGTGATGATGATCTGATGATTAAACTAAACTGAGACATCTGAATACTGAGGAGAGATCAAGCACTTAGGACTAATTGGTTCGATGTTGTTCTGACGACTAAACTAAACTGAGAGACATACTGAGGAAGAGATCGAAGCACTTATGGACTAATTGGTTCGATGTTGTTCTGACGACTAAACTAAACTGAGAGACATACTGAGGAAGAGATCGAAGCACTTATTTACTAATTGGTTGGATGTGCAGTGATGATGATCTGACGACTAAACTATTAACTAAAAAATAAACTCTCTGTTTCAGTTCATGCAGGTCTCCACCACATCCTTGCACATGGCACGACTATACCAAGTCTGAACCAAACTCTCACATTTTGTTTGGGGCCCTTGTTGGAGGCCCTAGCAGCGATGACAGCTACGTGGATGTTCGGGATGATTATATTCACAATGAGGTTGGATGTGAGTACAATGGAGGCTTTCATTCGGCCATTGCAGGTATTAATGTGTTCACTCATACATTTGTTATTGAATGTTGCATGAATGTTGCAGTGTGCATGAATTCGACATGGATGAATTGCGATGTATGAATGTTGCGCATGGGTGAATGTTGCAATGTGTATGAATGTTGCATGGATGAATGTTGCATGTGATGAATATTACGGATGGATAAATTTGCATGTGTATGAATGTTCGAATGTATGAATGTTAGTGGATGAATGTTATGTGTAGAATGTTGCGATGTGTGATGCTTTTGAATGTGCACATGATGAAGTTGCACATGGATGAAATGATTGCGATGTGTATGAATGTTGCGTATATGTTGATATGATGATTGCAGCGTGGATGAATGTTGCGATGTGTATGAATGTTGCGATGTGTATGAATGTTGCGACATGGATGAAGTTTGCAACATGGATGAATGTTGCGATGTGTATGAATGTTGCGACATGGATGAAGTTTGCAACATGGATGAATTTGCGATGTGATTTAGATATGTTGCGATGTGTATGAATGTTGCAGCGTGAGATGAATGTTGCAGCATGGATTCAGCACGCTTGGGTTTGAGATGTGAGCATGGGCCTTTGTGGCTCATAATGGATTGATAGAACCATCATCATTGCACTTTGATGTGTAACCATGTGTGTTCCGATCTCTTTCTTACACAGGAAGATCTCAGCTGCAGTGCAAACTCTAGCACGTTAGGGTCCCTGATGTAATTTAAAGATGGTGAAGATATTTCATAGGAATTCTATTTTTATTCTTTGATAATGAATCATCTCAATTGGGTACCAAGAAATTCGAGGTATTTAACGGTAGCTGGTGTGATGTACAGATTTGTCATGGGCCGTTGGTCAGAGAAATATAAACCAAACAGCATATTTGTCTTCTTCTTTGTCGACAACTACTACAGGTTGTTGCCCAGTGTCGTGGTTTTCTGTTTTTGTCTTTCAGCTGTTCTGGTGGCTTGGGTGATGGTTATTTTGCTTTTGACAGGATTCTGTTATGCCATCTAACCATTTTTTTTGTGGTCTTCGTCTCGCTTTCTTTCCTGATGTTCTGTTGTAGAAGACTCTGTATACTGTGGAGTTTGGATGCATTCTATTGAGTGGCGAACCATTTCATTCTTTGTTTCTCTATGTAATTCAAGCAAGGTTCTGTCCCAACTTTCTTTCTTATGCTGTTAACGCCATATTAACTCCTTGTGGACCAAAAGCCACACTACATGGCTTTGGGTTGGACACCTTTATACCAGGAGCCACACTAAAGGGAGTTTGTTATTCTAAAAACATACGACTTTTAAAAACTTGGCTTTTGCTCTGGTCCACTAAGAGTTAAAGGTGCCTGTTCACTAAGGTTAAAGGTGCCTGGTCACTAAGAGTTAAAGGTGCCCTGATCCACTAAGAGTTAAAGGTGCCCTGGTTCACTAAGAGTTAAAAGTGTATTAAGACCAAGGATTGACTTCATTGTAACTTGTTTCCCCATATGGCTCAGTTACTCTCCGCAGAAATGGTACACTACCTGGTGAGAGTATTTCACAAGGCAACAATTTTAAGGGATCTGTAAGAATAAATGAATTCACAACCTGAAATATGGGATCTGGATTCGAACCTTTAAAACACAAGGCAGACTGCGTTAACCACTTCACAATAAAATAAGGAGTTTTGAACGGAGTGAACCAATGAATAAGTAAGCCACAGGACGCCCGCCTGTCCAGCGTTTTTGTAGCGTGTTGGGCAACGGGTGACAAACCCTCTGTGATTGCGGGTTCAATTCTGCGGCTGGCAGAAAAAGCCACAGGTTCTCCAGATTTATGATGTTCGTGGTACCGAACCGAAGGGTTACAATGCCCATGGCACCGCGCCGAAGAGCTGAAAATCTCAAGCGCTTCTGGATCGGAAAAAAAGCCACAAGATTGACTTCATTGCACGGGTTTTACCCTGTATGGCTTAGTCCTCTCCGCAGAAATGGCATGCTGTCTGCCAAGAGCATTGCACAAAGCACGAACTCCGTAGCTCCTGCAACAATCCTATGGGTCTCTGGCAAAAAATGTACTTGTGAACAGAACGGTGCAGTCCGGCATTAAAACCCACGATCTTCGACTCGCAAGGCAAGGGCGTAATCACTTAGCCACAGAGACTCTCCATCCAATGAATATGATCAATAAATTGACACTGAACAAATATTAGGGTCTTCCGGAAAAACAAATTACCAAACACAGGATTCGAACCACAAACCGTTATTTCTTACGGCATCCATTACCTAACCCTACAGACGATCGTTTTAAAGAGCACAGCCAGCTAGCTCTCCAAATAAAAGATCTTCACTAAACCATGTCTTTCATAAACAGCATCGTCTGTTGAACACAGAATAACCAGGTCAGATTCCACAAACCACAGAGACCACCTTTCCTCTCTCCCCAGCACCATATTCCCCATTATACCACATGTTATGAGAATGAACTATTCACATCTTTAGAACCCCATCTATATAACCTCCTGCCATGTGTGTTGTCAGGGCCCGAAGGAAGCAAAGAATACTAACAATGCTACCTATAAAGCATGTCATAAAAATCGACTGAGGTAGGGTCCTAGCTCTTTCCACGCCAAGTTATTTCCTCAATTTTTAAACAGTTGATTCAAGGGAGGTAAAAACAACAACAAAACGATCCCAACTACTCGTCGATAAATAAACATATTTATTTATTTATATTTTTCGATCCAGAAGCACTTGAGCTGAAAGCTCTTGGGCTCGGTGTCATGGACATCGTAACCCTCTGGTTCGGTGCCACGAACACCGTAAATCTGGGGAACCTGTAGCTTTTCTGCCAGTCCGCGGAGTTGAACCCGCACATACAGATGACTTGTCACTCGTAGTCCAACGGGCTACGAACACGCTGGCAGACATATATATATATATATATATATTATTATATACTAAATTGAAGAAAACTGGACAACCCAATAGAATAACAAGGTTAAATAATAGTATAAGTAAAACTAGAAAGACTTCTTATAAGGGTAGCAACTCTATGTCGTGGTGTAGCAGCTCAGATGCTGTGGCAGTTGCAACAGCAACTTCGCTGTGGCAAGTTGCAGCTAATAGCGTTCACGGATTCGCTGTGGCAAGTATGCAGCTAATAGCGTCAACGGACTTCCGCTGTGGCGATGCAGCTATGCGGAACGGACTCGCTGTGCAAGTGCAGTATGCGTGCAACGGACTTCCGCTGTGCGGCGAGCTAGCGCAACGGATCGTGTGCAAGGTCGTGAAAAGTGTGGAAAGAGCTAGGGAAGCTACTCTAGTAAATAAAAATCGTCTCAGAAACTGGATGTGCTGGCCTACTTGTAGGTGCATAACTGGCACAATGTACAATCGCTCTTAGGCTCAGATCACATACAAATCATAAAAAGTGGTTAACAAGTGGTCGATATGAAGCGTTTGAAGAAGAAGACTATAACCTGCAGAGATTGAAATATTTGCTTTTCTTTATTGTCCATAGTTATTGGTTACTAAACTGAGCGTCATTGCACTCCGGGCAGACCCATAGGTGCTCAGTCTCCCCAACAGATATAGAAGAGTATGCATACTGATGGTTCCGTGACTCGCTGATTAAACACACCTCTCACTTTGCCCTCGGGCATCAGTTCTACAGGGTGTTCAAGATTAAAGCAGCCCCATTGACAAATCGAAAGTTGCCAGATAATCTATCGCGTTATGTTTATGTACTATTTAAACCGGTTCTGACTAGCTCGTTTACGTCACATTTGTTCATCGCCCCTTCCCTCACTACAATTACATACCGTCACATAACCTTGACCTATACTACGTCATAATTGAACCTTCTCATTTTCATACATATATGCCAGATTGACTCCATTCACAGGCTGCTATTATCTTGAACACCCTGTACTTGTACAACAGATAACTCAAACTGCTTAAATCGCTGATTGATTCAACATCGATTTTAGTGTCATCCCAAAAGACGGTCGTGAAGAGACCAAAGAACATCCCCCTTATCCATCTTCAACTCACCAACAATCGATGCTGTTGATGCAAGCCTGTCCACTCTCTCTCATTACCATAAACATCCACATGCCCAGGATAGTACATCCATGAAAGCCGCTGGAGGCTAGAAACTTCTATAGATGACTATATTGTCCATGATTCACATCCATATATCAGTATAGACACTATTTTATTACTAATGTTCAATGTCTATTTTCAGCGCTGAAAGTCTTGGAGCTTCAGATGACATAAATTGAACAAGTTAAAATGACCAAGGAAGTCCAACTTGGATGGATCAAGTCTCTCTTTTTTTTTTTTTTTTTTGCATTAACATATATGTCTTGAGTGTTTCTAGAGTAAAATTAAACAGTAAAGTGAAGTTATCGTCCTTGTTGTGTTTTGGGTATTCTTTCTCCTACTTTGCTTTATAGTGCCATCTGGCGATAGCTGTTGCTTCTTCATAGCTAACCAGGTTGTCATCTTGAGGCATCCTTGCTCCCTCTTTGGCAGTCTGCTCCTTCTTTAGCTAGTGTGTCTGCAACTTCATCCTCCAAGACTTGCAGTGTGAATGATCTTTTCTTTGCGTTCGTTCTTTACGACCAATTTTAATCACTCTGTGATATGATTGATCTTTGCCAAGAACGTGTATATGTTGCACATTGGTTTCTCTCTCTCTCTTTGCCTTTCCCGGGTTGGGGCATAGGCCCTCAACCAACTCATGCCAAGTCTTCCTATCTCTAGCTATCTCCTGCAGCTCCCTCCAGCTCTTCTTTATATTGTTGATCTCTGCCTCCAAATCTCGTCTCCATGTATTTTCGGCCTCCCCTTCTTTCGCTGTCCCTTCGGGTTCCAGGCAAGGACCCTTCTTGTTATATTTCCCTCCGGTTTTCGTAAAGTGTGTCCTATCCAGCGCCAGCGTCTTTTTTAACCTGTTCGTTCACTGGAATCTGTCTTGTTCTCTCCATAAGTTCCTCATTTGTGACCCTATCATACCATCTTATTCCCTCTATTCTGCGTAGACACCAGTTGATGAATGTTTGCAATTTATGCGCTATTGTTTTAGTTGTTCTCCATGTTTCTGACCCATATAGTAGAACTGCTTTAACATTAGAGTTAAATATCCGAATTTTGTTCTAGATTTGATTTCTTTGGACTTCCAAATGTTTCCCAGTGCAATGAAAGCTCCCTTGCCTTCTGTATTCTTATTTTAACATCTCTATCTGTTCCACCCTCTTTGTCTACGTTGCTGCCCAAATATGTGTATGATTCTACCTCTTGAAGTGGGATTTCCCCAGGGAGATCGAGTTGTCGTTGCTTGGTTAATTCTCAATATCTTTGTCTTTCCCTTATGAATGTTCAGCCCTAGTTGCTGGGACCTTTGATTCAATGTGTTAAGCTTATCCTGCATCTGATTTTGTGTATGTGACAGAAGGGCTATATCATCAGGAAGTCCAGATCATCTAGTTGCTCTGTCAGAGTCCATTGGATTCCATTTCTGGTGTTAGTTACTGTGGTCTTCATAATCCAGTCTATTGTCAGTAAGAACAACAAAGGTGATAGAAGACACCCTGACGCACTCCTGTTTCTATTTCGAAAGTATCTGTTAGTTTACCTTCATGAAGAACTCTACATTTCATATCTGTATATGTTGCTTTTATTAGGTTAATAATTTCTGTGGGATTCCATAATGCCTCATTAATTTCCAAAAGGTTTCCCTATCAATACTGTCAAAAGCCTTCTCATAATCAACAAATCCGATATAAAGTGGGGATTTCCATTCAATACTTTGCTCTATTATTATTCGTAATGTGGCTATCTGGTCAGCACAGGATCTATTTGGTTGGAAGCCTGCCTGTTCATCTCTTAGCTTTATATCGATGGTATCTCTCAGTCTCTCCAGGATGACTCTGCTTAGTATTTTCCCAGGTACTGACAACAGCATTATTCCCTATAGTTTTCACACTTCTGAAGGTCCCTTTCTTTGGTAGCTTCACCAGGTATCCTTCTCTCCAGTTTGCTGGTATTTCTTCGGTCTCCCAGATTCTGCTAAATAATTTATACAGTATTTCTGTGGATGTGTTTATGTTGGCTTTAACGCCTCTGCTGGAATACCATCTGGACCGCCGCTTTTCCATCTTTTAAAAGTTTAATGGCTTTACTAATCTCCTCCTTGGATGGTTTCTCACAGTTGATGTCCAAGTCAATTTCTGCCGGTTGGATATCTGGGGGTTTGTAGGTGCTGGTCTGTTCAGGAGTTCCTTGAAGTATTCCATCCATCTTTCCATTTGGTCTCTAACATTAGTGATAGTTCCCCACTACTATTTTGATCAACCCATTTGATGGTCTGTATTTTCCTGCTAGCTTTCTAGTGATATTGTAAAGATCCCTAAGGTTTCCTTTTCCTGCAGCTACCTCTGCTTCTCTTGCTAGATCTTCTACGTATTGTCTTTATCTAACTTTATTTGTTTCTTCACTTTCTTGCTAGCTTCTGTGTACTTTTCCTGGGCTATGGCTTTGGCAGTTCTAGTTTTGCTATTATTTAAATCTGCTTTCCTCTTTTCCTTTCTTCTATTTCCTTGAGAGTTTCTGGAGTTATCCATGCCTTATGATTCCGCTCCTTCTTTCCTAATACCTCTGTGCATGTTTCATTCCAAATATTTTGGGCTTGCTGCCAGCATTCTTCACCTCACCTCATCTTCTAATTGCCGCAACACCTCATACTTATTAGAGACTGTGACCGTGAACTGTTCCTTTGTTTCTTGACTTCTGAGGTATCCTACATTATATTGGTGTCTATGTTCATGGGATGTTATGTATCGCTCAAGCTTCAGTTTAATTTTACTTATCAGCAAATGGTGATCCGAATCTACATCTGCCCCCTTAGGACCCTTACATCTTGTAGAGATGACCTGAATTTCTTGTTTATGCATATGTGGTCAATTTGATTTTCTGTTCTGTGATCTGGTGATACCCAGGTTGCTTTATGTATTCTTTTATGTGGAAAGACACTTCCACCTATGACGTATTGATTCGCTGCACAGAAATTAGTGAATAGTTCTCCATTTTCGTTCATTATTCCTAGTCCGTGTTTCCCCATGATCTCCTCGTAGCCTATGTTGTCCGAACCTATTTTGGCATTGAGGTCACCCATCAAAATTTTGATGTTCCCATTTCTCTGATTACCTATAGTATTTTGAAGTTTTATGTAAAATTCCTCTTTTACTTTTTCCTCTTTATCATTGGTTGGTGCATAACACTGGGTCACATTCAAGAATACTTTCTTTTGGTGGTTCTGAATGTTGCTGTGATTATCCTAGGACTCACTGCTTCCCACTTTATTAGTGCAGTCTCCGCTTCTTTAGATAGCATTAAAGCCACTCCTTCACTATGGGGGCATTTTCTTCCATATGGCCTGAGAACAGCATTGTTTCTCCTGTGTTTAGACGTTGTTTGCCTGCACCATTCCACCTAGTTTCACATAATCCCAAGATGCCAATCCGTGAAATTTCATCTCATTTACAACCTGTGCTGTCTTTCCCATTTGATACATACTTCTAACATTCCAGGTGCCAATTCTGGAGCTTTTCCTAGGTGAAAGGAAGATAATCTGCTGTGTAGACTCCTTGCGGCTTTCTCTGCATCGCTTCATACCTCTTCTAGAAGAGCTTCCTTTCCTCTTGGCTGGCACAGTTTTTATTTTATTTTTATGTGACTTGTTCATGGTTGGTTGGATTTGTGGCTAAAATTTTCTACTGGATAGGGTAGCCAGCCCTACGCCAAACCCACCTTAGTCGCCTCTTACGACATGCCTTGTAGGTCGCAGTGCTGCTACTCTTTGCACCCTTGCGGGCCCGAGCACACGGGCGGCACATTGGTTTGTAGGCCCTAAATGCATACTTCTACACGTTTAGGACATGTGCATCCATTTTCAGTCAAATCTCCTTAGTCGCCTCTTACGACATGCGTGACAAGTAACAGTCGTTCTTTTTTTTGCACCCCAAATTTGGGCCCCGGTAACCACTCGGGCGAGTGTGAAGGATGATCGATATTACCAATTGTCCAGGAGGGACCTGACTCTCATACTTCGCCTCCGGATGGGCCACAACAGAATGAGACACCACCTGTACACTAAAGTCAAGACAGGAACACCTACCTGTGGCTTGGCGAGTATGACGACAGCATATCCTACAGAACTGTCCCCAGTATGCAGACCTAACAAGAAAGAGGTGGCACACTTACACCAGCGTCTAAGCAGAGCCAACTATAAACTTATGGACCTTCGGACTCAGGTAAGAATTATTGGAAATCAGACCACAACTACACCATGTGACCTCGCATTCCAGTATTGTTGTATATAGTTAGTTAGTTAGTTTGTTCCTTTCGTGCCAAAGGCGCACATAGGGCAGAGGTTTTAGATCTCCATGTGATACGGTTCTTTGCTAGCAGTTGCAGATCTTGTATGGTTTTACATCCCATAGTTTACTTTCTTGTTGGATGGTTCTTGAAGAGTGGTCTTTGGTCTTCCACGTTTTCTTTTCCCAACTGGTGACCACATAAGGACTTGTCGATTTAGTCTCTTTTCGTCTGATCTAAACACATGACCTAGTTGTATATAGAGAATTCATTTTAAAATCAACACAAAATGCTAAATCGAAGTTATATTATCCAACAAGTTAAGTTTAACAATAAGGAATATCAATATTATGAATATTTGTCATTAAAAAATAACCATAGACTCACAGAATTGAGTAAAATTGCAAAAAAGCTTGCAGTGTTCAAACATCTGTAATTTCCAGCCCCCTTTTCTGATCTAGGTCAGGGAATCCCTGGTGAGTTGTCTGGCCTAGTTATCTAGATTTTGCTGTGGTCCAAGACAAGCTGTATGGCGTGGCTGACAATCTGAGACAGACAACAGCCTGTATTAGAGATTCTGAAATCCCAATCTAGTGAGAACGCAGAAGGAGGAGTATGCAGGACTCTATTTCAACCTCATCATTTTGGGTTTTTCGGTTTCTGAGATTTTCAAAATTTGTTATGTAAAACTACATCTCTGTGGCTTCCAACGATCATATTGATAAAACAATGCATAGAAAGACATACATTGAAATGGGTTGGCCATTTCTTCTTCTTCTGCGTTCTCATTAGATTGGGATTTCGGATTCTCTAATAAAGGCAGCCGTCTGCCTCAGATTATCAGCCACGCCATACAGTTTGTCTTCTGCGTTATCTTTAGATTGGGATTTCGGATTCTCTAATAAAGGCAGCCGTCTGCCTCAGATTATTACCATACAGTTTGTCTTGGACGCTAGTGTAAGTGTGCCACTTATTTCTTCTCAAGTCTGCATACTGGGGACAGTTCTGTAGGATATAATTCTTATGATTTCTGCTTCCCCGTTTGTGCCGACCTCTTCCAGCAGTAAGTTTTGGTTACCCTCGTGATGGTAGGTCTGACATTCTTACTGCGTGGCTAAATCTCCGAGGCAGATTGGCGACCGTAGAATCCGTTATCCAATTCCTCATTGTGAGGGGTCGCTGCACCATGTTATGCGCATTACGGCCTGGTGCATCCTTTTTCTGCAAGCATTTGTTTCGGGTTAGCATTCCCTAGCGGATATATGCATCCGATTTCAGCCAAACCTCCTTAGCCGCCTCTTACGACATGCGTGGCAGGTAACAGTGGTTCTATTCTTTACACCCCAAATTTGGACCCGGTACCCACTCGGCGGTTTGGTCATTCTTCTTCTTCTTTGCGTTCGTTTTTTACGACCATATTTTAATCACTCTTTGTGATATGTTTGATCTTTGCCAAGAACGTGTATACGTTGCACATTGGTTTGTAGGCCCCTAAACGCATTGACTTCTACGCGTTTAGGACACGTGCATCCGATTTCAGCCAAACCTCCTAAGTCGCCTCTTCGACATGCATGGCAGGTAACAGTGGTTCTATTCTTTACACCCCAAATTTGGGCCCCGGTAACCACTCGGGCGGTATGGTCATTTAATCCCATAAATATTTGCATCAACGTGTATACAATAACAAGCCACATATATTCTTCTTTTCTTTCTTCTCTCGTTCGTTCTTTTCGGCCGTTTTTATCAGTCTAATGCAGCGTTTCCCAAAGTGGGCGGTACCGCCCCAGTGGGCGCTGAAGCGTTCTAGGGGGCAATAGTTGGTTCGGAAGAATTTGGGGGGTGTTCAAACGATTATGGGTCGGTGACTCCTTAAAGAAGAAATTAATAATACAAATTTTAAAATAAATTATTTTCGTGATTTTGTGATTGAATAAACATTTAAAATTTGAATTCTGCATTTTAATTCATCTTACGCCCGTCTTACACGATCCATTTTTTCATCAATTTTCTATTTCATGCGTATAATCATTTGAAAATAGACCATGTATGACAGAAATATATATATCAATTTTTATGTCAAAGAAAATAAAGCAGGTATATATATGTAGGAGGGGGCGTTGGCAAACTGTTATAATGTGGAGGAGGCGTTACAAAGTTTATGTTGTGCAAAGTGGGCGGTGGGCAGAAAAAGTTTGGGAATTTATGGTCTAATGTGATATATAAACGGCCAAACACCTTGAAAGGGTGTACGCTCACAACCTTCAGTACCAATTGGAGCTCAGGTGCTTAACCTTCGGTGGTGTGTTCAGTTTCAACCAGCTGTTTATTTACTAGGGTAGCTAGCCCTAAAGAAACTTATATAATTATCATATCAGACTCGATGAATATGCTGCAAGGGATTGAATCTGGAAGTCTGCGAGCGGAATGGGTGGACAGCATTCAGAGGTCACATCTCAAGACACTGAACTGACTGTACACATCTGGACGTGCTGAGTAACGAGCGTGCTGGCTTTCTTGCAAATAATGCACCGACTCAAGCGGGCAGAAGTATGGACAGAGTCGATGTCATCAATATGGTACGCGCTCATTTGTGTGATATGGGCGAATCTCAGACACTGGAACGAGTGAAAGAATTATGAGTTTGGATAAGGCCAGATAGTGTCGTCTTCGTGATGGAGAGAGAAGATATACTACAACGCCGAGTGGTTACCAGGGCCCAAATTTGGGGTGTAAAGAATAGAACCACTGTTACCTGCCGCGCATGTCGTAAGAGGAGACTAAGGAGGTTTGGCTGAAATCGGATGCACATGTCTTAAACGTGTAGAAATGTATGCGTTTAGAGGCCTACCAAACCAATGTGCAACGTATACACGTTCTTGGCAAAGATCAAACATATCACAAGAGTGATTAAAATTGATCGTAAAGAATGAACGCAAAGAAGAAGAAGATATACTACAACATGTCATGGGTGAGGAAGTGGACTTTGGGATGGCTTCTTAGTCGCGATCACCGCTTAGACTGATGTACCAGACTTCCCCATACATTTCATGTGAAAATCCAATTCATGTAGCCTTAGCATGGGTGTGTTTCGTCACATCTTTAGCGCCATTTGGAGCTCTGGTGGGTGCTTATCCTTCGACGATGTGTCCAGTTTTAGCCAGCGTTTACTGTGTTGCTGTCTGTCAGCCTTGTGCTGTCCCAGCCGACCTGCAAGGCAGCAGGTTGTTATTTTCTTTTAGAGTTGCTACCCTTAGACAACCTTCTCTTCCGGGTTGTTGAGCGTCATCTGCCCAGGCTATCAGTCTTTTGTTTGAACTACTTGGTTCGTCTGTCGTTCAGTTTTGTGTACAGTTTGCTCCGCTAGGCTTTAATTGTCCCCAATCGAACTACAAGGCAGTAGTAGGGATGGCTTCTGAAGCGGAGGACGGAGCACGTATGGGAATGCCCAATGTGTCATGACGTCGATCGCTTAACAATAGCAGAAGGTCTGGCGTATGAGCATGTGAACAAATATAATCACAGAGATACTAAAGCATCATGATCTCGCAATAACCGCAACACTTCTATTCAGTGAGAGAAAACGTCTGAGAGTTGTCCTAGATGCTTAACGATAATTGTGGAAGCTACTCTAGTAAATCTTGTGATCACCGCCCAGACCGATGTCCAGATTTCCCCAAATTCTATTCATGTGGAAATCTGATTCATGCAACCTTAGCATTTGTGTGTTTTACGTCACATCTTCAGCACCATTTGGAGCTCTGGTGCTTTCGGCGATGTGTCCGGTTTCAGCCAGCGTTTCCTCGGTTCGCTCTCCGTTCTGTAGCCATCTAGTGTTTTTTACGATGTGAGCCCCACGCTCAACCTCCTTAGTCGCCTGTTACGATATGCATGGCAGGTAACAGTGGTTCTATTCTTTACACCCCAATTTGGGCCCGGTAACCACTCGGGCGACTCTAGTAAATAAAAAGCGTCTCATAAATCGGATGTTCTGGCCTACTTGTGGGCGCATAACTGGCACAACGTACAATCGCTCTTATGCTCAGATCACTTACAAATCACAAAGAGTGGTTTAACAAGTGGTCGATATGGAGCGTTCGAAGAAAAAGTGTAGGTGAGATCGAGTTCCTAGTCCTATCGAAGACGGATGATAAAACGTAGGACCCGTGTGGAGCACGCAAAAACCCATTGGTAGTTCAAATTCGAGTAGAGCAGGCTAAAAATCCACTGTCAGGGCAAAATTCACTAGAAAGATTTTTAAAAAAAAACCACCCACCATTCCTACAAAATTATTTCACCATCATTTAAATTACAACGTGGGCCCTCACTGGTGCTACGGAGTTCGTGCACTACCGCTGAGATCTTCCTATGTAAGAAAGAGATCAGAGCACACATGTTACTCACCGAAGTGCAATGTAAGAAGAGATCAGAGCACACATGGTTACTCACCGAAGTGCAATGATGATGGTCCTATCAATCTTATTATATATCTATAATTTCAGCAACGCCCATTGTGTGTGCGTCTGGTGGAACCAAATTACATATTAGATATGAGGACTCATAAACTTTGATTTATTTTATAATCATATTACACTGTTAGTCATTATTTCAGTTTCCCTAACAAATGGCTGTAGTCGATTCAACTCAATGCGCTCGATTGGACCGTATCACAACAGATGATCTACAATTTATGAGGCGTGTCGGTATCAGATGAAATTAGGTGCAATCTCCCTGCATGGAAGGTCGGTGGTAATGGATCTCCTGGGTTGCCGACGCTGTATGATGTTAGTGACATGGATTGGGTCACCAACCTATTGCTTTCTTCTTCTTCTTTGCGATCGGTTTCATGACTGTCTATCACTCGAGTGGTTACAGGGCCCAAATTTGGGGTGTAAAGAATAGAACTACTGTTACCTGCCACGCTTGTCGTAAGAGGCGACTAAGGAGGTTTGACTGAAATTGGATGCACGTCTCCTAAATGTGTACAAGTCTATGCATTTAAGGGCCTACCAAACCAATGTGCAACGTATTCACGTTTTTGGCAAAGATCAAACATATCACAAAGAGTTATTAAAATTGGTCGTAAAGAACGAACGCAAAGAAGAAGAAGAAGTGGGTGTCAATGGAAATAATATATATATATGATTTTGAATATAAGTATTACAGAAGAATCCAAATTATATCATAGACAGAGAAGAGAACAAATAGATCTATACAGAAAGAACTCAAAATCAAAGAAAACTGGCTGATGCTACAAATAAGAAAATTGAAGTTTGTTGGATGTATCAAGACATAAGGTTGGAGAAGATCGTTATGGAAGGAAGCATCAAGGCAAAAGAGAAATTCAACAGAGAAGATGGATTCAGGATGTAACTGATGATTTGAAAATGATGACTGCATAGGCAGGACATCTGGCCTATGAGAGAGAGAAATTTTAAAGAGACTGTTGGGGTGGCAACGTTCTGCTCAGGACAAGCTACTTGATGATAAAAAGACAAAGATAGCTGGAACATTTGAGAATAATTGAAAATAGCTGCATATCATAATAGGTGTTGTTCTGTGAACTTTTGGAAGGAAAGGAGCTCATAGGCAGACAGCTGCTCATATATAAGTATGTCAGTAAGGTAATAATAAAAAGCTGTTCTATTGATCCCAACTTATTCTTTTGTCGTCACACTACTACCGGGCTGTTGCCCAGTGTCGTCACACTACTACCGGGTTGTTGCCCAGTGTCGTCACACTACTACCGGGTTGTTGCCCAGTGTCGTCACACTGCTACCGGGTTGTTGCCTAGTGTCGTCACACTGCTACCGGGTTGTTGTCCAGTGTCGTGGTTTTCTGTTTTGTCTTGCGCTGTTCTGGTGGCTTGGGTGATTGTTATTTTTGCTCTTTCACAGGATTCTGCTTTGCCATCTAACCATCTTTTTTGTGGCATTCCTCTCACCTTCTTTCCTGATGTTCTGTTGTAGAAGACTCTGTGTACTGTGTAGTTTGGATGCATTCTTATTAAGTGGCCAAACCACTTCATTCTTTGTTTCTCTATGTAATTCAATGTAATGCAAGGTTCTGTACCAACTTTCTTTCTTATGCTGATGTTGATGACTCTGTTTTTTCTTGTGTTGTTGGTAACTGTTCGTAGGCATCACATTTCACATGTAGTTATTTTTTGTGACTGCGCTTTGCTAATTGTCCATATTTGGCTCTGGTAACACAAAGTAGGTATAAAAATGCTGTTGATCATCTGTTACTAATGAATTTGGCCCGGGCAGAGGCTTTTCAGCCTGCTCTTATAGATTTTGAACTGCTAATGGTTCAAATAGAACACATGACCTACATTTTATCGTCCGTATCCGATATGACTCGGAACTCGATCTCACCTACACTGAGATCAGGGATCTTTGGAAAAATATCCAGATGGCTCTACGAGGGAGCGAACCTGGTACCTTTAGCACAAGAGATGAGTACATAACCTCTGCACCACAGAGACCAGTGCATTCTATTTTTAAAAAAAAATCTTTCTGGATCCAGAAACACTTGAGCTTTTCAGCTCTTTGGCTTGTGCCATGGACATCGTAACCCTTCGGTTCGGTGCCACAAACACCATAAATCTGGAGAACCTGTTGTTTTTCTGCCAGCCCGCGGAATTGAAGTACTACCGCCGAAGGACAAGCACTAGCGCTCCAAATGGTACTGAAGATTGTGACGTAATAAATAGTCTGGCAAAGGTTGTTTATATATCGCAATAAGAATGATAAAAATGGCCGCAAAGAACGAACACAAGAGAGAGAATCGCACTCACAGGGTGCTTGTCCCCTGCCGTCCAACGCGCTACGAACACGCTGGGCAGGCGGGTCAGTGCATTCTATTTTATTTTTTCCGATCCAGAAGCAGTTGAGCTTTTCAGCTCTTCGGCTCGGCGCCATGGACATCGTAACCCTTCGGTTCGGTGCCACGAACACCGTAAATCTGGGGAATCTGTGGCTTTTCTACCATCCCGCGGAATTCAACCCGCACACACAGAGGGAGAGTCACCCGTAGTTCAACGCGTTACGAACACGCTGGGCAGGCGGGCAAGTGCATTATACATAAAATACAAAGGCGTGTAAACACAAGACTAAACAGAAGATTTGCTGAAGCAAGGATTTTTAAAAAAGGTACTGTTCTATGCAGGGGCGGCTCGTCATTAAGGGCCAGTGGGACCCAGCCTCACCAAAAATAATTGATAAGAACGTGGTTTGATATGCGGGTGAGGCGTGTTCAATTCACGGTAAGGACAAGATTAAAAAAAAATCTTCTCAACGCACTCATGTCGTTTGATGTGTCCGAAATATTTAATTGTTATTGATTTTATTATGTTATGTTATGTTATGCGATCGACGTCATGGCACATTGGGCATTCCCATTCGTGCTCTATCCTCCGTTGCAACAGCCATCCCAAAGTCCATTTGCTCACAGTACCCATGAGAAGTTGATTACTATATCTTCTCTCTCTACCACGAAGACGACACTGTCTGGCATGTCCAAACTTAACGCCTAATTCTCGAACTTGTTCTAGTGTCTTGATTTTATGTTCTTTAATAGCCAACTCCCTTTAATATCAAGCTGTTGCAGAACAGAAGCGTTGATTATTTTCTCGAAAGGGGGGAAGAACTTCCTGGAATAGACAAATAATAGTAAATAGTCCCCCAAAAAATCCATGATTTTTCCGAAATGTTTGTCTGGCCCCACCAAGAAAAATAAAAAACGAGCCGCCACTGGTTCTACGTGGTATTCTGTAATCGTCTACACCGTTCACCCCTAGGGAGGAATAGGTCCACAACCAGGTCTTCCAAGCCCTCATATCCAATGTCATCTTCTCCGGACCCCCTCCCCCACCCCTTTTTATTTCTTGCATTCTGTATGAGTTCTTCCTTGTGTGGTTCATTTTCTTCCTTGGGTGGCGAACTATAAATTTCCTTGGTTGTGGTTTCTGTAGCTATCTAGTGTTTTTTTTACAGGGTGGGGTAGCTAGTCCTATGCCCGACCGCCTCTTACGACACGCGTGGAAGGTAACAGTGGTTATATTTTTTGTACACCTCTAATTTGAGACCTGGTAACCACTCGGGTGGTTATGTTGTAATATTGTTAAGTAATTATCGGGTTGAACCCTTAACCCCCTGTCCTCATATCTACGACCTTGACACCTTCTTAAAGAGCACACAATACTTGGCTTTTAACTGATAATATATTACGTGTGTAGGCGTAGCACACCTAGTGACCTAATTTCCCACTGACAAAGTTTAATTAAAAAACTGGGATATTATTTGACGAAACAATAATTTTATAAATCAGAATTAACAAGTCAACCTAGGCGAGGTGACAATACCTTGTGGTAAACTGAGCTACCCCTACTTAACAACGGTTTTAACTTCTACGTACCTGGATTTGTGTTTCTTTCGTCGTTAAACCTAAACCAGTCCCCCGTCTGGGTCTATATCCACTCAACAGGCCATATTCCGCTACCATTTTCCTCCCCACCTCTCTCTCATGAAGCCGGTGTTAAAATAGGGCTTCAAAATCAGGCCCACTGTTTGAGAGTCGCGCCGTGTTTCATTCCAGCAATCCCTTACTAGGTCAGCGCATAGCAAAGACTTATGTATTGGTAACATCATTTAACAGTCCACCTGGTAACGTCAAAAGACCAAATTCGCGAAGTGAGTGACAGTTTTTCACAGAAATGACCTGCATATCCTTGCATCTGGACTAAATTATATTTTAAGACATCCTTCACATGTGTCGTGTTTATATATGTATCAGTAATGTTAAGTGAAATTTAATAACAGTTCTTTACAGGACACGATAATGTCTTTGCTGCCTGTTACGTGTTCCAATCCTGGACAAGTGGACTCACTACGACCTGTGCTGGTAAAAAATAGTAGATTGGTATATCGCTACCACAAATCGTTCTCATTGTGGACTTGTGTTTTAAGCTTATTTATAATTCTCAATAGTTTTAGTTACATCGTAAACGTGGAAAGTGCAACCACCATAAGACACTGCAAGGAGTTACCAATAAAAGAAGCAACAAGCAAAGCTAGTATTGTGGTATCAGGAACAGTGAAGAAGATCCTCAAAGTCCAACAGAATCCAACAGAAACCGAGGAAAAATTTAACGCAATTGTAGACATCAAACGCGTTTTTAAAGGTGATGAAGTCGTATCTTCTTTGGCGACGGTGACTCCTGGTCTGTTACGAGCTCATAAAACAGTAACAATCGTTGGGTTTGGAGATCCATGTATTTGTGATAGTCGGATCCGTGAGAGGGTCACCAAGATATTTCTCTTAAATGTGAATGATAATGGAGAGCTGATGTTAAACGCCTCTGTTGTGCCTTTGACGTTGTATAACTTGGATTATGTTGATGCTGTTGTTCACGGTGAGTCTAAGTATTGTACACTGTCAACTCATTCTTTTATTCTGTCTTTTTTTTGTGTTGTCGAGTTTGACTTGTTCTTCGTCTTCAACTTCCAACGGAGCACAGGTCTTCAACAAACTTCTTCCAGACCTTCCTCTCTCTTGTCACCCCTTCCAATTCTTTCCATGTTTTACCCAGGACCGTGCGGTATATTTTCTCAGTATGATGCAAGTCTTTGAAATGCCGCTCCTTAAATGTCTTTTCTTTAAAATAACCTTTAGTTGTGATTTTGATTTTGCTGCTTATGCCGCCCCCCTTTACGGTCTCGCCTAATGCGGCCGTCTCTTTTGTATCATAGCACGTCACAGCCCTAGTTTTACCTATTCTTTTAACATCAGTCTCCATCTCTCTTCTCCAGGTATGTCTAGGCCTTCCCCTACCAATCTTTCCCTGCGGGTTTCAAAATAGTACCTGTCTTGCAATGCTTTCAGTCGGTCTTCACAATGTATGTCCTATACATCGCCTCATCCTTAGCTCTTTCTCCACTGGAAGTATTTGTTTGATTTTGTTTAACATTGATTTATTATTCTTTGTGTCTTGTTTTTTTGTTTTGTTCCTTCATCTTCCAACGTTTTCAGATATTGATTTGTATACTTTTAAAGTAGTTAGTGGTGGTCAACTGGAGTCTGTGTACATCTCCATATAGCTTGTCTTGGACTGACATCGATTTGTATACGTTTAAAGTAGTTAGTGGTGGTCAGTGAGTCTGTATACATCTCCAAATAGCTTGTCTTGGACTGATATCGATTTGTATACGTTTAAAGTAGTTAGTGGTGGTCAGCTGGAGTCTGTATACATCTCCATATAGCTTGTCTTGGACTGACATCGATTTGTATACGTTTAAAGTAGTTAGTGGTGGTCAGCTGGAGTCTGTATACATCTCCAAATAGCTTGTCTTGGACTGATATCGATTTGTATACTTTTAACCCTTTAGCTGCTAAGGACGTATATATACGTTTTTCCAATTCCCTTCTAAAGACGCCTTAACACGTCTGATATTATCTCTCCTCTGGGGATAAAGACATGTTAACACGTTATACACTGCTACTGTCACTGATATAGGCGTACATTCACGTTTGTGACCTAGAAACAAAGAGTAGATATTATTAGTTAAGCCTTCGGAAAGTATGTAGCAGCTAAAGGGTTAAAGTAGTTAGTGGTGGTCAGACGGAGTCCATGTACATCTCCGTATAGCTTGTCTTGGACATACATCGATTTGTATACTTTTAAAGTAGTTAGTGGTCAACCGAGTCCATGTACATCTCCATACTTTGCTAAGCTTTTGTCTTGTACTGCAGCATCGATTTGTATACTTTTAAAGTAGTTAGTGGTCAACCGGAGTCCATGTACATCTCCATATAGCTTGTCTTGGACTGACATCGATTTGTATACTTTTAAAGTAGTTAGTGGTCAACCGGAGTCCATGTACATCTCCATATAGCTTGTCTTGGACTGACATCGATTTGTATACTTTTAAAGTAGTTAGTGGTCAACCGGAGTCCATGTACATCTCCATAAAGCTTGTCTTGGACTGACATCGATTTGTATACTTTTAAAGTAGTTAGTGGTCAACCGGAGTCCATGTACATCTCCATATAGCTTGTCTTGTACTGACATCGATTTGTATACTTTTAAAGTAGTTAGTGGTCAACTGCAGAGTCCATGTGCATCATCTCCATAAAGCTTGTCTTGGACTAACAAGGGGATTGACCATGTGTTTTCTCTCTGTTCATTGTATGATGGTCCGTGGTCTCCTATAACATACGACCGGCGGGCTCAGGTAAAAATTCGAGGAAATAAAACCCCAACCTTCGCGTGCCCTCGCATTTCCAGTATTGTGTATAAAGACAATTCATTTAAAATCAACATAAAATGCTAAATCGAAGTTATATTATGCAACAAGTTAAGTTTAACAATAAGGAATATCAATATTATTAACATTTTTCATCAATATATAACCATAGACTAGTAGAATTGAGTAAAACTGTAAAAGTTTACAGTATTCTATCAAACATATACAAACACCAGCCCACATTAAATAGAAGTTTTCAATTTTCCGTGTAAGGTATTCGGCTTTAAGTTGCCGGGGGTCGGAAGGCACGGTTGGACATTCCTGTAGTATGTCTGTCACCATCTGGTACTACATGTGCATATGTCAAAATGACATATTGTGTACTTGTTAAACAGATGGCACCTCAGCCCTGTATTATGCCCTGTTCGTAGATGAAAAATGACAATCTGTTCGCCTCTAGTGTTTATTGAGTTTGAACAATACTCGTGTCGTCAAACTGTCAGTTTTTTTGCCCTGCCGAGCTCGCTTTGCAATAGCTAGTTTTAATCATAGCTGGTATTAGCTACAGCTGGTTTTTAGCTATAACTGGTTTTGAACGATAGCTGGTTTTAGCTATAACTGGTTTTGAACGATAGCTGGTATTAGCTATAGCCGGTTTTGAACGATAACTGGTTTTAGCTATAGCCGGTTTTGAACGATAGCTGGTTTTAGCTATAGCCGGTTTTGAACGATAACTGGTTTTAGCTATAGCCGGTTTTGAACGATAGCTGGTTTTAGCTATAGCCGGTTTTGAACGATAACTGGTTTTAGCTATAGCCGGTTTTGAACGATAGCTGGTTTTAGCTATAGCCGGTTTTGAACGATAGTTGGTTTTAGCTATAGCTGGTTGTAGCAATAGCTGGTTTTAGCAATAACCGGTTTTAGCAATAGTCGGTTTTAGCAATAGCTGAATTTAGCAATAGCTGGTTTTAGCAATAGGCGATTTTAGCAATAGTCGGTTTTAGCAATAGCTAATTTTAGCAGTAGCTGTGGTTTTAACAATAGCCGGCTTTAGCAATAGCTGGTTGTAGTAATAGCCGGTTTTAGCAGTAGCCGGTTGTAGCAATAGCTGGTTGTAGCAATAGCTTTTTGTAGCAATAGCTGGTTGTAGCATAGCTGGTTGTAGCAATAGTAGAAATAGATCGGGTACTAGAGCTAAGGGAAGACCAAGAAAAGATAGATAGACAATATCAAGATCACACTACATAAACACGGATATAACACAACAAGGGCGACTCATCTAGCCCTAGAACGCAAATTAAAGCTCCCATCCCTACGCTTAACGGCAAGAGTGGATAGCCAACTACATCTTCCACCTGGGAAAAGACAATAGCAATAGCTGACTTTTATCAATTGCTGGTTGTAGCATTAGCTAGTTTTAGCAACAGCTAGTTTTAGAAATAGCTGATTTTAACAATAGCTGATTTTAACAATAGCTGATTTTAACAATAGCTGATTTTAACAATGGATTCCAACACACTGTGCTAATGAAAAAGCTGACAGATTAGCGAAAGCAGGAGTAAAACAATGACGGAACACTTCTAACACATAATCTCACTAGGAGAGAATAAACACTTCTAACACATAATCTCACGAGGAGAGAATAAACACTTCTAACACATAATCTCACTAGGAGAGAATAAACACTTCTAACACATAATCTCACTAGGAGAGAATAAACACTTCTAACACATAATCTCACTAGGAGAGAATAAACACTTCTAACACATAATCTCACTAGGAGAGAATAAACACTTCTCAACTGGAAACGTTTGAAAGGGATGGCAGGAGAGAGGAAGAGCTGGAAGAAGTTTGTTGACGACCTGTGCTCCGTTGGGAAGTTTAAAGGTGAAGAAGGACTGGAAATGTGCATGGAGTCACAGAGAAGTGACGCAGCAGTGTAGTTGTTAGTGAATTCGCTTCTTATGCGTGTGGTCTAAGTTCAATTCCAAGGTGGGTGTAACTATTTTTCCGACCGTGACGGCTCTCAGGTCAACCACAGCCAACTCTAGATAACTAGGCCAGACAACTGGCTGGGAATCCTGACCTAGATCAGAGAAGGGGGCTGGAAAATATAGATATTTGATAGAACACTGTAAGCTTTTTTTGCAATTTTACTCAATTCTGTGAGTCTATGGTTATTTATTGGTGAAAAATATTCCTAATATTGATATTCCTTATTGTTAAACTTAACTTGTTGGATAATATAACTTCGATTTAGCATGTTGTGTTGATTTTAAAATGAATTCGTCCAGTGGCGGCTCGTCATTAGGGGCCAGTGGGCAGAGCCCACAAAATATAAGGAGAGACGTGTATTTAATATTTTATACATTAAAATATATCCTAACCGAAACCATGATTTTTCCGAAAATATCTGTCTGGCCCCACCAACAAAAAGGATCACGAGCCGCCACTGAATTCGTCTATATACATCACTACTGGAATGCGAGGTCACTTGATGTAGTTGTGGTCTGATTTCCCATAATTCTTACCCGAGTCCGAAAGCCCATAAGTTTACAGTTGGCTCTTGGTCAACCCAGCCTGAATTGGCTACCTGGAAAAACACTAGGAAACTAACACATCCTGTGACGACAGTCAATGAAAAATACCGGCCTAGCGTCGTATTACCCAATATATCTCGAAGTATTATAAAGGGTTTCTTTACTTAAAAAATACGTTTATGGAGTTCTAGACATCAGAATCACCCGAGTGGTTACCATGTCTCAAATTATGGTGTAAAAAATAGAACCACTCAGTGACGGCTCGTCATTAAGGGCCAGAGGCGCCGGGCCCCACCAAAAATAATGTGTAACGTGTATTCATTATTTAATAAATTAAAATATAACCTATCACAAAGCCATGATTTTCCCGAACATTTGTGTCTGGCCCCACCAACAAAAAAGATTACGAGCCGCCACTGGAACCACTGTTACCTGCCACGCATGTCGTAAGAAGCGATTACGGAGGTTGGGCGTAGGGCTAGTTACCCCACACCGTAAAAACACTAGATGGCTACAGAACGGAGAGCGAACCGAGTAAACGCTGGTTGAAACCGGACATTTCGCCGAAGGATAAGCACCAGAGCTCCAAATGGTGCTGAAGATGTGACGTAAAACACACCAATGCTAAGGTTGCATGAATCAGATTTCCACATGAACAGAATTTATGGGAGGTCTGGTACATCGGTCTGGGCAGGGGATCGTGAGAGAGAATCATAATTCAGCTACCCACCACAGAAAGCTCGCCAAGTGTGAAATGAAATGCTTAAGGAAGGCAGTGGGGGTCACCAGGAAAGATAAACTACGAAATGAGGACATCAGAAGCAGAGTTGGCATAACTTCATGCACCGAATACATCGAAAGACAACAAATGCAGGGGTTTGGACATTTAATGATAATGAAATACAACAACCACAAATAGTAGCATACAATAAAAAGATCGGGTACTAGAGCTAAGGGGAAAACCAAGAATAAGATGGATAGATAATATCAAGACCACACTACATAAACACGAATACAGCACAAGGGCGACTCATCTGGCCCTAGAACGCAAATTAAAGCTCCCACCCCTACGCTTAACGGCAAGAGTGGACAGCCAACTACATCTTCCATCTGGGATTTGATTGATTGATTGATTGATAGGACCATCATCATTGCACTTCGGTGAGTAACCATGTGTGCTCCGATCTCTTTCTTACACAGGAAGGTCTCAGCTTCAATACACAAACTCCGCATCACCGGCGAGGGTCCCCGATGTAATTTTGAAGATATTTTTGTAGGAATTTTATTTTAAATTTTTTCTAATGAATTGTTCCCGGGCAGCAGCTTTCCAGCTACGATAGGACTAAGAACTCGATCTCACCTACACTGAGATTAGGGATCTCTGGAAAAACAACCGGATGACTCCACGAGGGAGCGAGCCTGGTACCTTTGGCACGAGAGATGAGCACCTAACCACTACGCCACATCCACATGGGCGCACAGTTTCCCATATTGTCTATTGTCTTTCCCCAGGTGGATGATGCAATTGGTTGTCCATCTGCCCTAAGCGTAGGGGTGGGAGTTTTATTTTGCAATTGGTTGTCCACTCTTGCCCTAAGTGTAGGGGTGGAGTTTTATTTGCAATTGGTTGTCCACTTTGCCCTAAGGTAGGGGTGGGAGTTTTATTTGCAATTGGTTGTCCACTTGCTCCTAAGCTGTAGGGGTGGGAGTTTTATTTGCAATTGGGGTTGTCACTCTGCCCTAAGCGTAGGGGTGGGAGTTTTATTTTCAATTGTTGTCCTCTGCCTAAGCGTAGGATGGGAGTTTATTGCAGTTGGTTGCCCACTCTGCATAAGCGTAGAATGGGAGTTATTTTGCAATTGGTTGTCTCACTCTTGCCCTAAGCGTAGGGTGGAGTTTTATTTTGCAATTGGTTGTCACTCTGCCCTAAGCGTAGGGTGAGTTTTATTTTCAGACCCTTCGTCCACTCTTGCCCTAAGCGAGGGTGGGAGTTTTACTTCGTTCCAAGTGGATGTCCATCTTCCTTGGTTTGATGATTGTATTGATTATGGTCCACTCTTGCACTTCTGTCTAGGGTCCGATTCTTTTTCATTGAGGTCCACTTCTGCTACGGGGTTTATTTTGAAGTTTTTGGAATTATTTATTTTCAATGATTGTCACCTTTCAGCCGAGGTGAATGTTTACATGTTGTCTCTGCCCGAGCTAGGGAGCTTACTTTGCAAGTGTCCCTGCCCTCATGGCGGTTCAATTGTTTCTTTCCAGGTGGATATGATGTGTCCTTTCAAGCTAGGTGGTATTCAATTGGTTGTCCCTAGCGTGGGGGGGGTTATTAATTGGTTGTCACTCTTGCCTAACGTAGGGGTGGGTTTTTGCAATTGGTTGTCTCTTGCTAAGCGTGGGTGGTTTTTTTTCAATTGGTTCTCTTCAAGCAGGTGGGAGTTATTGCAATTGGTGTCACTCTGCCTAAGCGTGGTGATTTTCAATGGTTGTCTCTCCTAAGCGTAGGTGGGTTACATGGTTGTCTCTCAGGTGGGAGTTTTATTTTGCAATGGTTTCTCTTGCCCTAAGCTAGGTGGAGTTATTAATGGTTGTCCTCTGCTAGCGAGGTGGGTTATTGTGGTTCCTCTTGCTAAGCGAGGGGGAGTTTATTGCTGGTTGCACTCTTCTAGGTAGGTGGGAGATTCAATTGGTTGTCTCTCCTAACGTGGGGTGGGAGTTTATTTGAGTTCCTCTCCCAAGCTAGGGGTGGTTTTATTTTGCAATGTTGTCATGCTAAGCTAGTGGGAGTTATTTTGCAATTGTGTCTCTGCCAAGCAGGTGGGATTTATTTGAATTGGTTGCTCTTGCCTAAGCTAGGGTGGGTTATTTTCAAGCCCTCTAACGTAGAGGGATATTGCAATGTTGTCCTCTCTAACAGGGTGAAGCAATTCCTCTTCCACTGGGATTTATTTTGATTGTTGTCCTCTTGCCTAGCGTAGGTGGTTTTTTCATGGTCACTCTTCCTCGTAGGGGGTTTATTTTGAATTTTTTGTAGAGTTTATTTTCAATGGTTGTCCCTTCCAGCGTAGGTGATTATTCAATGGTTTCTCTGCCTAAGCTAGGGGGGAGTTTTATTTGCAATGTCCTCTTGCCCTAACTGGGGGAGTTTTCAATTGTTGTCTTTCTACAGGTGGAGTTTTTTGTTGTTGTCCTCTTGCCAGCGAGTGAGCATTGTTTTTCCTAACTAGGTGGTTATTTGAATGTTTCTCTTCTAACTGGTGGAGTTATTCAATTGCTTGCCTGTAGGGGGTATATGGGTCTTTGCTACGAGGGGTTATTGAAGCCTGCTAGTGGTGGAGTTATTGCAATGGCCCACGTGGGGAGTTATTGATGGTGCTCTTACGTTTATTTTGATTGTGCCTTGCTAGTGTGATTTTTCAGTTGTCACTCTAAGTAGTGGTTTTATTTTCTTGCCAGGTAGTGAGTTTTGAATTGTGCCTTGCCACGAGGGGGGTTTTGAAGGTCTCGCAACGGTGGATTATTCTGTTCTTTCCAGGTGATTTGATGTTCTCTCTAAGCAGGTGGGTTTTTGCAATTGTTCCTTGCCTAAGCGTGGTGGTTTCATGGTGTCCTTCCAAGCGTAGGTGGTTTTGCAATTGGTTGTCTCTCAGCGTGAATTCAAGTTTTTGTGTTTCCTTCCTAAGTGGTTTTCTGGTTCCTCTCCTAAGCGTGGTGGTTTTTGCATTGTTCTCTTACGAGGTGGTTTTTTCATTGGTTCTCTTCACTAGGTGTTATTCTGGTTCTTTGCGAGGTGGTTTTCAATTGTTTCTTTCTAAGCGTAGTGGTTTTCATGTTCCCTCTTGCCACGTGTTTTATGTGTCCTCTTGCTAGCGTAGGTGGGGTTTTTTGATTGGGTCTTCAGCGTGGGGTTATTGCATGTGTCTCTGCCTAAGCGTGGTGAGTTTTGCATGGTTGTCTTTGCCTAAGCGTAGGGTGGGAGTTTTATTTTCAATTGGTTGTCCTCTTGCTAAGCGTAGGGTGGGAGTTTTTTTGCAATTGGTTGTCCTCTTGCCTAGGTGGGTGGGATTTTATTTTGCAATTGTTGTCCCTCTTGCTAAGCGTGGTGGGTTTTATTTGATTGTTTCCTCTTGCCTAGCGTAGGGTGGGAGTTTTATTTGCAATTGGTTGTCCATCTTGCCTAAGCGTAGGTGGGAGTTTTATTTGCAATTGGTTGTCCTCTTGCCAAGCGTAGGTGGGAGTTTTATTTGCAATTGGTTGTCCTCTTGCCTAAGCGTAGGGTGGGAGTTTTATTTTCAATTGGTTGTCCTCTTGCCCTAAGGTAGGTGGAGTTTTTCAATTGGTTTCCTCTTCCCTAGCGTAGGTGGGGTTTTTTTTGCAATTGGTTGTCACTCTTGCCTAGCGTAGGGGTGGGGTTTATTTTCAATTGGTTGTCCTCTTGCCTAAGCGTAGGGGTGGGAGTTTATTTGCAATTGGTTGTCCTCTTGCTAAGGTGGGTGGGGTTTATTTTGCATGGTTTCATCTTGCCCTAAGCGTAGGGGTGGGAGTTTTATTTTGCAATTGGTTGTCACTCTTGCCTAAGCGTAGGGTGGGAGTTTTATTTTGCAATTGGTTGTCCACTCTTGCCCTAAGCGTAGGGGTGGGAGTTTTATTTTGCAATTGGTTGTCCTCTTGCCCTAAGCGTGGGTGGGAGTTTTATTTGCAATTGGTTGTCCACTCTTGCCCTAAGGTAGGGTGGGGTTTTATTTTGCAATTGGTTGTCCTCTTGCCCTAGGTAGGGGTGGGAGTTTTATTTGCAATTGGTTGTCACTTTGCATTGCTAGCAGGTGGGGTTTTATTTTGCAATTGGTTGTCCACTCTTGCCCTAAGCGTAGGGGTGGGAGTTTTATTTTGCAATTGGTTGTCCACTCTTGCCTAAGCGTAGGGTGGGAGTTTTATTTTGCAATTGGTTGTCCATCTTGCCCTAAGCGTAGGGGTGGGAGTTTTTTTGCAATTGGTTGTCCACTCTTGCCTAAGGTGGGTGGGAGTTTTATTTTCAATGGGTTGTCATCTTGCCTCAAGCGTAGGGTGGGAGTTTTATTTTGCAATTGGTTGTCCACTCTTGCCCTAAGCGTAGGGGTGGGAGTTTTATTTTGCAATTGGTTGTCCACTCTTGCCCTAAGCGTAGGGGTGGGAGTTTTATTTTGCAATTGGTTGTCCACTCTTGCCCTAAGCGTAGGGGTGGGAGTTTTATTTTGCAATTGGTTGTCCACTCTTGCCCTAAGCGTAGGGGTGGGAGTTTTATTTTGCAATTGGTTGTCCACTCTTGCCCTAAGCGTAGGGGTGGGAGTTTTATTTTGCAATTGGTTGTCCACTCTTGCCCTAAGCGTAGGGGTGGGAGTTTTATTTTGCAATTGGTTGTCCACTCTTGCCTAAGCGTAGGGTGGGAGTTTTATTTTGCAATTGGTTGTCCACTCTTGCCCTAAGCGTAGGGGTGGGAGTTTTATTTTGCAATTGGTTGTCCACTCTTGCCCTAAGCGTAGGGGTGGGAGTTTTATTTTGCGTTCCAGGTCCAGATGAGTCGCCCTTGTTGTGTTATATCTGTATTTATTTAGTGTAGTCTTGATATTGTCTATCCATCTTTTTCTTAGTCGTCCCTTGGCTCTAGTACCTGATCTCTTTTTATTGTATGCTGTTATTGGTGGTTGGTTGTATTTCCATTAAATGTCCAAACCACTGCATTTGTTGTCTTTCGATGTATTCGGTGCATGAAGTTATGCCCACTCTGCTTCTGATGTCCTCATTTCGTAGTCATCTTTCCTGGTGACTCCCACTGTCTTCCTCAAAGCATTTCATTTCACACGCGGTGAGCTTTCTGTGGTGTGTTGCTGTCAGAGACCAAGTTTGGCAATGGTAACAAAGTGTTGGTAGAAAAATACTTGTTATCATCTGTCTTTTCACTTCCATCTTGATCTTTGGGTGTTGTAATAATGGTGCGAGCTGGTAGGTCAATGCATTTGTTGTCTTTCAATGTATTCGGTGCATAAGTTATGCCCACTCTGCTTCTGATGTCCTCGTTGCGTAATCTATCTTTTCTGGTGACCCCACTGCCTTCCTCAAGCATTTCATTTCACACGTGGTGAGCTTTCTGTGATGTGTTGCTGTCAGAGACCAAGTTTGGCAATGGTAACAAAGTGTTGGTAGAAAAATACTTGTTATCATCTGTCTTTTCACTTCCATCTTGATCTTTGGGTGTTGTAATAATGGTGCGAGCTGGTAGGTCAATGCATTTGTTGTCTTTCAATGTATTCGGTGCATGAAGTTATGCCCACTCTGCTTCTGATGTCCTCGTTGCGTAATCTATCTTTTCTGGTCACCCCCACTGCCTTCCTCAAGCATTTCATTTCACACATGGTGAGCTTTCTGTGATGTGTTGCTGTCAGAGACCAAGTTTGGAAATGGTAACAAAGTGTTGGTAGAAAAATACTTTCTATCACCTGTCATTTCACTCAAATTCATAAAAGCAAATAATCGATATAGGGGATGTTATGGGATTTTATGGGATGTTATGGGATTTTATGGGATTTTATGGGATTTTAGGACCTTTAGAATGTTTCTGTCGTAGTCTATATGTACTGGGAAAGAATTGAAATTCATCACTCCTGTTGTATCCTTTGCTTGATAAAATCCCTTTGATCGAAATGTTGCTGTGTATTGTTATTGTTTGTGTGTTTTGTAAAACTATAGTACATATACGGATGCGAGTCATGGACAATGAACAAACAGATCGAAAAATCTCTGGAGGCCACAGAGATGTGGTTTACAGAAGAATGATGAGAATCCCATGGACTGCTAAAATGACTAATGTTGAGGTGTTGAATGAGGTCAAGACACAGAGAAAACTTATCATCAATATAAGAAAGAGGCAGTCATCATTTTCGGGCATGTGATGAGGAAGGGAGGTTTAGAACACATTGTAATAACTGGTAAAATCGAGGTGAAACGAGACAGAGGGAGACAAAGAGATACAATTTGGATAATCTGGCTTCATGGCATGGTAGAGCGTCAACATCTGAATTGATAGAAAACACCAAAGATAGACATATGTGCATATCCATGATCGCCTACGCTAGCCGGCACGGCACCTTATGATGATGATGACGGTAGTTTGTTTCTAAGTGTTTCGCAAAAGCAATAAAGCACAAAACAACAAGGACAGCAAGAGAACAAACAGCTTAAAATTGTTTACATTATCGCATACACTTAACCAACAAAGCTATAAATTATTAATCGCACACATATAACACCTTCTATATTACTGTGATCATATTTCGATTATATTACCATATATTGATTCGACTAATTGCAAATCTATGTTTTTCGCTTTGCTCTGCTTTCTGTTTGTTTGTGCAACGTATTACGACATCAATTTAGACATGCTTTAAACGCAGACGCCATATTCAAACACGTTTCCGTTTTCTACATGTGGATTACTTGTACAGTTAAAGTGCGATGAAGAAAAAGCTATGCTGGTGCTTTATAATTAATGTAATTGGGCATGGGCGTCATCCATATATATTTTTCCAGGGGTAATGGGAAGGAGGGGGCAAAATAAATCTGTAAAAAAATATTTGGTAGTTTTTCTATGCGGAAATGGAGAAATCTAGATTCGCATAAAAATGGTTTCATCTAAAAGATATTTTCCAATGAAGGCGGGAGGTTTGTGGGGAGGGGACACTTGCATCTCATTGCCTTAACGTATATATATATATAGTTTAGTTAGTTTGTTCCTTTCGTGCCAAAGGCGGCACATAGGGCAGAGGTTTTAGATCTCCATATGATGCGGTTCTTTGCTAGCAGTTGGAGATCTTGTATGGTTTTACATCCCAATAGTTTACTTTCTTGTTGGATGGTTCTTCGAAAAGTATATATATATATCTGCCTTTTTAACCCGGATTGGGGCATAGACCCTCAACCAACTCATGCCAAGTCTTCCTATCTCCTCCGCAGCTCCCTATACCCTTCTTTATATTGTTGATCTTTCCTCAAATCTCGTCTCCATGTATTTCTCGGCCTCCTCTTCTTTCGCTGTCCCTGTGGGTTCCAGAAAAGGACTCTTCTTGTTATATACATCTCCGGTTTTCCCATGTATATATAAATTGTATATTCTTTGTGACCGGTCTGTCGGTATGTCAGTCTGTTTGTTATTTTTAAAAAAAAATATAGGAAATAAATTTATGCTTGAATGATAGAAATAGAATTGGGGCGTGGCGGCACTTACGCGGTAAGGACACCTATGGTAATTGACAGTTCTAATTGTCGCCTGAGTGGTTACCGGGGCCCAAATTGGGGTGTAAAGAATAGAACCACTGTTACCTACCACGTATGTTATAAGAGACGATTAAGGAGGTTGGGCGTGGGGCTGGCTATCCCACACCGTAAAAACAACACTAGATAGCTACAGAACGGAGAGCGAACAGAGTAAACGCTGGCTGAAACCGGACACTACACTCGTCGAATGATAAGCACCAAAGCTCCAAATGGTGCTGAAGATGTGATGTAAAACACACCAATGCTAAGACTGCATGAATCAGATTTCCACATGAATAGAATTTATGGGAGGTCTGGTACATCGGTCTGGGCGGTGATTGTGAGAGAGAGATCGATCGAGATCTAATTGTTAATATAATGTGATAATTGTAATAGCGGGAAGTTGGGAGAGCACGAACAGGAACGCAGGAAAATGGATAGAAATGGAGAGGGAGGTTAAAGGTGAAAGATATTTAATTGGGAAGCTGGAAAACTGCGTGGAAGAGAATTTTAGAGAGAGGAGATTGATTGATTGATTGATTGAATGATTGATTTGATAGGACCATCGTCATTGCACTTCGGTTAGTAACCATCTGTACTCTGATCTCTTTCTTACACAGGAATATCTCAGTTGTAGTGCACGAACTCTGTAGCACCGGCGAGGGTCTCAATGTAATTTTGAAGATGGTGAAGATATTACTGTATAAATTTTATTTTAAATATCTTCTATGAATTTTCTCGGCAGCGACTTTCCAGCCTGCTCTTCTCGATTTTAGGCTGTGAAGGGTTCATTTACGTGCTAAAATTGAACACGGGTGCCTACGTTTTATCGTCTGTCTCCGATAGGACTAGGAACTCGATCTCACCTACACTGAAATAAGGGATCTCTGGAAAAATATCCAGATGGCTCCACGAGGAGCGAACATGGTACCTTTGGCACGAGAGACGGCACCCAACCTCTACGCTACAGAAACCCTCCTTAATTTGGAGAGTGTAAGCATTGAATAGATATATCCAGAAAGAACTCAAAATCAAAGAAAACTGGCTAATGCTACAAATAAGAAAATTGAATTATTTTAACCATATAAAGAGACACGAAAGATCCGCGGTAGCGTATTTGTTTGTGAACTCGCTTCTCAAGGCTGGTGGTCTGGGTTCAACTCCCGCAGTGTGTGTGGAATTTTTCACGACCGCGACGGCTCTCAGGTCGACCCAGCCTCAACTGGGTACCAGACATGCTCTGGGAAAGTAAAGGCGGCCGGCGTGATGCTGACCACATCCACCCATCGTGTGCCGACGGTCAATGAAAAATACTGGCCTAACACTGTATTGAGCTATATACCACGAGGTATGAAAGGGTTCCTTGACTTTTTTCTTTTTTAAAGAGACACAAAGGGTTGGAGAAGACCACTATGAAAAAGGAGACATTCCGGGAAAGAGGAGAAGAGGAAGACAACGGATAAGATGGATTCGGGATGAAATTGATGATTTGAGCTTGGCCACTGCAGAGGAGGAACATCTGGCATATGTGTGTGTGAGAGAGAGAAGAGAGAGAGAGAGAGAGAATAAATTCAGAAGGACTCTTCCCCGTGTGTTGCCGATGCTCACAAGGGAGCAAAGAATATTAACACTGCGACCTACAAGGTATGTCGTAAGATTCGACTGATATAGGCAAGCCACACTTGTAAATAAAAAGCGTAGCTGAAATTGGATATGCTGGTCTACTTGTAGACGCATAACTGGCACAACGCACAATCGCTCTTAGGCTCAGATCACATACAAATCTCACAGAGTGGTTTTTGAGGGCCCGGCAAAACACCTGAAAGCTCATATATATATATCAACTATCGAGTTGTGTACCCTTCTACATCTGCAGGGGAAGACTGAGCGCCTATGGGTCTGCCCGAAGTACTAAGACGTCGCTTAACTAATAGCCACTATTCTATCTATATCCTCTTCAACCCGCTGCCTTGCAGGTCGGCTGGGACAGCCAAAGGCTGACGGAGAGCGAATCCAGTAAACGCTGGTTGAAATCGGACACGTCGCCGAAGGACAAGCACCAGAGCTCCAAATGATACTGAAGTGTGACGTAAAACAAACGTTCTTGGCAAAGGCTGTTTATATATCACAATAAGAATGATAAAAATGGCCGAAAAGAACGATCGAGAAGAAGAAGAAGAAGATATTCTCTTCGTTTCCCGATTGACACATAAGCCTTACACAAGAGACTTCCACTGTTGCCGTTCTGCTGCCTTTCTACCAACCGTTTCCCACGTCAGGCCACACTCCTTCTCCACAGTTATTCTCCATGTTTCTTGTGAACGTCCAGGCATTCTCTTCCCATCAACTGTCCATCTGATACCTGTCCTAGCCAATACCCCTACTGGCATATGACATACATGTCCAATCTACCTTCATCTTCGTCTTTTATGATGGCCTCCAGCCCGCCTGCTCAGCGTGTTCGTAGCGCGTTGAATGACGGGTAACAAGCCCCTTGTGAGTGCGGTTCATTTCCGCGGGCTGGCAGAAAAGCCACATCCTCTCAAGATTTACGTTTTTCGTGGCACTGAACCGAAGGGTTATGGTGTCCATGGCATCGAGCCGAAGAGCTGAAAGCTCAAGTGCTTCTGGATCGGGGGAAAAAAATGATGATCTCCAAAAATGCACAGTCCTTTCGTTTCAAAAGCTCCTCATTTGTTATGGTATTTGGCCAGAATTGGTAAGGAGTAAAAGGTCATTTTTCCTTGAGGAGATTCACAAACAAGCAAACAAACAAACAAATAAACAAACACACTTTGTGCCCCCAGAAAATTGTTTTGTGTTTTACGCAGAGACGAAATGTGGATAGACAAGGGGACACTACTGTGTAAAAACTCTGATTAGAATGCAAGAAAATGTATTACTTTGTTATTTCCCCTTCCTTTTCAAGGACATGTTGAACTCGCCCACATTAGAACATTTAGCTGCTGCTCCTACTACTCACTACTGCTACTACTACTACTACTACTACTACTACTACTACTACTCTACATACTACTACTACTACTGCTGCTGCTCTACTGCTACACTGCTGCTACTCTCTGCTACTACTACTGTATATACATGCTGTCTATCTGCTGACTCTAACTGCTATTACAGCCTGTACTACTCTACTCTGCTCTACACTGCTGCTGCCTGCTGCTGCTGCTACTGCTGCTGCTACTGCTGCTCTCCTGCTGCTGCTGCTAGCTGCTGCTCTGCAGCCTGCTCTCTGCTGCTGCTACTGCTGCTATGCTACTAGCTGCTGCTGCTGCTGCTGCACTGCTACTGTCTGCTACTGCCTAGCTGCTGCTGCTACTACTATGTCTTGCACTGCTACTGCTGCTACTTGCTACTAGCTGCATGCTCTGCTCTTGCTGCTACTATGCTCTCTACTGCTCTGCTGCTGCTGCTGCTGCTGCATGCTGCTGCTGCCACTTTGCTGCTGCCTGCTCTACTGCTGCTGCACTGCTGCTGCTGCTACTCACTGCTGCTCTGCTGCCTACATGCTAACTACTCTGCTACTGCTCTCTTACGCGCTACTGCTAGCTGCTGCTCGCTGCTACTCTACTGCTCACTGCTGCTGCTCTGCACTCTGCTACTGCTACTGCTGCTCCCTGCTACTGCTGCTGCTACTGCTACTGCTGCTGCTGCTGCTGCTGCTCTACTGCCTGCTACAGCTGCTGCTGCTGCTGCTGCTGCTGCTGCTACACTCTGCTCTACTGCTGCGCTCTGCTGCTGACTACTGCTGCATGCAACTTTACTTGCTAGCTACTATCTCACACTCCGCTACATGCTGCTCTGCACGTGCTGCTACACCTACTACTGCTACTACTACTGCTGCCTATTTGCTGCTGCTGCTACTATGCTACTCTGCTGCTACATTGCTCTGCTGCTGCTACTGCTCTCTACTGCTGCTCTGCTCTGCACTGTGCTCTGCGCACAGCTGCTGCTCTACTGCTGCATGCTGCTACTCTAGCTGCTGCTACTGCTGCTGCTAGCTGCTGTCCACTGCTGCTGCTAGCATGCCTGCTGCTGCTGCTCTGCTGCTGCTCTACCTGCTGCTGCTGCTGCTGCTGCCTGCTGCTGCTGCTGCTGCTGCTCTGCTGCTGCTGCTGCTGCTAGCTGCTGCTCTGCTGACTGCTGCTGCTGCTGCTGCTATGCTGCTGCTACTGCTGCTGCCTAGCCTGCTGCTGCTGCTGCTCTACTGCTGCTGCTGCTGCTGCTGCTCTCAGCTACTAGCTGCTACTGCTGTTCTACTGCTACTCTACTACTCTACTACTACTGCTCTACTGCTACTGCTACTACTGCTACTGCTCTACTCTCTGCTACTGCTGCTCTGCTGCTGCTACTGCTGCTACTGCTCCCTGCTGCTGCTACTGGCTGCTACTCCCTACTACGTACTGCTACTGCTGCTCAGCTGCTGCAGCTCTGCTACTGCTACTGCTGCTGCTACTCGCTGCTACTAGCTGCTACTCTGCTGCTGCTCACTGCTGCTGCTGACCTACTGCTGACTACGCTGTGCTACTGCTGCTGCTACTACTGCTCGACTGCTACTGCTGCTAGCTGCTGCTGCTACTACTACTTGCTGCTATGCTCTGCTGCTGCTGCTGCACATACTGCTGCTGCTATGCTGCTGCTGCTGCACTCTGCTCTGCTGCTACTGCACTGCTGCTACTGCTACTCTGCTACTACTACTGCTGCTCTGCTACTCTACTACTACTGCTCTCTAGCTACATGCTACTACTGCTACTAGCACTGCTACGCTACTAACTAGCTGCCAAGTTAAATATAAATAAGATTCAGACCTTTGTCTACGGATTTCTTCAGCGAATTCTCAGACTGAGATGGTATGATAGAGTTGCAAACACAGACTGAGATGTATGATATGCAAACACAGACTGAGATGGTATGATAGAGTTGCAAACACAGACTGAGATGGTATGATAGAGTTGCAAACACAGACTGAGATGGTATGATAAGAGTTAGCAACACAGACTGATGGTATGATAAGTTCAAACCATAAGTGGATGATAGAGTTGCAAACACAGACTGGATGTATGTGAGTGCAAACACAGACTGAGATGTATATAGAGTTACACAAGACTGAGATGGTATGATAGAGGCAACACATGATGAATGGATGATAAGTTGCAAACACAGACTGAGATGGTTGATAGAGTTACCAACACAGACTGATGGTATGATAGATTGACAAACACATACTGAGATGGTAATGATAGAGGCAAACACAGGAATGGTATGATAGAGTTGCAAACACATACTGAGATGGTATGATAGAGTTACCAACACAGACTGATGGTATGATAGAGTTGCAAACACATACTGAGATAGTATGATAGAGTTGCAAACACAGACTGAGATGGTATGATAGAGGTGCAAACACAGACTGAGATGGTATGATAGAGTTACCAACACAGACTGAGATGGTATGATAGAGGTGCAAACACAGACTGAGATGGTATGATAGAGTTGCAAACACAGACTGAGATGGTATGATAGAGTTACCAACACAGACTGATGGTATGATAGAGTTGCAAACACATACTGAGATGGTATGATAGAGTTGCAAACACAGACTGAGATGGTATGATAGAGTTGCAAACACATACTGAGATGGTATGATAGAGTTGCAAACACAGACTGAGATGGTATGATAGAGTTACCAACACAGACTGAGATGGTATGATAGAGGTGCAAACACAGACTGAGATGGTATGATAGAGTTGCAAACACAGACTGAGATGGTATGATAGAGTTACCAACACAGACTGAGATGGTATGATAGAGTTGCAAACACAGACTGATGGTATGATAGAGTTGCAAACACAGACATGTAGATAAGAACTGGACAGGAACACATGATGACTCAATGTAAGAAGAGAAAATGGCGATGTGTCAGGTATACCTTACGGAAGACCAAGTCGAGTGTCGTTAGACAAGCACTTGAGTGAAACCAGCAGGGAAAACGGAAAAGGGGACTTCTTAAACAGACCTGGAGACGAAGTCTTCTTAAGGAACTGAAAAATGCTCGACTATCCTGGAAGGCCATACAGAAAAGAGCTGGAGACCGGGAAAACTGGCGAGCAACAAGTTAGGCCCTATGCTCCACGAGGAGCGAAGAGAAATACATTAAGTAAGTCAAAACTATGACTACGCATGACTTCATATCGCCCCTCCCTCAACCCCCCTCCCCCTTTTAAACTATTGTATATTGTCTTTAGCTCAAGCAGTAGTGAGCTCGATCACAAACCCAAGCGTACCTGGTTCAAACCCCAAGGTGGGCAAGTTTGGAAGCAAATTTGTTTCCGTGGGATTTTTACAAAAGGTAAATATAGACCTCACCGTTCAGAAAGCAATAGCAAACTATTGAACGTATAAGTGATGCCAAGAAAATCAACGGCTCGTTTACTGTGGTTGATGGCTACGTCCTGTAACGGATATGCAGATTTTCATTTCATATTGTCTTGCCCCAGTTGAAAGATGGAATTGGTTGTCCGCTCTTGCCGTTAAGTGTAGGGGTGAGAGCTATAATTTGCGTTTCAGGGCCAGACGAGTCGCCCTTGTTGTGTTATATCTGTATTTATTTAGTCTGGTCTTGATATTGTCTATCCATCTTGTTCCTGGTATTCCCTTGGCTCTAGTACCTGGTCTCTTTTTATTGCATGCTGTTATTGGTGGTTGGTTGTATTTCATTCTCATTAAATGTCCAAACCACTGCATTTGTTGTCTTTCGAAGCATTCTGTGTATGAAGTTATGCCCACTCTGCTTCTGATGTCCTCATTTCGTAATCTATCTTTCCTGGTGACCCCCACCGCTTTCCTCCCTCAAGCATTTCATTTCACACGTGGTGAGCTTTCCGTGGTGTGTTGCCCCTTTGAACATCATCAGCATTCTTCTGTGATTGATAGTAACGTCATCGCGGTCAAAGAAATTATTCCAGAAAGCCATTCTCTTGCCTGGATATTTGACATATGTAAAGGGGAGAGAACTCGACTATGTACAGATGAATATCTGCTGAACGAAATGAAATATTGTGTGAATGAGTGAATGCCCCTTGATTGATCCTCTAAACTTCTAAAGCAATCAATACAATGGAATCCATAACATGTAATCAGTTTGAAGGCAAGTAGGTTTTTTTTTTTTTTTTTATATTTCTGATCAAAATTCCATTTCTTCTTCTTTTTCCAGCGCTCCATATCTCATCATCATCATTAATCCTCTCCGCTCCTCGTGGAGCATAGAGCCTCAACAGTTGTTCGCCACTCTTCTCGATCTCTGGCTGTTCTCTTTATGGTCTCCCAGGTCAATTGAGCACTCTTCAGCTCCTCAGTAAGACCTCGTCTCCAAGTCTGCTTAGGGCGTCCTCTTTTCGTTTTCCTGCGGGTTCCACTCGAGCACCTGTCTAGTGACACTCGACTGTGTCTTCCGCAAGGTATGGCCTATCCATCGCCATCTTCTCCTCTTGACCTGTGTCATCATAGGTTCCTGCCCTGTTCTTATCCACAGCTCCATATCTACCACTTGTTAAACCACTCTTTGTGATTTGTATGTGATCCGAGCCTAAGAGCGATTGTACGCTATGCCAGTTATGCGCCTATAAGTAGGCCAGCATATCCGATTTCTGAGACGATTTTTATTTGCTGGTGTAGCTTCACTAGGCCCCTATCTCTGAAGTCGGAGAAGGTGAGGGACAAAGATGATAGGAAAGCAAGCATTCACGCAAAAGTAAGCTAGAAGCACCATACTGGACGCACTGATTATGCATGAATTTATAGCGGGCGAACGAGAAAAAGAAGAATAGGACCCTACCTTAGATGCCTCTTATGACATGCCTTGTAGGTCGCAGTGGTACTATTCTGTGCTCCTCTTACAAACACTGATGACCACATTTTCTGGGGTCTCTGTAGCGTAGAGCTTAGGTTCTCGTCTCTCGTGCTAAAGGTACCAGGTTCGCTCCCTCGTGGAGCCATCTGGATATTTTTCCACAGATCCCTGATCTCACTGTAGGTGATGTCGCGCTCCTAGTCCTATCGGAGACGGACGGTAAAACGTAGGTCCCTTGTTCAATTTGAGCTAATAAAAGAACCCTTGGCTCTTCAAAATCGAAAATAGTGGGCTGGAAAACCGCTGCCCAGGCAAAATTCATTAGATAAGATTAAAAATAAAAATTCCTACATACATATCTTCACCAACTTCAATATTACATCGGTTACACTCGCCGCTGCTACCGAGTTCTTTGTGTACATCATCTGAGATCTTTCTGTGCAAGAAAGAGATCAGATCACCAGATTATTCACCGAAGTGCAATGATGATGGTCCTATCAATCAATAAATCAATCAATCAATCTGATAATTAAATAGAAGACATCAGAGATGAGTTCCGCTAAGAATGGCTGATCAAACCGAAGAAAGGCTGATCGATACTTATATTTGATTTATGTTATCAATATTAGCCATCTTGCCTGTCAGACGATTGACAATACGGACAGGATATGACGTGTGAAATATGACGTTTATAGTATAGCTATTTATAGCCTGAGTGTGTTGTTTTTTTCCCCACTGCGTTGTCAATTTGTAAAAGTGTTAGTACCAAGCCTGGATGCTGACATTAAATGATAGAAGAAAACTAGTCACAACAGAGATGAAGTGTCTACACAGAATGCTGGGTGTAACAAGAAGAGACCGGTTGAGAAATGAAGACATCAGGAAAAAAGTGTGTACAACATCAGTACTAGACTTCATCAAGAAACAACAAATTAAATGGTTCGGCCACGTAAGCAGATTACCAACAGACAGTGCGACCAAAGAGCTATGTTGCTCCGATACAATGGATACAAAGCAAAAGACCGGTCACGCAAAAGATGGACCTCCGAGATAATAGACACGACGAAAGACACTGTTTATGAAGCACACACAAAAGCCCGTTCTAGAAATCTCTTCTTATCCTGACACTGAGGCAAAACAGGAAAGGAGAAAAGAAAGGTAAATATGAACTATCTAAGTGCTGTCCACACTTTTTACATATTGGGGCGCATCTGACTATGGAAATTGGGACTCGGGCGCAGTATTGTAACTGCAATAATAACAATAATAATAATAGTAACAATAAAGTAATATTAATCGTAACACTTATCAACATTATCATCATCAACATCATCAACATCATTATCATCATTATCAGTATCATCATCAACATCATCATCATCATTATCATCAACATCATCATCATCATCATCATTATCATTATCATCATCATCATTATCATCATCATTATCATCATTATCATCATCATCATCATCATCATTATCATCATCATCATCATCATCATCATCATTATCATCATCATCATTATCATTATCATCATTATCATCATCATAATCATCATCATCATTATCATTATCATCGTCATCAACATCATCATCATCATCATCATCAACATCATCATCATCATTATCATCATTATCATCATCATCATCAAATAGCTTGTCCTGAGCAGAACTCTGCCACCTTTAGTCCTTCAGGATTTCTTTCTCTCATAAGCCAGATGTCCCGCCTCTGCAGCCGTCATGCTCAAACCATCAGTTACATCCTGAATCCATCTTCTCCGTGGTCTTCCTCTTCTCTTATTTGCCGGTATGCCTCCTTCCATGATTGTCTTCTCCAACCTTCGTGTCTTTTTATATGTCCAAAATACCTGCTGCCTTGCAGGTAGGCTGGGACAGCCAAAGACTGACGGAGAGCGAACCCAGTAAACGCTGGCTGAAACCGGACACATCGCCGAAGGATAATCACCAGAACTCCAAATGGTGCTGAAGATGTGACGTAAAACACACCAATGCTAAGGCTGCAGGAATCAGATTTTCACATAAATATAATTTATGGGAGATCTGGTACATCGGTCTGGGCGGTGATCGCGAGAGAGAATCCACTCTAAACGTTTAAAAAAACATTGTGCAAAAATATGAAAAAAAGAAAACTATGGCGAAACACGTACAAATAAATTACTGTAATTTTACCAAGTACAAAATTGCTACCAAATATTTTCATCATCTGCAAATTACATCAGGAATCCCGCTGGTGTTACAAAATTCGTGCACTGCAGCTGAGATCATCCTGTGTAAGAAATATAGATCGGAGCACAGATGGTTACTCACCGAAGTGCAATGATGATGGTCATATCAATCAATCAATTAATCAATCAAATCTATCAATCAAATCAACCCATCAATCAATTCACCAATCAATCAAATCAATCAATCCATCAATCAATCAAATCCATCAATCAAGCAATCAACCCATCCATCAATACATCAATCTATCAATCCGCCAATCAATCCATCAATCAATCCATTCCATCAATCAATAAATAAATAAATCCATCAATCAATCAATTCGTCAATACATCAATCAATCCATCCATCAATCAATCAATCCTCCAATAAATCCATAAATCAATACATTCCATCAATCACTCAATAAATAAATCCATCCATCAATCCATCCATCCATCAATCAATAAATCCATCAATCAATCAATAAATCCATCAATCAATCAATCCGCCAATCCATCCATCAATCCATCCATCAATCAATCAATCCTCCAATCCATCCATCAATCAATCCATCAATCCGCCAATCCATCAATCCATCAATCAATCAGTCCGCCAATCCATCCATCCATCCATCCATCCATCAATCAATCACACCAAATTAGTGAACGCTTGATGAGAGAATGTGTGTGTGTATGTGTACAAAAAAAGAATAGAAACAAATGGATAAATAAAACTAAAGTGATAGTAACAAAACAACGATGAACATTTAACAACTCTCCATCCCAGCTTTCAGCAAACACATCTTTTGTTACATCACAAACTTTGCTAATAAATTATTAATATTTTAATAATACCTTCTCTTCAAGTAAAAACGTTCGAATCTCCAATTGCCGCCCACACGGGATTTGTTGAAGCAATTCAAATGTAACCCGACTCAGTGTCGGATATCAATGAGTTCAGTCCAGGATGACCATTTGAAATAATTGAAGATATGTCGATTGTGTTAGAGACAATCTGTTTGTTGATTGTTTTTACAAGTTATGTGTGGGAGAGAGAGATAAAGGAGAAATAGGGAGAGAGATAGAGAGAGAGATAAAAGAGAGAGAGAAAAGAAGAAAGATAAATGGATAACGAGATAAACGGAGAAAGAGATAAGGGATAAGGAGATAAAGGAGAGAAAGAGATAAAGGAAGAAAGATAAATGGATAACGAGATAAAGGAGAGAAAGAGATAAGGAATAACGAGATAAAGGAAGAAAGATAAATGGATAACGAGATAAACGGAGAGACAGAGATAAAGGAAGAACGCAATAAAGGGATAAAACACGTAATTACAAAGTACTGTAGTTTTACAAATTACAAAAACAATGACAAAATACAGCAACGTTTCGACCAACAAGGCCTTTATCAAGCAAACGAACAAACAGGAGTGACAAATTAAAATGAAACACAAATGGACGACCAAATACAAACGTATCTAAGGAAAATCTGGAATAAAAACGAATAACGAAATAAATGTAACACAAAAACACACATAAAACTAGAAATAGAAAGGAAAAGAAACAATGAAACATCTAGTAAATATATAACTTGAATACATGCAACATATACCCATATAGATTACAAAGCAGGGGAAGAGAAAGTACTAAGAAGCATAAGAATGGAATATAACATGAATACATGCAACATATACCCATATAGATTACAAAGCATGGGAAAAGAAAGTACTAAGAAGCATAAGAATGTAATACGTTGAGCCCGCGTGGTCGCAAGGTACCATACAAAGAAATCAACCGATTCTCCAGAGCAAATCGACTGCGATCATCCGAGGAACATGATCGGATGGCTGTGACCTGGACATCGTGAGCACCTAAATGGCCAGTGTCATTGAAATGGGTGGCTACAGGGTCACAGAGCATTGACGTATGTCGCGTAAGTGTTGGGCGAATCGGTCACTGAGCCTCTTGCCTGTCTCGCCGATATAAGCCTTGTTACACCGCTTACAGATAATAGCATAGATAAGATTACGGGACTCGCATGTGAACCCATCGTCAATAAGAAACGTGCCTAAAGGAAAGATACAGTACGCGTCTGTATCACCTAAGCACACGTGTTGCAACGCCGACGACCACACTGGACAGTGCCAAAATGAGTCTGGATATTGGACTTAAGGCGACTGTGTACCAACATATCCTTAAGACTTCTGTCCCGTCTGTAAGACACCAAAGGATAGTTGGGGAAGACAGAACGGGTCTCAGGATCTGATCTAAGGAGAGACAGATGACGGAATAAAACATTTTCACCAGGGAACTATGGGGGTGGTAAGTTAAGATAAGTTTTACTCTGTCAGAGTTAGTAGTCCTATGCTGACTGGTAAGGGCCTGCTGGCGAGTGATTTTGATGACTGGACACCCAAACCTGGTGCCTCTAACGCTCTTGATCTCTACATCAAGAATACTATACATGATATTGGACTGCTCCACCCAAAACGCCTTTGGCAGTCTAACATGTCACCGTCGGAGTTTCGTGCTCTATCACACCTCCGTCGACGTGATGACATTGTTATCAAACCCGCCGACAAAGGCGGAGCTATAGTCGTCTGGAGCAAAGATCTTTACCTTCAGGAAGGTCATACCCAACTGCGTGACACTCAGTTTTATAAAACTAGCCCTACTGATGTCACTCAGTCTAATAATAATAAGGTTCGTGAAGTCATTAAGAACTTAATTGCCACGAACGACCTTCCATCCAGTGCATCATCACTCTGTGTGATCGATAGCTGTTTGGGTAAACCCGCCTTCTATATGCTCCCCAAAATTCATAAACTCCACAATCCCGGTAGGCCTATCGTTTCTGATTGCTCCTGCCCTACGGAACACATCTCGAATTCCTTGATAGCATCTTTAATCCCATAGTCACCACACTCCCGTCATTTTTGAAGGATACAAACCACGCTTTGTCTGTCTTTTCTACCATTGAGTTGCTACCGAGAGAACCTACCGTCTCTTCCTCCTTGATGTGTGCTCATTGTACACTTCTATACCTCATCCTGACGGCCTTATAGCTCTCCAGTTCTTTCTCAATAGGAGAACTAATCCACTTGTGTCAACTTCTGCTCTCCTTCGTCTTGCGGAACTAGTTCTCACTCTTAACTCCTTTCAGTTTAATGACCAATTCTTTGAGCAGATCAGTGGGGTTGCCATGGGTACTAAAATGGGACCTAGTTATGCTTGTCTTTTCATGGGCTATCTTGAACACCTAGTATGGACTACATATGATGGCCCCTTCCGTCTGTCTATCACAGATACATTGATGACTGTATTGGCATCACTGATATGCCTGAAGCCGATTTGTCACGCTTCATTAATTTCATTAATGTTTTCAACCCTTCTATTCGTTTTACTTCTCACATCTCCACTACTTGTGTCAACTTTCTTGACATTACTATCACCTTACGCCTATCCACTATCTATACATCAGTATATTACAAGCCTACTGATGCACATAGTTTTCTCCTCTATACTTCTTCCCATCCCCGGGCTTGTCGTGACTCTTTGCCATTCTCGCAGCTCTTACGCCTTCGTCGCCTTTGTAGTGAGGACGATGATTTTCTTGAGAGAGCTCGCGAGATGCTTGATTTCTTTCGTAGGCGCCTATACCCAGAGAGGGTGCTTGTCTCGGCTATGCATCGAGTTCAGAAAATCACTCGCCAGCAGGCCCTTACCAGTCAGCATAGGACTACTAACTCTGACAGAGTAAAACTTATCTTAACTTACCACCCCCATAGTTCCCTGGTGAAAAATGTTTTATTCCGTCATCTGTCTCTCCTTAGATCAGATCCTGAGACCCGTTCTGTCTTCCCCAACTATCCTTTGGTGTCTTACAGACGGGACAGAAGTCTTAAGGATATGTTGGTACACAGTCGCCTTAAGTCCAATATCCAGACTCATTTTGGCACTGTCCAGTGTGGTCGTCGGCGTTGCAACACGTGTGCTTATGTGATACAGACGCGTACTGTATCTTTTCCTTTAGGCACGTTTCTTATTGACGATGGGTTCACATGCGAGTCCCGTAATCTTATCTATGCTATTATCTGTAAGCGGTGTAACAAGGCTTATATCGGCGAGACAGGCAAGAGGCTCAGTGACCGATTCGCCCAACACTTACGCGACATACGTCAATGCTCTGTGACCCCTGTAGCCACCCATTTCAATGACACTGGCCATTTAGGTGCTCACGATGTCCAGGTCACAGCCATCCGATCATGTTCCTCGGATGATCGCAGTCGATTTGCTCTGGAGAATCGGTTGATTTCTTTGTATGGTACCTTGCGACCACCGGGCTCAACGTATTACATTCTTATGCTTCTTAGTACTTTCTCTTCCCATGCTTTGTAATCTATATGGGTATATGTTGCATGTATTCATGTTATATTCCATTCTTATGCTTCTTAGTACTTTCTCTTCCCTGCTTTGTAATCTATATGGGTATATGTTGCATGTATTCAAGTTATATATTTACTAGATGTTTCATTGTTTCTTTTCCTTTCTATTTCTAGTTTTTATGTGTGTTTTTGTGTTACATTTATTTCGTTATTCGTTTTTATTCCAGATTTTCCTTAGATACGTTTGTATTTGGTCGTCCATTTGTGTTTCATTTTAATTTGTCACTCCTGTTTGTTCGTTTGCTTGATAAAGGCCTTGTTGGTCGAAACGTTGCTGTATTTTGTCATTGTTTTTGTAATTTGTAAAACTACAGTACTTTGTAATTACGTGTTTTGCCAATCAAATAGTTTTACTGCAGTTCCATATATATATACTGAATAAAGGGATAACGAGATAAAGGAGAGAAAGAGATAAAGGGAAAACGAAAGAGAGAGAGAGATACACGGAGAAAGAGAGATAAAGGCGAAATAGAGAGAGAGATGAAGGGAAAGAGATAAAGGGATATAGAGAGATAAAGGGATATAGAGAGATAAAGGGATATAGAGAGATAAAGGGATATAGAGATAAAGGGATATAGAGAGATACATGGATATAGAGAGATAAAGGGATATATAGAGATAAAGGGATATAGAGAGATAAAGGGATATAGAGAGATAAAGGGAGAAAGAGCGAGTTATAGAAAGGGAGAAAGAGCGAGTTATAGAAAGGGAGAAAGATTGAGTTATAGAAAGGGAGAAAAAAAAGAGAAAAAGGGGGTCTCCATGGCGAAGTGGTTAAGTCATGTGCTTGTCTTACTAAAGGTTGTGGGTTCCAATCCGGACTGAGTCACGTGTGCATTTTGTCATGAGATCCCTAGAATTATTGATGAGGCTACGGAGTTTGTGTAACACTGGCGTGACATATATGCCATCAGGGACTGAGTGTCATATGAGGGTACCCGGTGTAATGAAATTAATCCTTCGTATTTGGAAAGTTTTTAATGAATGAGAGAGTGAGAGAGAGAGAGGGAGAGAGAATTAGAGGGAGTTAATGAGAGAGTGAGGGAGAGCGTGAGAGAGATTTGAGAGAGTTGGAGAGAGTGAAAGAGAGAGAGTTAGAGTGATAGAGAGAGTGATAGAGTGAGTGAGAGAGAAAGTTAGAGAGAGAGCGTGAGAGAGTGTGAGTGAGAGAGAGTGAAAGAGAGAAAGAGAGTGTGCGAGATAGCGAGGATGAGTGAGTGAGTGAGTGAGTGAGTGAGGGAGAGAGAGAGAGTGAGAGTGAGAGAGATCGAAAGAGAGTGTGCGAGAGGCGAGTGAGAGAGCGTGAGAGAGCGAGATAACGTTAGAGAGAGTGTGTGAGAGAGAGAGAGAGAGAACGTTAGAGTGTGAGAGCCTGAGAGTGAGAGAATAAGAGAGGTGAGAGAGGCGAGAGAAATAGAGTGAGTGAGAGAAAGTTAGAGAGAGTGTGAGAGCGTGAGGGTGGAAGAGAGAGAGATAAAGGAGAGATATTAAGTAAATAAAAAGAACATAGTTAACGCCATGTTGACATTTCGCTGATAGCTATTCATGAAGTGAATTCATTATTTGTCCACACAGACCTGTGACACTAGGTGACAGCTACTGAATTGTTGACGTGGAGTCAATAGTCGATTCTTCTACATTTTTTATTGTTTAGTTTTTGTATCGGTTTCAGTGACGTGTTGGTATTTGTCGGTCTTTGTGTGTGTGTGTGTGTGTGTCAACATGCGCCTACACGAAAACTCACATGCACACACACACCGTGTGTTGTATTTTCCAAAATCGTTATATCGTGACCCCCGGCACTATAAGGCCGACTAGCTCAGACGGGAAATCGAAAATATTCCTGTTAAATGAGGTCTGGTTTTTATATATGTTTGATAACAACACCCGCCTGCCCAGCGTGTTCGTAGCGCGGTGGACGACGGATGACAAACCCCCTGTTAGTGCGGTTCAATTCCACGGGCTGGAAGAAAAGCCACAGGTTATCCAGATTTACAGTGTTCGTGGCACCGAACCGAAGAGTTACGATGTCCATGGCACCGAGCCGAAGAGTTATGATGTCCATGGCACCGAATCGAAGAGTTATGATGTCCATGGCACCGAATCGAAGAGTTACGATGTCCATGGCACCGAACCGAAGGGTTACGATGTCCATGCCACGAGCCGAAGAGCTGAAAGCTCAAGTACTTCTGGATCGAAAAAAAAAATGTTTGATAGAACACTGCACGGTTTCTTTGCAATTTTACTCAATTCTATGAGTCTATGGTTATTTATTGATGAAAAATATTCCTAATATTGATATTCCTTATTGTTAAACTTAACTTGTATAATATAACTTCGATTTAGCATGTTTTGTTGTTTTTAAAATGAATTAGTTTTTATGCAACAATACTGCAACGCGAGGATCACACGATGATTGTGGTCTTATTTCCTAGAATTTTTACCTGAGCCATCTGGCCTTATATTATTGGAAGCCACGGTTCGATTCATCATATCTTTTTTACAAGTCCAAACTACTTTAATTTTCTCTTTCTTATTTGTAGCATCAGCCAGTTTGCTTATTTGTAGCATCAGCCAGTTTGCTTATTTGTAGCATCAGCCAGTTTGCTTATTTGTGCGTTTGTTGTGTGTATTCAGAAAATGGGGAACGGTTATAACGAACAAGTTTCTTATGCAGTTATATTGCAGTCAAGCTGATTTTGTCTGATTGATGTCCCTTCGCAAATTGCAATTCATGATGAACAGTTTTGTCGTTGCTATTGTAGCACAGCCAGTTTGCATTTGTATGCGGTCGCAGTTTTCTTATTTGGTACACGGCCGTTTCATTTGACTAGTTACACAGCCATTTCCTTATTGTAATATCATGATTTTCTTATTTGTACAACAGCAGTTTGTTACTTGTGCATGAGTTGCCTATTATGAACTATACCAGTTTTCTTATTTGTACATCAGCCAGTTTTCTTATTGTCATCAGCCAGTTTGCTTATTTGTAACATCAGCCAGTTTTCTTATGTAGCATCAGTCAGTTTCTTATTGTAACATTAGCTAGTTTCTTATTTGTAGTATCAGCCAGTTTCTTATTTGTAGCAATCAGTCAGTTTGCTTTAATTTGCAAGTTCTTTCTGGATATATCTATTTGTTCTCTTCTCTGTATATGGCATCATAGACTCTTCTGTAACACTTATACAGGGTGTTCAACTTAAAAGCAGCCTATGGAGCTAATCTGGCATATATGTATGGAAATGGAAGGTTCTGTTATGACAGTATAGGTCAGGTTGCGATGGTGTGTAATTGTAGTGCGGGAAGGGGCGATGAACAAATATAACGTAGACAGCCTAGTCAGAACCGGTTTAAATAGTAAATAAACACCACGCGTTAGGTTATCTGGCAACTTTCGATTTGTCAATGGGGCTGCAATTATCTTGAACACCTGTATATATATATGCGATAGGACTCGTGACTTATCAGTAGTGATCTGATATAACCCAATAGTACCTGGTTCAAGTCTCGCGGCGGTCAATTTGGAAGCAAATATATTCCCGTTGATTTTTACGAAAGGTAAAAAATAGATCTCATCGTTCAGAAAACAATTGAAAACTACTGAACGTATAAGTGGAGTCTATAACATCAACGACTCGTTTATTGTGGTTGATAGCTACGTCATGTTAAGGATATGCCAGGATTTTAACTTTCATTTCATATTTTTATATATATATATTATTTTTGCCTGTAGTAGCGCTTTTTGGGCCAAATGGTCAAACGCTGGAGAAAGTTGAACATTTTTACATATTTGGGTAGTAAAGTGTCAAACAACGGAGACACGATGAAAAAATAAACTCTCGTATTGCTACAGCAGCTAGTGCCTTCACTAAATTAACGAATATCTGGCAATCTCAAGACCTTAGTATATGCACAAAAGTTAAATTATTTAGGTCATGTGTGATTCCTGTACTGACCTACGGTTTGTGAAAGTTGAAATCAATAAAGAAAATTGATAAGAAACTGGACAGTTTTGAGAATAAATGTCTACAAAAATTAGTAAAAGTAAAATGGAGTGATTTCGTTTCTAACAACACAGTGAGAGATAGAACACAAAATTTGTAAGTGTTCTCTATAATTCGTCACTCCTGTTGAGTCGTTTGCTTGATAAAGGCCTTTTGGTCGAAACGTTGATTTTATCGTCACTGTTTCTGTATTTTGTAAAACTATAGTACTTTGTTTGTACGTGTTTCGAGATAGAACACACCAACAACCTGTATCAAATATAAGGAAACGAAGGTGGAAATATTTAGATCATATTCTTAGATCAGACGAAAAGAGACTAAATCGACAAGTCCTTATGTGGTCACCAGTTGGGAAAAGAAAACGTGGAAGACCAAAGACCACTCTTCGAAGAACCATCCAACAAGAAAGTAAACTATTGGGATGTAAAACCATACAAGATCTCCAACTGCTAGCAACGAACCGCATCACATGGAGATCTAAAACCTCTGCCCTATGTGCGCCTTTGGCACGAAAGGAACAAACTAACTAACTAAGCGCGTTTTAGAGTGGTGTGGGACAGGTGGGACGAGAGCCTGAGGAATTTAATGGCCGCTGCATGGCTAGTGCAGTCGCCGCGAAGCTGTTCAGGTTATAATTTTTCATTTTATGCCCATAACAACAAAAAATCCTTGGCCTTACCGTGAATTGAACACCCGTCTCCGCTTGAGAGCGTGCTCTAATCAATTCGGCCAGACGCTTTTCATACATTTATTAATGACATCGAGTATTTAACTATTAGATTGTAGTACAAAAAGTACGGGGGACGTATTTATAACTACTACGGCTACAAGCTTTAGGGCCCAAATCTAGTTTATCTACTATTTAACACTTAGGACATTATTTTGAATCATGTATTTTAACTGTATCTCAAACATATCAGGGCCGGTAATCTAATGCTTGTTACTAGATTCTTTCCCTTTGAAATGTACAAGAGAGGTAAGCGCGGATTGAAATGACCTGTTTGACATGATACACTTTACGGATTTTGGAAGTTTGTTCTGGAAACTTCACATGTCAGGAAGAACCGTCAAGAGATCCGCCAATCTGGAGTCGAAAGCATGTTCTTCTTCTTCTTTAGGGATCTAGAAGAATTTGGGGCTCTTGCCCTTCGACCCATTGACGTGTGTTATGCATGTGTGGACGTAGTATGAAAGAGTTGGGACGTTTGTGAAGATTCTGCAGACCGGACAGAAACCAGAAGTCGGCTTCGTCCTATCGCTAATCGTCGAGTGAGCCGATAAATTGGCTATCTATTCCCTCAGTGATAAACTGTGTCTTCTTCGAACGCTCCATATCAACCACTCTGTGTGATTTGTATGTGATCTGAGCCTAAAGTGATTGCACGTCGGCCAGTTATGCGCCTACAGTAGGCCAGTCATATCCGATTTTGCGACGCTTTTTAATTACTAGGGTAGCTTCCATAGGCCCCTACCTTAGACGCCTCTTACGACATGCCTTGTAGGTCGCAGTGTTATTATTCTTTGCTTCCCTAGCGGGCCCCGGCACCACACGAATTAAACGGGGACTAAATGCGAATGGTTTACTTAATTGCATCAGGTGTCCCCAATATGGCTCAGCCTCTCTCGATAGAAATGACACTCCACCTGCCGAGAGAGTTGCACAAAGCACGACCTCCGTAGCAACAATCTTAGGTGTCCTCGAAAAAAATGCAGATGTGAATTAAACAACGCGGTCCCAATCCGAACCAATAACTTTCAGAACGCAAGGCAAACGTCTTAACTACTTCACCATAGAGATCCCTTACTCAATAAATCAGCAACACAGGAAGGTTACTGTGTGATTCCCGCCACCGGAATTCCTACTAGTCATTCCGATTTCTACTATAATCAAGACATGTGCCAAAATGTTCAAGACAAGAGGATCGTCACGTCCTGAGTCATGACATCTTTCTGATGGGTGTCAGTCATGACATCTTTATGATGGGTGTCAGTTATGACATCTTTATGATGAGTGTCAGTCATGTCATCTTTATGATGGGTGTCAGTCATGTCATCTTTATGATGAGTGTCAGTCATGTCATCTTTCTGATAAGTGTCAGTCATGTCATCTTTATGATGGGTGTTATTATACACCCTGTAGAATGGGCTTTTGTGTGCGCTTCATAAGTAGTGTTTTTCGTCGCCTCTGTTATCTCTTAGGTTCACTTTTTGAGCCACCAGCCTTTTGGTTTATATCCACTGTATCGGAGTAATATCGCTCTTTGAGGTGCACTGTCTGTTGGTAATCTGCTTATGTGGCCGAACCATTTAATTTGTTTTTCTTGATGAAGTCTAGTACTGATGTTGTACCCAATTTTTTTCTTGATACTCCCAGCATTCTGTGTAGACACTTCATCTCTGTCGTGATCAGTCTCTTCTTGATACTCCCAGCATTCTGTGTAGACACTTCATCTCTGTCGTGATCAGTCTCTTCTTGATACTCCCAGCATTCTGTGTAGACACTTCATCTCTGTCGTGATCAGTCTCTTCTTGATACTCCCAGCATTCTGTGTAGACACTTCATCTCTGTCGTGATCAGTCTCTTCTTGATACTCCCAGCATTCTGTGTAGACACTTCATCTCTGTCGTGATCAGTCTCTTCTTGATACTCCCAGCATTCTGTGTAGACACTTCATCTCTGTCGTGATCAGTCTCTTCTTGATACTCCCAGCATTCTGTGTAGACACTTCATCTCTGTCGTGATCAGTCTCTTCTTGATACTCCCAGCATTCTGTGTAGACACTTCATCTCTGTCGTGATCAGTCTCTTCTTGTTACTCCCAGCATTCTGTGTAGACACTTCATTTCTGTCGTGATCAGTCTCTTCTTGATACTCCCAGCATTCTGTGTAGACACTTCATCTCTGTCGTGATCAGTCTCTTCTTGATACTCCCAGCATTCTGTGTAGACACTTCATCTCTGTCGTGATCAGTCTCTTCTTGATACTCCCAGCATTCTGTGTAGACACTTCATCTCTGTCGTGATCAGTCTCTTCTTGATACTCCCAGCATTCTGTGTAGACACTTCATCTCTGTCACATGGTATGAAAATAATATGAAATGAAATCGTGGCGTATCCCTTTAGGACGTCACCCTCAACCACATTAAAAGCGTCCATTTTCTCCAGCACTTTCGCTCAGTAGTTTGCCATTGCTTCGGAACAGTGCTATATTTTACCAGATTCTGTAAAAATCACTGAACAATTTCTTCCAGAATCTCTCTCCGGTTGAACCTAGTACGTTTGGTTGTGATGGAGCTCACTACCGCTTGCTACAGCCATCAAATGAACAAAGAATATCATCATTATCAAGCAGCTTGTCCCTTCCGGAACGTACCCCCATGAAGCAGTCCTGAAATTCTGTTCTGTGCAATTGTCGGCTCAGTAGCAGTCTATTCTCAGATCGTTACTGACATCTTCATCCTCGTCTCTAGTCTTCCTCTATTCTTCTTCCAGCACCATTCTCTCAAATTATCTCTTCTATCATCTTATCCTTGATAAGAATGTACAAGACAAAATTTACTATTTAGAGACTTTATTCACCCACGTGCTCAGCTTGTTCGTAGGCGTTGACTCAGTGACTAGTCTCTGTAGTGCGTTCAACTCGCGGACTGCAGAAAACTTTCCGTTCAGATTACGGATTCATGGCACCGCGCCACGTTACGATGTCTGACACCTGCATGAGCTTTTGCTCCAGCTTCTGGATCGGAAAAAAGACTTTATTCAGCAGGTTTTCTTCTGCCACCGTCCCAATTTCTTTATTGTTTTCCCTCCGTGTTTACTGTTTATCCAGTGCTTTCTGTATAAGACAATGCTGTCACACTCATTTGATGTATTAGAAATTTATTAGACCCGTACTCAACACACTTTCGAATGTGTAACATCACTCCCGCCGTCTGTTCTTTATAGCTTTCTGCAAGTCACTGAAAACTAAAGTATCGATTTAGAGTCGACTGTACTACACAGGCAGTGCTTGCCCCCTGATAGCGAAGTTGGTAACATGCTGTGCTAGCGACCTTGTGCCGTCTAATATCCGGGTTCGAGGCTAGTTTGGCTAAAATTCGGCGGTTGGACTACATGAACACCCCCAATGACCCCCATGAACCCCCCAATGACATCCCCTACATGAACACTCCCCCTGAAATCCCCCATGAAACACCCCCCCATGAAACCCCGCCCCATACTTTACTTCGGAATTTTAATTACAAGTCACCCTCGTGTTGACAGGGCCCGTCTTGGAGCAAAGAATAGTAGAACTGAATTAACGGCATGTCGTAAGAGGCAATTGAGGTAGGAGCCTAGGAAGCTACCTAGTAACTAAAAGCGTCGCAGAAATCGGCTGTGCTGGCCTACTTGTAGGCGCATAACTGGCACAATGTAAGATTGCTATTAGGCTCAGATCACATACAAATCACAAAGAGTGGTTTAACAAGTGTTCTCTATGGAGCGTTCGAAGAAGAAGAAGACGGAATTACAAGTACCTCTAATGTCGGATTGAGGCTCGCCTTAATGGCGAGTGCTCGCCCGCCTGCCCAGCGTGTTCGTAGTGCGCTGGACTACGGGTGACTAGTCCTCTGTAAGTGCGGGTTCAACTCCGCGGACTGGCAGAAAAGCTACAGGTTCTCCAGATTTACGGTGTTCGTGGCACCGAGCCGAAGGATTACGATGTCCATGACACCGAACCGAATAGCCTTCAGCTCTAGTGCTTCTGCATCGGAAAAAAATAAAAAATGGCGAGTGCTACTGATGTTAAGGAAAGCAAGATTTCAAACAAAATCATTCAGATGTGCTTTATGACGCTCCATGTGCCATAACTATGCCTGAATTCATAGCGGGCAAAAATATGGCGCCTGATAAGTGCTAAGTCTTTTCAACTTACTGACTGCGCCAGCTTCAGAACATAATCACAATTCTTACTTTTTTTATTTCCAAAGTTAGAAAGCTGGGTACCCAATTTCAACTGGGTATACTAGGGAAATGACCGTAGAAAAAAATTGAGTCGCTATTTTTGGGTGGTTGAATACAGCACAATTACTACTAATCCGCTCCGGCTTTCCACAATGGTATTTATCAGAGTCTTTCCCATCTTTATTATTTGGGAAAAGTAGAGTTTTTGCAGGGTGCCTGTGTATAAATATTGCCCTATCTTATTCTTCTACAGCTATACCGGGGAAAGTCTTCACCAAGGAAACACAAAAATAACATACGCATACCTTACCCAGAATACGGAATCGTCCAAATCGACAATGTACTGTTTTTAAGCAAACTTTTTCCATTAGGTAGTTTGTTTTCTTTTGTGCAAAATTTTCTCTTTCATAAGATCTCTAGGGGATCTCCTGTGGCTGAGGTAGGATTAAGTCTCTTTGACCACTGCTTGAGTTCGAAGGTCGTGGGTTCGAATCCAGACCGTGCCGTTCTGTTCACACGTTAACTTTTTCCAGAGATCACTAAGATTGTTTCCAGGACTACTAAGTTAGTGCTCTGTGAAATGCTCTCGGCAGATGGTGGGCCATTTTTGGGGAGAAGACCGAGCCAAATGGGTAATTCTCCGGTGAAATTAAGTCAATCCTTCGACATTAGACTTCGTTTTAATTACATCTGAAGACAGTGAAAGCCTGTCTGTCTGGCGAGGGACACCAATCAAATGGAGAGCAGGCTTCACGCAAAAATCAAACAGAAGCGCAATACCAGACATCATGACAATTAACAGCGGGCGATCGCAGAAGAAGACCCTTTTTAAAAAAATGTTTGGTTATTGGTTATTGGTTAATAAACTGACGTCATTGCACTCCAGGCAGACCCATAGGTACTCAGTCTCCCAAAGATATCAAGAGTATGCAACTGATGATTCCCGTGGCTTGCTGATTAAACACACCTCTCACGCTGCCTCTCAGGCATCCAGTTCGACTTGTACAACGGGTAACTCCAAACTGCCTAAATCTCTTGATCGATTCAACATCGATTTTAGTGTTCTCATCCAACAGAGAGTCGCGAAGAGACCGAAGAATAACCCCTTATCCATCTTCAACTCCCCAACAATCGATGCTGTTGATGCAAGCCTGTCCGCTCTCTCATTACCGTAAACACCCTCATGCCCAGGACAGTATATCCACGTAAGCCGCTGGAGGTTAGAAACTTCTATCGACAACATCCACTCATACCGAAACCTTCCCTTCTGGATCTTGTGAAGCATTGACTGAGAGTCAGATACAACAACTGCCCCAGTAAACAAATGTTTATGCTGTAGGTAAACATCTGAGGTAAAAATGGATATAGACTCGCATCATGTTTGTAAACTATTCAGTTCGTGAGGGGTTTATTATATCTAAAACAGCTGTAATCCGTAGGGTATAAAAACTAGTTTTCATTTATTCCGTGACAAAAGTCAGTTAAAACCTATTATGGCAGATAAAATCAATGAGGGAGAAGATAGAGTGAGTGAAGGAGAGAGTAGAGAGAGAGAGAGAGAGAGTGTTTTGGATAGCCTAACTTCAGACTATTTTCTTTCTCACAAATTCATGAGAATATTCTTCTTCTTCTTCACTTTCCCCAGAGAGCATGGTTCAAAAGGTTTTTCCCAGCCATACAAGGCCAATTCAGTCGTCTTTCCCGTTCTGCAACTTCGCTCCTCTGGCATTCCTGGTCTCACCTAACCTGGGGTTCCAGAAGCTGTCTCTATCTACCAGGAGTCTTCTCTTGTATGTCTATTCTCACTATCATCTTCCTTAATGAATCATAGATCATTAAATAAATATTTTTTCCGATCCATAAGCACTTGAGCTGAAGCTTCTTCCTAGTCACGAGCACCGTAAATGGGAACCTGTCTATTCTGCAAGTCGCGGAGTTAACCGCACTTCATGAGGACTAGTCACCTAGTCCAACGCCTACGAACATGGAGCGAGGCTAAATAAATATTAAAGAATAATTCGGATACACAGACTCAATCAATCGAGTGCCATATCTGCCGCGTAGGCGATCATGTCTCTCCACAGCTCTCTTCTTTGTTCATTTAAATCAGTTCTCACTTCGATCTTGTGTCGAACCATGATGTTAGACCATCCAACATCTTCTCCTCTGTCTTCCACGATCTTCCTTCCTGAATTTTACCTATAGTCACCAAATGTTCTAAACCTTCTCTTCGCATTATATGCCCGGAAGAACCTTGATTGTCGGATTCTTATTCTTTTGATAAGGTTTCCTTGCGTGCAGGTCTGATTAAAAACCTCATCATTTGTTTTCTTTGCTGTCTATGGAATTTTCTTCTGTAAAACCATATCTCTGTGGCTTCCAATGATCTTATTGATTGCTAGTTCATTGTCCATAATTCGTTGCGATACGTAAGTATCGGTTTTCTCTCGTGAACCCTTAGACTGATGTACCAGATTTCCCCATAAATTTCATTCATGTGGAAATCTGATTCACGCAGCCTTAGCATGGGTGGGTTTCGTTACATCTTCAGCACCATTTGGAGCTCTGATGCTTATCCTTCGACGATGTGTCCGGTTTTAGCCATCGTTTACTGGGTTCGGTCTCCATCAGCCTTTGACGGTCCCCAGCCAATCTGCAAGGCAGCAGGCTGCTATTTTCGTTTAGGATAGCTGCCCTTAGATAACCTTCCTCTTGGGGATGTTGAGCGTCATCTGCCCAGGTTACCAGTCTTTTTGGACTACTTGGTTTGCCTGCCGTCCAGTTTTTTGTACGGTTTGCTCCGCTAGCCTTTGATTGTCCCCAATCGAACTACAAGGTAGTAATAAGTATTGTTTGTTCAATATAGCAATGGAGTACTCGTTTTCGCAGACTAACAGTAACATTCTTGGAAAACCCTTGATAAAGAGATGGAATGATCACGAACTACTTCAAGAACATGTATCTTGGGAACTAGCATGTTTTATTAATCTAAAGGTCACTATGGTGTCGAAAGAGCGGTAATGGAAGATGTGGTTTATAAAAGACAAGGCAGGGGTCAACCAAGACGATGGTGGCAACACGACATTAAAGAAACGATGGAGGATGTGAGAGAACTAGCTAGAGATCTAGTCTTTCAGACAGTCTCTGAAGGACGAGGCAGGGGACAGACAAGACGATAGTTGCAACGTGACTTTAAGTAGCGATGGGGGAAGTGGGAGAACTAGTTAGAGATCTAGAGTATATCAGACAGTTTATGAAGGACGAGGCAGGGCAGACAAGACAATGGTGGCAACGTGACTTTAAGAAACGATGGGGAGGGTGGGAGAACTAGTTAGAGATCTAAAGTATATCAGACAGTTTCTGAAGGACGAGGCAGGGGGCAGACAAGACGATGGTGGCAACGTGACTTTAAGAAACGATGGGGAAGGTGGGAGAACTAGTTAGAAATCTAGATTAGAGACTAGACAGTTTATGAAAGAAGATGCAAGGGCCAACAAGATGGTACATTAAGTGTGGACAACCTCCAGCTCGCGAGCCGTCTCTGACCCGCGAAGTGCTTTTATCTGGCCCGTAAAAAAAGGCTTAGAAAATCCAGTATCATTACCTGCTATATATCCCAACAGAAGACACAAATCCAGTATCATTACCTACTATATATCCCAACAGAAGACAAAAATCCAGTATCATTACCTCTTATATCCCAATAGAAGACAAAATCCAGTATCATTACCTGCTAAAATCCCAAAGAAGACAAAATACGTTACTTCTGAAATAAAAAACCACATTTGCTTCATTGAAAATTGCAAACGCTCTGGAAAAGCTCTGGAAAAGCTCTGGAAATGCTCTTTGGTTTAAAAATAACGAAACTGCAACACATCTCCATCATACTAATCACGATATGCACCAAAGAAAAACAAAACTCTACGTGTCCTATGCTTTAAAAAAAAATTAATTGCAGTGTAATAACGCTGGAATTCCTTGAAGCATTGCACACATTTTTTGTTGAAATATGTTTTTGTTATCTGTAATCAGTAGGGACTGTATTGTTGACCCAACTCGGGTGACCTTTGATGTTCTCATGTCATCTGAGTGACCATGCGAGGCTTGCGCAGTGGTATTATTTAGTAATTTAATAAGTCTTCATCAGGGATATTTTCATTAATATTACTACCACCATCACAGCCACCTACATTATTACGTCCCTCATCATCATCATCACGTCCCTCATCATTTATCACAACCATATCCATTACCACGTCTCTCATCATCATCATCACAGTCTCTCATCATCATCATCATCACCACGTCCCCTCACATCATCATCACCATCATCACGCCCTCATCATCATCCAACTATCCATTACACTCTCATCATCATCATCATCATCATCACCACGTCCATCATCATCATCATCACGTCCCTCATCATCACCACGTCCCTCATCATCACAACCACTCATTATTACGTCCTCATCATCATCATCACGTCCCTCATCATCATCACACGTCCTTTATCATCATCACAACCATATCCATTACCACGTCTCATCATCATCATCATCCTCATCACCACGTCCTCATTATCATCATCATTCATCACATCTGCCTCTCATCATCATCCAACCTATCCATTACCACGTCTCTCATCATCATCATCATCTCATCATATACCACGTCCTCATCATCATCATCATCATCACGTCCCTCATCATCATCATCACGTCCCTCATCATCATACCGTCATCATCATCACCACGTCCCTCATCATCATCACGTCCTCATCATCATCATCGTCCTCATCATCATACCACGTCCCTCATCATCATCATCATCACGTCCTCATCATCATCATCGATCACCACGTCCCCCATCATCATCAATACGTCCCTCATCATATCATCATCACCAAATCCTCATCATCATCATCATCACCATCCCTCATCATCATTACCACGGCCCTCATCATCATCAATACCACCTTATCATCATCACCACCACCTCATCACCATCACCCTCATCATCATCACCCCCACCCCTCATCACCCCCTCATCATCATCACCCCCACCACAACGACCACCCAACCACCACCACGTCATCCATCATCATCAAACACCACCACCACACGACCACCGCAACCCCCACCAGTCCCTCATCATCATCAACACCAAGTTCCTTATCAACATCAAGTTCCTCAGCATTATCAATACCCCTACCACCACGTCCCTCATCACCTCCATAGCCACCACCACCACGCACCTCATCATCACCACCACCACCACCACTTCCATCACCATCACCTCAAACAGAAACGTGTTCTATGCACAAAACTTCACCACAATAACAATCCCTCACAATGTATATTATAAACCAGATGTCCTTCTGGTTGAGAAATGAAGACATCAGGAAAAAGTGGGTACAATATCAGTACTAGACTTCATCAAGAAACAACAAATTAAATGGTTCAGCCACGTAAGCAGATTACCACCAGACAGTGCACCCCAAAGAGCAATGCTGCTCCGATACAATGGATACAAAGCAAAAGGCCGGCCACGCAAAAGATGGACCTCAGAGATAACAGAGGCGACGAAAGAGACTATCTACGAAGCGCATACTAGGGCCCGTTTTAGAAATCTCTTCTTGACCTGACGCTGTGAAGCATACAGGATTCGAGAAAGAAGAAGAAGAAGAAGAAGATGTCCTTCTTCTGTTGCTGCTGCCAAGCTCAACATCTCAATCCCGTCCTGTATCTACCTCCATCTTGTTCTTTCTATTCTCCGCTTGTCTGGAACTCTTTCCTCCATAATTATCTTATCAAAACCTTCATTTATCTGACATCATCATCATCATCAGGTGCTGTGCCGGCTGACGCTGACGATCATCGATTTCCCCAAATGTATGTCTCTTGTGTTTGCTATCATCTCAGATGTTGATCTTCTTCCTGCCATGAAGTCTGGCTATACTCTCTCTCTTTCTCTCGATCACCGCTTAGACTGATGTACCAGATTTCCCCATAAAGACAATTTCAATGCCTTAGCATTGGTGTGTTTCGTCACATCTTTAGCGCCATTTGGAGCTCTGGTGCTTATCCTTCGGCGATGTGTCCGGTTTTAGGCAGCGTTTACTGGGTTCGCTCTCCGTCATCCTTGGGATGTGCCATGAAGTCAGGCTATCCAAAATGTTTGCTCTCTCTTTCTTCCTCTGTTTCTTCTACCCTCGATTTTACCGGTTGTCACAATGTGTTCTAAATCTTCCTTCTTCATCACATGTCAGGAAAATGATGACTGCCTCTTTCTTATATTGATAATAAGCTTTCTCTGTGTCTTGACCACATTCAGCATCTCCACATTTGCAGTCCATGGGATTCTCATCATTCTTCTGTAAAACCACATCTCTGTGGCCATCAGAGATTTTTCGATCTGTGTGTTTATTGTCCATGACTCGCGTCCATATGTCCGTATTGGTTCTATGTTACACTGTATAACTGTAATTCTGACCTCAACTGCCAATTACTTGTTGCATATAATGATTCTCATTTTCTGAAACGCTGCTTTTGCTGGCCCTATTCTACTCTTTATTTCTGATCTGCATCTGCCATCTGACGTTACCAAGACTCCTTATTTGTCTGTATGTGTTCACAATACTACACTTTCCTTAATCTTATTTTTCGCATCATGCACTATCAGTCCAATCCTTGTTCCTGTCCATGGTCGGTTAAAAATCTGCACACACCTCATGGGGCCGCCTCTTAAATACTATAACTGCGCCCGTGTGGTGCCGGGGCCCGTAAATGAAGCAAAGAATAGTACCACTGCAACCTAAAGGCATGTCATAGAGGCGACTGATGTAGGACTTATGGAAGCTACCATATAAATATAAGCATCGCAGAAATCAGATATGCTGGCCTACTTGTAGGGGCATAACCAGACCGTGCCATGATACAGAGAGGCGGTCGCATCAGGCGGTATCGTAAGGGGAGCGGCATAAGCAGCGGAATCAAAATCACAATTTTGGATTATTTTAAAGAAAAAACATTTAAGGGCGGCATTTCGAAGACTTGCATCATACTGAGAAAATATACCGCACGACCTTGCGCATAACTAACACAACGTAAAATCGTTCTTAGGCTTAGATCACATACAAATCACACAGAGTGGCTTAATAAGTGATCGATATGGAGCGTTCAAATAATAAGAAGTCTCCCTTTTAAAAAATCGACTTTGCTATCTTATTTTGCTATTTCATAGATTTTTTTTAGAGCCGGTGTAGCGTAGTTGTTAGTGAACTCGCTTCGCAAGGCTGGTGGTCTGGGTTCAGCTTCCGCAGTGTGCGTGGAATTTTTCCCGACCGCGACGGCTCTCAGGTCGACCCAACCTCAACTGGTTACCAGACATGCTCTGGGAAAGTAAAGGCGGCCGGCGTGATGCTGACCACATCACCCATCGTGTGCCGACGGTCAATGAAAATACAGGCCTAACACTGTATTGACCTATATACCACGAGGTATGAAAGGGTTCCTTTACTTATAGCTTTTTTTAGAATCTGTTTTGGGAATATTTATATAGAATTTCTGTTCATTTTTCATGAATAAAACAGGTGTGTTAGCATGGATACAAAAGGTAACAAATACATAAGTGTTACCTAGAGAATAGTTACCGCATACTATTACCTTTTTGTGTGTGTTTTTTCACCACATAGAGCAAGTCTGCTTGCAACATTGATTTTTACGGCAAATCTCTCCGTATAACGCCAGTTCTTCAGTTGTGCCACACAATTCCGACGCTGTGAGTGGACTTGGAATGTTTTCCTTTTGTTTTTTTCTTTCTTCCCTTCTTTATATTGTCCCTTCTCTTTTAAAAGCATTAGCCGATGTTCATCAGACGTAACAGTTAGACCGCTGCATTGAACTGAACGGAAAATTAAGTTCAAATCTTAATTGTTCTCTTATGGCTTATTTGTGGAGTTATAAAGTGTGGAGCGTTTAATTTCGCAATTGTTTGGATTTTCTTTGGCGAATTGCTATCTACGATTCAGATTAGAGTTTTCTTCTTGAATGTATTATTGTGTTGTTTATGTGTATACATATTTAGTACTAAATGTGTTTATACAAGTGACATTGCCAACAGTTTCATTCACTTGTTGTTCTAACAATGCCATGCTATTTAATAATAGTAATAATAATAATAATAATTCCCCTCGTACCGTTATACGTTGCATAGGGCCTAAAAGAAATTTTTCCATACCGCTTTATCCTGGCAACTCGTTAAATCTCCTTCATGGAGCTGAGACCGATATTTCTTGCCTCTCTCAGCAAAGTTTGTTTCAGGGTCTCCTAGGTCATCCTCTCTTTCTTGAACCCTTTGCATCCCACTTCAATGCCTGCTTTATATTCGTTGATCATTTCTTCTCAAGGTATGTCCAACATATCTCCATCATCTCTTTCTTATAACAGTTGTTACTAGTGGTTGACCAGACATTTCTTCTCAAGGTATGCCAACATATCTCCATCTTCTTCTTCTTATAACAGTAGTTACTAGTGGTTGACCAGACATTTCTTCTCAAGGTATGCCTAACATATCTCCATCTTCTCCTTCTTATAACAGTTGTTACTATTGGTTGACCAGACATTTCTTCTCAAGGTATGTCCAACATATCTCCATCTTCTCTTCTTATAACAGTTGTTACTAGTGGTTGACCAGACATTTCTTCTCAAGGTATGTCCAACATATCTCAATCATCTCTTTCTTATAACAGTTGTTACTAGTGGTTGACCAGACATTTCTTCTCAAGGTGTGTCCAACATATCTCCGTCTTCTCCTTCTTATAACAGTAGTTACTAGTGATTGACCAGACATTTCTTCTCAAGGTGTGCCCAACATATCTACATCTTCTCCTTCTTATAACAGATGTTACTAGTGGTTGTCCAGACATTTCTTCTCAAGGTGTGCCCAACATATCTCCATCTTCTCTTCTTATAACAGTTGTTACTAGTGGTTGACCAGACATTTCTTCTCAAGGTGTGTCCAACATATCTCCATCTTCTCTTCTTATAACAGTTGTTACTAGTGGTTGTCCAGACATTTCTTCTCAAGGTGTGCCCAACATATCTCCATCTTCTCTTCTTATAACAGTTGTTACTAGTGGTTGACCAGACATTTCTTCTCAAGGTGTGTCCAACATATCTCCATCTTCTCTTTCTTATAACAGTAGTTACTAGTGGTTGAAGATACATTTTTCAGATTTCATCACTTCTCCTAAATTCGTTCAATTTTATATTCATTATTTTTAGCAAACATCTATTTTCAAATGCATTCAACTTGCTTTCTATATCTTTAGTCATTTTCCAACTCGCTGGCATATGTTAGGATTGATACAACATTTGAATTGAAAATTCGTAATTTAGTTTTAATACTATATAACTTGCAGTTCCATATTTTATTTAGACTTTTAAAAGCTGATTTTGCTTTGCCAATTCGTATCATAATTTCTTTTTAACATTTCCTGTGCAATCAAAATTGCTACCTAAATAGGTGAACTGCTCTGTTATTTTTATCATTTTAGATTCCAGGGTGATATCTGTATTACTTGCCATAGGTGTCTTATTATATTTGTTTTTTCATAGCTTATCTGCAGTCCAACTTTGATGCTATAGATCTTCTTCTTTGCGTTCGTTCTTTACGACCAAATTTAATCACTCTTTGTGATATGTTTGATCTTTGCCAAGAACGTGTATACGTTGCACATTGGTTCGGTAGGCCCCTAAACGCATAGACTTGTACATCTTTAGGACATGTGCATCCGATTTCACCAAACCTCCTTAGTCGCCTCTTACGACATGCGTGGTAGGTAACAAAGGTTATATTCTTTACACCCCAAATTTGGGCCCCGGTAACCACTCGGACGGAGTTGGAAAATGACTAGAAAGCAAGTTGAATGCATTTGAAAATAGATGTCTGCAAACAGAAACAACCATATAGATGCTATAGATGACAAGTTGTCTGTTTTTCTTCTTTCCTTCTTTCTTCTTTGCATTGAACCCTTTTTCATACCTCGAGGTATACTGAGTAACACGGTGTTAGTTCCGTATTTTATTTGATCGTCGGAACACGATGGGTGATGTGTTCACTATCACGCCGGATACATATAGTGTAACAAAACACACCCGTGTGTTGTCGGGGCTCGTAAGTAGGGCAAGGAATAGTAACACTGTAACGTGCAAGGCATGTCGTAAGAGACGACTAATGTAGGAGCCTAGGGAAGATACTCTAATAAATAAAAAGCGTGGCAGAAATCAGGTGTGCTGGCCTACTTGTAGGCGCATAATTGGTAGAACGTACAATCGTTCTCTTTCTCTCGTGATAACCGCCCAGACGAATGTACCAGATCTCCCCATAAATTCTATTAATCTGGAAATCTGATTTATGCAGACTTAGCATTGTGTGTTTTACGTCACACCTTCAGCACCATTTGGAGCTCTGATGCTTATCCTTCGGTGATGTGTCCGGTTTCAGCCAGCGTTTACTCGGTTCTCTTTCCGTTCTGTAGCCATCTAGTGTTTTTTTTTACGGTTTGGGGTAGCTAGCCCCACGCCCAACATACTTAGTCACCTGTTACGACATGTGAGGCAGGTAATAGTGGTTCTATTCTTTACACCCTAATTTGGGCCCCGGTAACCACTCGGGCGTTTACAATTGTTCTATCTTCTTAGCCTGAGATCACATACAAACAGTGGCTTAACAAGTGGTCGATATGGAACTATCGAAAAAACAAGAAAACGTAACCGATAACAACCATTTACTCAGTATTATTGCAGCCATCTCAAGGTTTTCTTCAGATCTCATCTCATCCGGTCTGATCACCTCAGATCTGTCGGTTTCCGTACATCGTTAAATATATGGCCCTTTTTCGTCTTTACAGACGGTCAATTGCAAGTGTTTTACTGTGACAACTTCTGAGTTTTCACTTTTCTCTCTTGTCTTTCAGCTCATACATAAGTCTCTTCTCAAAAGACTCTGTGCCCTTTCGCAATTTGGCTTTCCACGCAACTCTGTCATCAGTTAGTTTTTCCATGTGCTGGGACCTATAGAAAAGTTTTCATTGAGGCTTTGCAGACATCTTTATATCTGAGCAGTGGTCTGCCCTGGTGCCTCTTCCCCACCGAAAGTTCGCAGAGCAACATTTGTTTTGGTATGCGATAAGTTTCATTCTTCTCATGCCCCACTATCTTAGTCGTCTACTGCTGAGCATGCCATGATGGAAGACAGATTTGCACGTTGCAGTATTCAGGTTGGTTATCTTGTCGTACCAACCATCTTAGTCGTCTACTGCTGAACATGCCCATGATGGAAGGCAGATTTGACACGTTGCAGTACTTCAGAGTTGGTTATCTTGTCGTACCACCTGATGTTCATAATCTTGCGGAGACATCGAAGCTGAACTTTTGCTTTCCTTGTTGTGCTCGAGCTGAAAGCAAAGATTAAGTGTCGTCTCTCTTCGTGCCTAGCCTGGGCAGCTGATATGGAGCATCTGCCTTGCCCATTTTGCACACATCCCCTCTCTACCCTACTGTTTCATCCAAAGGAAAGACAAAGTCTATACGTTTGGAATCAAGCTGGGTTTGCTGGAGATGCCAGAAGATGGCAAGGAATACACACTGAACCATCAACTGCCTTAAGGTCCGTCCCTCCCTCCGGATTTTTGGTCAAGGTTTACTTTTCTAACCCTCTGCATTAAGTAGAAGATCCGGAAACTTGTAGTCCAACCGGGTACCGTGTCCACACCGAAAACCTTGTTGGTCCAAATTCTCCAGCATTAGCACGGCATGTTGTTACTAGCGAAGCGTCTTAACGATTTCGCTATCGGCTCCCATACACAGGATAGTTAGCAACTGATGTTCTAGAAGCAATGCACAAGAAAAATAAGATTCCACAGGGTGGTCAAGATAAAAGTAGCCCTGTTAAGGAAGCCAATCTGTCATATGTATATGAAAATGAGAAGGTTCAATTATGACGTAGTATAGGTCAAGTGAGTCGCTTCTCTGATGGTTGGTGCATGGGTTCAACTCCGCAGTGTATGGAATTTCGATCGCGACGGTTTAAGTCGTCTGACCAAGCCTCAACTGGGTACCAGACATGGTCCTCGAAGTAAAGCGGCGGCGGATGCTGACATATAACCCATCATGGCCGTATGGTCCAATGAATAATACAGGCTAACACTGTATTACTTATATACCACAAGGTATGAAAGGGTTAAAGAAGAAGATAAGAAGAATAGATCAAGTGAGCAAGTCTTTTTTTGATGGTGTGCAATTATGGTGCAAGAAGGGCGTTCTTTACGTAGTTAACTTGAACACATGACCTATGTTTTATAGTCGGTCTCCGATAGGACTAAAACTCGATCTTTGGGGAAAAAAATATCCCGATGGTTCCTCGAAGGAACGAACCGAGTGCCTATGAAACGAGAGGCAAGCATCTAACATATACTTCTTTGCAGTGGCGGCTCGTCATTAAGGGCCAGTGGGCCGGGCCCCATCAAAAACAAGGAGTAACGTGTGTTTATTATTTTATACATTAAAATATAACCTAACCGAAACTATGATATTTCCGAAAATTTCTGTCTGGCCCCACCAACAAAAATGATCACGAGCCGCCACTGCTTCTTTGTAAATTAGAGTTATGGGGATCTAACTTTTATGTTACTACGGCAAAGCTCCAGATAAATAATAATTCCTCTCGTACCGCTATACGTTACATAGGGCCTGCAAGTAATTTCTCCATACCGCTCTATCCTGGCAACTCGCTCAATCTCCTCCATGGAACTGAGACCAATATTTCCCGCCTCTCTCAGCAAAGTTCGTTTCAGGGTCTCTTTAGGTCGACCTCTCTTTCCAGAAAGCTCCAGATACTCCAGGTAATCTGGAACAAGAGACGAGCGTCTAACCTCAACGTGAAGAAGAGCAAATGCAATAAAAGCGGAGAGTCAGTCATGCGTATAAAATACAGGCCACTGCATGTTCAAAAATAAACAATGCAACTAAACTGTACATGAACGATTTGATAAAGAAACTAGGAACCGTGACCGTCAACAATAATTCAGGAAGATAAACGAAGCCATAAAATAAAAAATAAGCAAATCTGACAGAATTTAATACAGGCCATAACATGCTCTGTTGAGCGGAAAGGCGTTTCGGACAAGACAAACTTATAAAAAACTGAAGGAGAATATCACACGAAACGAAGCGAAACATCAAAGTCGGTTTTATGCCAGCGGAAGTATTGTACAAGGAAGGGGAACTGGTCAAATTAGAGGAATGTTTGAGAACTGGATGCTTCTTCTTCTTCTACGTTCGCCCGACATAGATTCAAGCGTAGCCATGCGCCTGGTGTGACGCTCCTGACTGATTTTTGCGGGTACCAAAGCGGTTCTCGCGGGCGTCAGTCTCATAAATTCAGGGCGTCAGTCTCATAAATTCAGGGCGTCAATCTCATAAATTCAGGGCGCCATATTTTACCCTGCTGCTAGGTTAATAAGAATACAAGAATTAAACCTTTTTTCCTTTTTTCCCTTTTTCCCTTTTTTCACCCTCGCCATTTTTTTAGCACTCCAATGAACACAAGCTTCTCACTTTTACATTCTTGATTTTAGTTTGTAACTATTCCGCTGCTTGTTAACTCAACCTTGTTAACTCAACCTTGTTAACTCAACCTTGTTAACTCGACCTTGTTAACACAGCCTTGTTAACTCGACCTTGTTAACTCGACCTTGTTAACTCAACCTTGTTAACTCAACCTTGTTAACTCAACCTTGTTAACTCGACCTTGTTAACTCGACCTTGTTAACTCAACCTTGTTAACTCAACCTTGTTAACTCAACCTTGTTAACTCAACCTTGTTAACTCGACCTTGTTAACTCAACTGTTAACCCGACCTTTAACTCTGACCTTGTTAACTCAACCTTGTTAACTCAACCTTGTTAACTCAACATTGTTAACACAAGATTGTTTTTTTTTCCACTGAATAAAGCGTCTGCATCTTAACTATATTAATAATAATATTTATATTGTTAATATTAGTAATATTATCTTCTTTCTTCTTCTTTACGTTCGTTCTTTAAGACCAATTTTAATCACTCTTTGTGATATGTTTGATCTTTGCCAAGAACGTGTATACGTTGCACATTGGTTTGGTAGGTCACTAAACGCATATACTTCTACACGCTTAGGACACGTACATCCGATTTCAACCAAACATCATTATACGCCTCTTACGACATGCGTGGCAGGTAACAGTGGTTCTATTCTTTACACCCCAAATTTGGGCCCTGTAACCACTCGGGCGTGGTAATAATATTAAAACATGAGTATACAGAGAAGATAATTTGTTAGGAATGGTGCCTGGAAGAAGAATGAGAGGAAGACCTAGAAAAAGATGGCTGCAAGATGTCATTGACCATCTGAGAATGACTGCTGTTGACGCCGGTCAACTTGCGCAAAACAGAGAGTTTTTCAGGACAGCTGTCATCTGAGCCAAGTTCAGGAAGGGACAAGCTACTTGATGATAATGATGATGATGAGTATTAAACTAAATTACGAAATTTCTCAATTCAAGTTGTATCAATCCTAAATCAATTACAGCAGCGAGGTTGTATCAATCCTAACATATGTCAGCGGGGTTGTATCAATCTAACATATAAGTTGTATCAACTAACATATGCCAGCGAGAGTTGTATCAATCCTAACATATGCCAGCGAGAGTTGTATCAATCCTAACATATCCAGCGAGTTGTATCAATCTAACATATGCCAGCGAGAGTTGTATCAATCAATGCCAGAGGTATCAATCTAACATATGCCAGCGAGAGTTGTATCAATCCTAACATATGCCAGCGAGAGTTGTATCAATCCTAACATATGCCAGAGAGAGTTGTATCAATCCTAACATATGCCAGCGAGTTGTATCAATCCTAACATATGCCAGCGAGAGTTGTATCAATCCTAACATATGCCAGCGAGAGTTATTGTATCAATCCTAACATATGTCAGCGAGAGTTGTATCAATCCTAACATATGCCAGCGAGAGTTGTATCAATCCTAACATATGCCAGCGAGAGTTGTATCAATCCTAACATATGCCAGCGAGAGTTGTATCAATCCTAACATATGCCAACGAGAGTTGTATCAATCCTAACATATGCCAGCGAGAGTTGTATCAATCCTAACATATGCCAGCGAGTTGTATCAATCCTAACATATGCCAGCGAGAGTTGTATCAATCCTAACATATGCCAGTGAGAGTTGTATCAATCCTAACATATGCCAGTTAGAGTTGTATCAATCCTAACATATGCCAGTGAGAGTTGTATCAATCCTAACATATGCCAGCGAGAGTTGTATCAATCCTAACATATGCCAGTGAGAGTTGTATCAATCCTAACAGCTTCCATCGAGAGTTGTATCAATTTTAACATATGCCAGCGAGAGTTGTATCAATTCTAACATATGCCAGCGAGAGTTGTAGCAATCCTAGCATATACCAGCGAGAGTTGTATCAATCCTAACATATGTCAGCGAGAATTGTATCAATCCTAAGACATGCCAGCGAGAGTTGTATCAATTCTAACATATGCCAGCGAGAGTTGTAGCAATCCTAGCATATACCAGCGAGAGTTGTATCAATCCTAACATATGTCAGCGAGAATTGTATCAATCCTAAGACATGCCAGCGAGAGTTGTATCAATTCTAACATATGCCAGCGAGAGTTGGAAAATGACTAAAGATATAGAAAGCAAGTTGAATGCATTTGAAAATAGATGTCTACGAAAAATAATGAATATAAAATGGAACGAATTCAGGAGAAGTGATGAAATCAGAGACATGTCTGGTCAACCACTAGTGACAACTGTTATAAGAAAGAGAAGATAGAGATATGTTGGGCACACCTTGAGGAGAAATGATCAACGAATATCAAAGCAGGCATTGAAGTGGGATGCAAAGGGTTCAAGAAAGAGGTCGACCTAAGGAGACCTGAAGCGAACTTTGCTGAGAGAGGCAAGAAATATCGGTCTCAGTTCCATGGATGAGATTGAGCGAGTTGATAGAGCGGTATGAAGAAATTGCTTGCAAGCTCTATGTAACGTATCTTCTTCTTCTTTTGTCGTCACACTGCTACCGGGTTGTTGCCCAGTGTCGTGGTTTTCTGTTTTTGTCTTGCGCTGTTCTGGTGGCTTGTGTGATTGTTATCTTTGCTCTTTCACAGGATGCTGCCACGCCATCTAACCATCTTTTCCGTGGTCTTCTCTTGCCTTCTTTCCCGATGTTCTGTTGTAGAAGACTCTGTATACTGTGGAGTTTGGATGCATTCTTATTAAGTGGCCAAACCACTTCATTCTTTGTTTATCTATATAATTCAAGCACGGTTTTGTGCCAACTTTCTTTCTTATGCTGATGTTGGTGATTCTGTCTTTTCTTGTGTTGTTGGTAACTTTTCTCAGGCAACGCATTTCACATGTAGTTATTTTTGTGACTGCGCTTTGCTCAATGTCCATGTTTGGCTCTGGTAACACAAAGTAGGTATAAAATGCTGTTGATCATTTGTTTCTTGGTACGAAATGTATAATGGTACGAAAAGAATTATTATTAGTAATAGTAGTATTACAATCGTTATATGGTGCCCGCGCCTTCATACTCGTCTTTCTCATCTCTTTCTCTATCTCTCTGTCTCTTTCTCATGCCTTCTTAACTCCTGATTTGGGCATATGCCTTCAACCTATGCCAATGCGACCCATGCCAAGTCTTCCTATCCTCTATCTATCTTCTGCACTTCTTTTCTGCAGCTCTCTCCTGCCCCTCTCTTCTGCAGCTCTCTCCTGCACCTCTCTTCTGCAGCTCTCTCCTGCCCCACTCTTCTGTAGCTCTCTCCTGCACCTCTCTTCTGCAGCTCTCTCCAGCTCTTCTTTATATTGTTGATCTCTGCCTGCAAATCTCGTCTACATGTATTTTTAGGCCCCCTTTCTTTCACTGTCCCTGTGGGTTCCATGAAAGGACCCTTCTTGTTATATTCCTCTCTGATTTTCTCAAAGTATGTTCTGTCTAGGCAATCGTCTTTTTTAACATCTTGGTTCACTGGAATCTGTCTTGTTCTCTTCATAAGTTTATCGATATAAGGGAAGACGGCAGTAAGACTATGTAGCAATGGTTCTCTCCATAAGTTTATAGATATAAGGGAAGACGGCAGTAAGACTATATAGCAATGGTTCTCTCCATAAGTTTATCGATATAAGGGAAGACTGTAGTAAGACTATGTAGCAATGGTGATATCCATAAGTTTATATATATATAAGTGAAGAATGTAGTAAAATTATGTAGCAATAGTGTTTTCCATAAGTTCCTCATGTGTGACCCTATCATACCATCTCAGTCCCTTTATTCTGCGCAGACACCAGTTGATGAATGTTTGCAATTTATGCGTTATTGTTTTAGTCGTTATCCATGTTTCTGACCCATACAGAAGAACTGCTTTAACAACAACATTCCCATGCGCCTCAAGATATAAACACGTTGCACTTCTTCTTCTTCTCTGCCACATTTACTTCTTTATAGAAGAGTTGGGGGAGGGAGAGGAGAGGTCGTAGTGATCTTGTGTGTGCTTGTTCTAATGCACTTTGTAAGTTGTTATTCATTTTATTAAGGCTGTTCTTAATGCCATGGCTACATCTTTTGCGTGGTCGTGCGCTTGCTCTATACTCGTTATACTTTACCTGTGTGGCTTTATGTGGAAGACGATATCAGGGAATTCTTGTCAGATTCCCAGCCCAAATCATTTATCTGTGTGTTTTTTTAATGAATTGTATGACTGGTTTCACATCCATCCTTCTTCTGATTTCTTAATTTCTAATTTTGTCTCTTATTGTCACACCTGCAGCTGTTCTAAGACACCTCATCTCTGTCGTTATGATTTTCCGCTCATTAGCTGCTGTTATTGGCCATGTTTGACAGTGGTAACATAGTGTTGGTTAGAAAATCTATCTTATGAGATTTGCTTTAGTTGTTAGCGGCAGGGGCGGCTCGTCATTAAGGGCCAGTGGGGCCCTTATAACCCTAGCCCAATATAAACCTAGCGGTTTTTACCGAAATTTTTGTCTGGCCCCACCACCAAAAATGACCACGAGCCGCCACTGGTTAGCAGTATCTCTTTATGTGACGTTGCACTGCTGTTATTGGTAAAGTGATGCCACCCGCGTGGTTCCTTGATCCGCAAAGGAAGCAAAGAATAGTACCACTGCAACCTACAAGACATGTCGTAAGAGACGACTGATGTAGGAACTAGGGAAACTACCCTTGTAAATAAAAGCATCGACGAAATTGAATTGCTGGCTTACTTGTAGGCGCATAACTGGCACAACATACAATAGCTCTTAGGCTCAGATCACATACAAGTCACAAAGAGTGATTAAGAAATGGTCGATATGAAGTATTCGAAGGATAAGAAATGCAAACATTTCACCATGGACACAAAAAGAGCAGTGTTCAACACAAACTTTCTCCCCACATTATGTTATCAGTGGCACACCTGGACACTGACAACAAATGATAAAAGAAAGCTAGTCACGACAGAGACGAAGTGTCTACGCAGAATGCTGGGTGTAACAAGAAGAGACAGGTTTAGAAATGAAGACATCAGGAAAAAGTGGGTCAACATCAGTACTAGACTTCATCAAGAAACAACAAATTAAATGGATCGGCCACATAAACAGATTACCATCAGACAGTGCACCTCAAAGAGTAATGTTGCTCCGGTAATGAATACAAAGCAAAAGGCCGGTCACGTAAGATGCGGACCTCAGAGATAACAGAGGCGACGAAAGGCACTGTTGATGAAGCGCACACTAGCGATCGTTCCAGAAATTTCTTCTTATCCTGACGCTGAGGCAAGCCAGGAGAAGAAAAAAGAAAGAAAGAAAGAAGAAGAAGGTAAAACGATGTTTATCAGCGGATCCGCTAATCCTGAACTAACTTCAAAACAAAATTAACGCAGCTCAGAGATCACGAAGCCAATCAGCTTAACCTCTCAAGGGTGCCCTTATGTGCGGTGAAAAGCGATGTTCCTAGTCGATTAAACTTCTCTATCAAGTTCCCCAAAGAACGCATTCAAAAAATCGTTGAGCTTCAATAATAAATGTACATCTGCGCTATTTCTACACAAGTCTAGTCAGCCATGACAGATGCGTATCACGTGATATGTGAAAACAATCAAGCTAGAATGAACTTGAAAGGAAAGAGGGTGGAGAAGAATGGGGCGAGACCGGATAGTTACATGCTTACTGTAGAGTTGAAAATAAGAGCCCAAAAAATGCTGGCAGTAAATTTGTTCATTTTTTGGTAACAAAATAGAATGCATTTAACGGTAGTTATCTGCGAGAAAATTGCCCGTCTGCCCAGCGTGTTCGTTGCGCGTTGGACTACGGGTGACTATCCCTCTGTGTTTGCTGGTTCAATTCCGCGGGATGGCAGAAAAAGCCACAGATTCCCCAGATTTACGGTGTTCGTGGCACCGAACCGAAGGGTTACGATGTCCATGGCACCGAGCCGAAGAGCTGAAAGCTCAAGTGCTTCTGGATTGGAAAAAAAAATCGAGAAAATTAGAGGAGAAAATAACAGGAATGGTCCTTTCCTGGAACCTCCAGTGACAGCGACAGACACGGAGATTTATAAATACATGAAGACGAGATTTGGAGGTAGATATCAACAATATAAAGAAGAGCTGGAGGGAGCTGCAGGAGATAGCTAGAGATAGGAAGACTTGGCATGAGTTGGATGGCGGCATATGTTCCAGTCGGGATGAAAAAGGGGAGAGAAATAGACAGAGAGAGGTACTGAGAACCTGATTTTGCCCGCCTGCCCAGCGTGTTCGTAGCGCGTTGGACGACACGTGCCAAGTCCCCTGTGAGTGCGGTTAAATCCCGCGGGCTGGCAGAAAAGCCACAAGTTCTCCAGATTTACGGTGTTCGTGGCACCGCACCAAAACTAAAAGCTTAAGTGCTTCTGGATCGGAAAAAAACAACCCGAATTAGAGGTAGTGACATGTGTCAGAGAGTCTGGACAATCACTTGTAACAATGTTATCAATGGTCTCAATGGGAAGTGGTCGTTTGACTATCGTACTGAAGGTTGGGGGTTCGAGTCTGGACAGAGTCACATGGGACATTTTCATGAAATCCTAGAATTTTTGCCGGAGCTACGGAGTTCGTGCTTTGTACAATACTCTCGGCATATGACATGTCATCTCTGTCGACAGAGACGGAGCCATATGTGGAAACCCGGCGCAATAAAGTCAATAAGTCGCCTTTGGACCCTTTGGTAGATCACAAAGCCCAAATATACGGCAAAGCTGATCGAAAAGGTGTAGATCCGGGCCGACATAGTCGGCATAAAGGATCGTACCCTAGGAAAGCTCACCTAGTAGATTAAAAGCTGGCTGAAACCGGACGGGCGGGCCTAGTCACCATAGGCGCACAATAGGCGCATCCCGACGTAGATCACTCCGTTCTTGCCAGTGGACCAATTATACATCACAAAAAGAATGATGAAATTAGCCGTGAAGAACGTTCGCGAGAGAGAGAGAGAGACAAACAACTGTTATAAGAAAGAGAAGATGGAGATATGTTGGGCATGTCTTGAGAAGAAATGATGAAAGATATACCAAAACATGAATTGAAATGGGAGGCATCAATGTGTTAAAGATAGAGCAGACGCCCTTGCGAAACCATGAAACGAACTTTGCTGAGAGAGACAAAAAATATCGGACTTAATTCCATGGAAGCGATTGATCGAGCTGACCAGGAGATCGTTTGGTTGATGTGGTTTACTCGTCGGATCACCATCACTGCACGTCGAACAAATTAGTCCATAAGTGCTCCGATCTCAAACCTCAGTATGTCCATCAGCGTGTGGCGACTAACGACACCGGTTCTTTGTTGGTTTACTATTCTTCTGTGGCTACCAGCATAGTGTTCTTGTCTAGCTACACCACACTTGACTTGAAATTCTTGCAGTCTGGTTAGTGTTGTAGATTCACTTCTATTACGTGAATCATGTACACGTTCTCTCTCCCTTAGGGAATTTATAATAGCAGCCTGGTCCATTGCTCGGCCGCTTTGTACAGCAGCCGTACCTGCAAGCCTATCCGCACGTTCATTCCCCCTTACACCTGCATGCCTTGGCTTTTTTTTTCAGATCCAGAATCACTTGAGCTTTTCATCTCTTCGGCTCGGTGCCATGGACATCGTAACCCTTCGGTTCGATGCCACGAACACCGTAAACCTGGGGAATCTGTGGCTTTTTCTGCCATCCCGCGAAATTGTACCCGCACACACAGAGGGATAGTCACCCTTAGTTCAACGCGCTACGAACACGCTGGGCAGACGGGCAATGCCCTGGCATAAAAATAAAACTGATCTTTGTCAGCTTAGACCTCCCCAGCAACTCCATCCAATGTCTCCTAACCCAGGAGAGAGCGGTATGGAGAAATTACTTGCAGGCACTATGTAACGTATAACGATAGGAGAGGAATATAAATATCTTCATGAGAAGAAGAACGATGAGAATCTCATGGACTGCTAAACTGATTAAAATAGAGGTGTTGAATGAGGTCAAGACACAGAAAAAGCTTATCATCAATATAAGAAAGAGGCAGTCATCGTTTTTCTGGCATGTGATGAGGAGGGGAGGTTTAGAACGCATTGTGACAACCAATAAAATGAAGGGTAGACGAGACAGAGGAAGACAGAGAGAGAACATTTTGGACAGTCTGACTTCATGGCACGGTAGAGCGTCAACATCTGAATTGATAGAAAACACTAAAGATAGAGATTTATGGAAATCCATGATCGCCTACGCCAGCCGGAACGACGCACCTGATCTTCTTCTTTGCGTTCGTTCTTTACGACCAATTTTAATCACTCTTTGTGATATGTTTGATCTTTGCCAAGAACGTGTATACGTTGCACATTTTTTGGTAGACCCTAAACGCATGACTTCTACACGTTTAAGACACGTGCATCCGATTTCAGCCAAGCGGCACCTGATGATGATGATACTATTAGACCAGAATACGAACAAATTAGACCAAGCTGTCATTTTGCGCTTGAGAACAGGACACAATCGACTTTGCAGCCACATGTATACACAACTTCAGATTGCCAACTCAGCTTTGTGTACATATAGACCAGGCATCCAAGCTTATCTTAATATTGTGAAATCTTAATGAGCAAGACTACCGATTCTAATTGGCTGAAATTAACTGGGCTAAATCTTTAAACAAACCAAGGTATCTATTGATTACGAAGCAATCGTTCTGACCACTTGCTCAAATCGTAGCCCTCGGTAACAGAAGACGACTAGCTCAAGCGGGAAATTGGAAATTCCTATTTATTGTCGTCTGGTTTTTGTGTACGTTTGATCACAGCCAACTGTAGATAACTAGGCCAGACAATTGAGGGAGAAATACCTGACCTAGATCAGAGCGGGGGGATGGAATCTATATATGTTTTATAGAACCCTGCACGCTTTTTTTTGCAATTTTACTCAATTCTGCGAGTCTATTGTTATTTATTGGTGAAAAATATTCATAATATTGATATTCCTTATTGTTAAACTTAACTTGTTGCATAATATAACATTGATTTAGCATTTTGTGTTGATTTTAAAATGAATTCGTCTATATACACAATACTGGAATGCGAGGTCACGTGATGTAGTTGTGGTCTGATTTCCCATAATTCCGAAGTCCCGTAAGTTTATAGTTGGCTCTGGTTTGATTCTTTCTTCAGTCTTTCTTTTGTCCTTCTCTGATATTCTCGTTTTGCCGCTAACTGCAGTTTAACTGATGATCGGTTTCGAGATAATGCATCTCAGTTCACGAAATGTTTGGGATTGTAGTTTGATGTCTGTAACTCCTAACCCATCTTTCTTAGTCTGCCCTTTGCTCTGATGATTCCATTTTCAGGTTGTACAGTCTTGCAACTGGTGTATTCAGTTTCGTTTGACCATGGCCAAACCATTTGTCTCTATTGTCAATAATCTAATAGCAGGTGTACACTGTTCTTCTAATTTCCTCATTTCTTATATGGTCTCTTCTTGTTATTTCTGCTTTCCATCATTTCCATTTCGCTGTGTAATTACTCCCTGTATTTTGAATTCTGATCTTTGTATTTACAATTTCTCTGGTTATTTAGGTGAAATGTTAACTATTAATATTCCTTATTGTTAACTTAACTTGTTACATAATATAACCTTGATTTAGCATTTTGTGTTGATTTTAAAATGAATTTGTCTTTATATAACAATATTATAAGCCCGCCTGCTCAGCGTGTTCGTAGCGCGTTGGACTACGGGTGACTAGCCCTCTGTAAGTGCGGGTTCAATTCCTCGGGCTGGCAGAAAATCGACAGGTTTCCCAGATTTACGGTGTTCGTGGCACCGAACCGAAGGTTACGATGTCCATGGCACCGAGCCGAAGAGCTCAAAATGCTTCTGGATCGGAAAAAAATTAAAAATACAATACTGGAATGTGAGGTCACGGTTGTAGTCTTATTTCCTATAATTTTTACGGAGAAACATGTACTGTAGTTTTACAAAATACAAAAAGAATTACAATGCACAGTACCTGAGCTCGCCGGCCGTATGTTATCGGAGGTCACGGCTCAAATATGCCAGCAGGATGAGAGAACAAAGACGGCCAAGACATGCAATGCAGTGGGCACAACAAGGGCAGTGAGAAAATGTGAAGCGTATAGGGGAGAAATGTTGAAGTATTGGTTATTGGTTCCTGAACCGACGTCATTACACTCCGGGCAGACCCATAAGTGCTCAGTCTTCCCGAACAGATATCGAAGGTTATGAGGTTATGCCTACTCGTGAGCGTCTGTGGCGTAAGCGGTAGTAAGCTCGATCACAACCCAAGCGCACCTGGTTCAAACCCCGCGGCGGGCAAATTCGGAAATAAATTCATTCACATGGATTTTACGAAGGTAAAAGTATACCTTACCGTTCAGAAAGCAGCGTCAAACTACTGAACGAATAAGTGGTGTAAAGAAAATCGACCACTCGTTTAGTGTAATTGATGGCTGAGTACTGTAAAGGATATGCCACGATTTTCATTTTCATGCCGCCTGATGGTTCCTGTGGCTTGCTAGTTTATGGGTCTCTGTGGTTAAGTGGTTAAGCCCTTTACATTGCGAGTCGAATGTCGTGGTTCGAATCCAGACCGCACCGTTCTGTTCACGAGTGCATTTTTTTTTCTAAAGATTTCTAGCTTTGTGCAATACTCTCGGCAGGTGGCGTGCCATTTTTGCGGAGAGGGACTGAGCTGTATAGGTAAAGCCCGGTGCAATTATGTCAATCCTTCCACTTGAGACCATGTAAACATACTCCTCACTCTGCCCCTCACTCTTCCTCTCACTCTGCCCTTCACTCTGCCCTTCAGTCTGCCCTCACTCCTACTTGCCCCTCACTCTGCCTCTCACTCTGCCCCTCACTCTGCCCCTCACTCTTCTCCTCATTCTGCCCTTCCCTTTGCCCCTCACTCTGCTCCTCACATTGCCCTCACTCTGCCCTTCACTCTGCCCCTCACTCTGCCCTTCAATCCGCCCCTGACTGCCCATCACCCTACCCCTCACTCTGCCCATCACGCTGCCCCTCACTCTGTCCATCCCACCCTACTCCCCTCACTCTGCCCCTCACTCTGCCCCTCACACATCCCCTCACACATCAAGTTCTACCTGTTCAACGGGTAACTGCTCTTTTTCTTCTTTTGTGATCAACTTCTGCTATGCGACTACTCCGGTATGTGTCATAAACATGGCGGTGTGTTTAAGGTCTTCACCGGTCCCTCATAGTTTGTTCTGTAGAGTTGTTTCTGTTGGCCAGATCGTCATTCTCACATTACTCAGACTGGATAATCTTGCAAGATGTACTCGCTCTGGGGACTGCTTTGGTGCTCCACAGGTGAAGACAGCCGAGTCCCTGAGACACATTCTATGGAGGTGTGCTCTGAGACTGCAGTATCCTGTTCTAAGTCTGAAGACTGTGGTCTGTGGTTTTCTGTTTAGTGTATTTATACTGTCGTGCTCTGGGTTGTATTCTCCAACGGGTAACTGCAAGCTTCCGTTATCACTGTACCGATTCAACGTCTATTTTTGTGTTCAAGTATCAAGTATTTGTAGAAAGTGGGCGTCTATAGTTCAAGCGGTAGTGAGCTCGATCACCACCCAAGCGTACCTGGTTCAAACCCCACGGTGGGCAAGTTTAGAAGAAAATTCATTTCCGTGGGATTTTTACAAAAGGTAAAAATAGACCTCACCGTTCAGAAAGCAATGGCAAACTAATGAACGTATAAGTGGTGCCTAAAAATCAACGACTCGTTTACTGTGGTTGATGGCTACGTCCTATATATGATTTGCCACATTTTTTCACACGTAGTAAAGCTTAAAAACATGCATAAGACTAGGTTTGAAGTATACACAAAGTCACAAGATAGAATTGAGCAGTGGCGGCTCGTGACCATTTTTGCTGGTGGGGCCAGAGAAATATTTTTGGAAAAATCATGGATTTGTGGGGTTATTTTTTAATTTATAAAATAATAAATACACGCTACACATTATTTTTAGTGGGTCCCAGCCCCACTGGCCCTTAATGACGAGCCGCCTCTGGAACTGAGTAGGAATTATAGTTCATTCAACAACTCATGCCCACATCCAATGCGAATTGTAGCAAAACCATCAATTCTACAGTAGCGAAACTTTGCAACCAACCTTAGAATTATACCGACGCAAATGTCTGATGGAAGAAATTGCTATAGAAAACCTAGATTTTGTAATATAACGGTTTCCTTTGATGTTGGCGGTATTCTTCTTCTTCTTCTTTGCGTTCGTTCTTTACGACCAATTTTAACCACTCTTTGTGATATGTTTGATCTTTGTCAAGAACGTGTATACGTTGCACATTGGTTTGGTAGACCCTAAACGTATAGACTTCACACGTTTTAGGACACATGCATCCGATTTCAGCTAAACCTCCTTAGTCGCCTAATACGACATGCGTGGCAGGTAACAGTGGTTATATTCTTTACACCCCAAATTTGGGCCCCGGTAACCACTCGGGCGGTTGGCGGTATATTTGGCCAGTCTGATATCGAATTTTAGTTTTTTACAGTAAACGGATCAATATATTTCATATGTTTCATATGATCAATTGTTCTCTCCAGGCCATCGTGACGCTTGATGTGACCAACGTATGTAATTTTTCTGTATAGTATGTTGTTTATCAGCCAATTATCTTTAACATTTAGTTCTTTCAGGACATCAGTGTTCTTTCTTTTTCTGTCCATGGTATTCGTAGGATCTTTCTGTAGCATTTAGTTTCGAAGGACTGGATTTTCGTTCTTAATTTTTGTGTAATAGTCCATGATTCACAACCATAAGTAGCCACTGGGAAAATGCATACTCTCAATATTTTTATTTAAATATTTTGCTGGTGCTTTGCCACATGTTCTTCATTGTGTTTAATTCTTGATTGCTATTGCCAATCTTCTTGAGATCTCTTTGTAGCTATCGCCATTATTGTTAACTACTGAGCCCAGGTATTCGTAGCTCTCTACACATTTGAGTTCTTCATTGTTTACTTGGATGTTAGATGAACCTTTTGCTTTGTCAGTTGACATGATTTTTGTTTTTTGTGTCTTCAAATATAGATGTTGGTCTTCACTATGTTTCTTGGTTGTCATGATTAGGTTTTACAAACCCTCTTTGCTGGTGGATAATAATACTGTATCGTCTGCATATCTACGCTCTGGTATGGATTTGCCACCTATAGTGAAGGGTCGTAATTCACATAGTTGGCATCGTCTTTTACATTCCTCATGATGTTCTTCGCATATATGTTGAATAAGTATGGGGACAAAATATATCCCTGTCGTACCCCCTTTTGAATCTCGAACCATTCAGCTATTTCGCCTCCTATTTTAATCGTTGCCTGTTGTTCGTGGTATAGAGATTCTATGATTGTATTATGTGTGTTGGAAAGTGCATGTCTTTCATGATGTTCCACATTTTCTGGTGTTGTATATGGTCGAAAACCTTGCTATAGTCTATGTAACACGCATGCTGGTCTATGTTGTATTCTCTGCATTTCTCGATAATGAGTCGCATGCTACAAATATGGTCTCTAGTGCCTCTACCTTTTCTGAAACCTGCTTGCGTTTCGTGTATTTCATCTTCTAATTTTTGTTCCATCCTCTTCATTATGATTCTTAGTAGGATTTTGCTGGTATCTCTTATAAGGGCAATAGTTCTGTAGTTGGTGCATAGTTTCAGGTTTCCATTCTTTGGGGAAACCTGACAGACCTGAAGCTGACTGCCCAGTTTGTGGTCCACCGTAAACTAAGCGCATGACCAGAGATCACTGAAGAAGGAACCTGACAGACCTGAAGCTGACTGCCCAGTTTGTTGTCCACAGTAAACTAGCACGTGACCAGAGATCACTGAAGAAGGAAGCCTGAAAGACCTGAAGCGGACTGTCCTGTTTGGGAACCACAGTAAACTAAGCGCGTGTGACCAGAGATCGCTGAAGAAGAATAATATCTCGAGGTATATTCTCCTTCTTTTGTTGTCACACTGCTACCGGGTTGTTGCCCAGTGTCGTGGTTTTCGTTTTTGTCTTGCGCTGTTCTGGTGGCTTGTGTGATTGTTATCTTTGCTCTTTCTCATGATTCTGCTACGCCATTTAACCATCTTTTCCGTGGTCTTCCTCTTGCCTTCTTTCCGATGTTCTGTTGTAGAAGACTCTGTATACTGTGGAGTTTGGATGCATTCTTATTAAGTGGCCAAACCACTTCATTCTTTGTTTATCTATGTAATTCAAGCAAGGTTTTGTGCCAACTTTCTTTCTTATGCTGATGTTAGTAATTCTGTCTTTTCTTGTGTTGTTGGTAACTTTTCGCAGGCAACGCATTTCACATGTAGTTATTTTTTTAATAGTTCTCGAAGTATATTGGGTAATAAGGTGTTAGGCCAGTATTTTTCAATGTCCGTCGGCACACGATGGGTGATGTGGTCAACATCACGACGGCTGTTACTATTATATATATTTTCCATCTATCCTTTCATCTTCAGCTTCTATTTTCTTTATCTATATTTTCTACCTGTCTTTTTTTTTTCCGTCTAATATCTCGTCTCTCTCTCTCTCTCTCTCTCTCTCTCTCCTCTCTTCTACCTCCTTCTGAATATTTCTTTCTTCCACCTGTCTTCTCTTCGTCTAATACATGGGTTCCTAAAGTGGGCGCTACCACCCTCCCCAGTTGGCGCTGAAACCTACCAGGGGGCGTACTGGTTCGAAAGCATTTGGGGAATTTATTTCGTGATTTTGTGATTGACTAAACATTAAAAATGTGAATTATGCATTTTAATTCATCTTATGCACACCATTTTCATCAATTTTCTATTTAAAAATTGACCATGTATGACAGAAATATATATCAATTTTCTATTTCAAAGTAAAATAGAGCATGTATATATATATATATATATATATATATATATATATATATATATATATATATATATATATATATACATTCTGTGTGTGTGAGGCGGGGCGTTGGCAAACTGTTTTAATGTGAGGTAGTTCGTTTCAAAGTTTTGAAAGTGGGTGATTATACTATGTCTACTCTTCTGATTACCTTCCACCTCTCCTCCTCTCTCGTCTAATACCCACCATCTCTCTCCTCCTCTTCGTCTAATACCACCACCTCTCTCTCCTCCTCTTCGTCTAATACCACCACCTCTCTCTCTCTTCTAAATATTTCTCTCTTCCACCTGTCCTGTTTCAGTTGTGTAAATATTCTTCTAACCTGATAAGCCGATCAATCAAAGAAAATGAAGAATAGATCAAAGAGACGTGTCTTCTAATATCCAAGAAAATGGAAACAAGACATTGATCATTCTTGTTCAGTATCCAACGATGTGGAATTGTTTTTGAATGAAAGATATTTCTTCAGGCCTGTTACTGATTTCGTTCAAGTGATACAACGATGGTGGATTCAGACAAAGCTAATCGACCGTGACTTGTGTCTTGTGTCTTGTGTCTTGGTGTCATTGTCGTGGAAATGTCAGTCCTTACATTTCTCCAGTTGTATTGGAATCATGTTATAGAATTTACATATTTGGGTAGTAAATTGTCAAACAACGGAGACACGATGAAAGAAATAAACTCTCGTATTGCTATAGCAGCTAGTGCCTTCACTAAATTAACGAATATCTGGGAATCTCAAGACCTTAGTATATGCACAAAAGTTAAATTGTTTAGGTCATGTGTGATTTCTGTACTGACCTACGGTTGTGAAAGTTGAAAATCAACAAAGAAAATTGATAAGAAACTGGACAGCTTTGAGAATAAATGTCTACGAAAATTATTAAAGTAAAATGGAGTGATTTCGTTTCTAACAACACAGTGAGAGATAGAACACACCAACAACCTGTATCAAATATTATAAGGAAACGAAGGTGGAAATATTTAGGTCATGTTCTTAGATCAGACGAAAGAGACTAAATCGACAAGTCCTTATGTTGTCACCAGTTGGGAAAAGAAAACGTGGAAGACCTTAAGACACTCTTCGAAGAACCAAACCAACAAGAAAGTAAACTATTGGGATGTAAAACCATACAAGATCTCCAACTGCTAGCAAAGAACCGTATCACATGGAGATCTAAAACCTCTGCCCTATGTGCCGCCTTTGGCACGAAAGGAACAAACTAACTAACTAACTATAGAATTCTTATGTTACGTCAGTGGCGGCCCGTCATTAGGGCCAGTGGGGCCTGGCCCCACCAAAAATAAGGTGTAACGTGTAATTATTATTTTATACATTAAAATATATCCTAACCGAAACCATGATTTTTCCGAAAATATCTGTCTGGCCCCACCAACAAGAATGATCACGAGCCGCCACTGTGTTACGTTATGTTATGCGATGTTCTTTTTGTTATAGGATGTCGCCGAGTGGTTACCGGGGCCCAAATTTGGGTTGTAAAGAATAGAACCACTGTTACCTGCCACGCATGTCGTAAGAGGCGATTGAGAGGTTTGGCTGAAATCGGATGCATGTGTCCGCTAGGGAATGTTAACCCGAAACAAATGCTTGCAGAAAAAGGAAGCACCAGGCCGTAAGGCGCATAACATGGTGCAACGACCCCTCACAACGAGAAATGGGATAACAGATTCTACGGTCGCCAATCTGCCTCGAGATTTAGCCACGCAGTAAGAATGTCAGACCTACCATCAGAGGGTGGCCAAAACTTACTGCGGGAAGAGGTCGGCAGAAACGGAAGCAGAAATCAGAGGAATTATATCTACAGAACTGCCCCAGTATGCAGACTTGAGAAAAGAGGTTGTCCTCTTACACTGAAGTCCAAGACAAACTGTATGGAGTGGCTGATAATCTGAGGCAGACGGCTGCCTTTATTAGAGAATCCAAAATCCCAATCTAGTGAGAACACAGAAGACAAACTGTATGGCGTGGCTGATAATCTGAGGCAGACGGCTGCCTTTATTAGAGAATCCGAAATCCCAATCTAGTGAGAATGCAGAAGACAAACTGTATGGCGTGGCTGATAATCTGAGACAGACGGCTGCCTTTATTAGAGAATCGAAATCCCAATCTAGTGAGAACGCAGAAGAAGAAGAAGTTATAGGATATTGATGTTTTGTTTTACGTTTTATGTTATTTTATATTATGCCATGTTATGTTATAATGTTATGTTATGCCATGGAGGCGTTTGTGGCTTAGGGATTAGTGACTCGGTCTATTAACCCCGACGTTCTGAGTTCGAATCACGCTGTAGACAGTTTGGCTGCAAACTGTTTCACGTGGATTTTTACAAAAAGAGGATGGCACCACCCGTTCAGAAAGCAATGGCAAATTACTGAACATAATAATGCCTAGAAAAATCACAAACATCGTTAAAAAGCCCGGGTTGATTCGCAAAGTCATGTAAAGGATATACAATTAACTTATGCCATACTGCTCGTTATATAGTATTAAAACTAAATTACTAATTTTCAATTCCAAGAGACGACTCATGTAGGATCTAAGGAAACTATCCTAGTAAATAAAAAGCATCGCAGAAATCGGATGTGATGGACTACTTGTACGCGCATAACTTACACAACGTACAATCGCTATTAGGCTCAGATCACATACAAATCACACAGAGTGGTTAAGAAGTGGTCAATATGAAGCGGTCGAAGAAAAAGAAATACCCATTTTTTTCCTGATTTCTTCATTTCTAAACCGATCTCTTCTTGATGCACCCAGCAAGCATTCTGCCTAAGACACTTCATCAATTGTATATGTATACACTTGCAGACTTATGGGGCTTTAACTGAGGATTTGTTTGTGAGATTCACATTTGTTTTGAAATTGTTCTCAAGGGAACACTGAACATTTTGTGTGTCTTATTGTTCACATAAGTAAACTAGGATTGTAGGAATGGAGAACATCTTTATGTAGAGATTTGAGAACAGCTTTAGATGCTGAGAACAGCTTTATGTAGAGATTTGAGAACAGCTTCACGCTTGGAACATTATGTAGATTTGAGAACTTTATACGAGGTTAAGAACAGCTTTATGTAGAGATTTGAGAACAGCTTTATGAGGCTTAAGACAGTATTGAGATTTGAGAACAGCTTTATCGTGAGTTTGAGGACAGCTTTATGTAGAGATTTGAGAACAGCTTTATACGAGTTTGGAACAGCATGAGGTTTGAGAACAGCTTTATACGAGGCTTGAAGAACAGCTTTATGTAGAGATTTGAGAACAGCTTTATAGACTTGAAAATGTTGTTATTTCTGGAGCTTGAAGAACAGCTTACTGAGGAGGCTATGAGGCTTGGGAACAGGTTTATGGACTTGAGAGCATGGGCTTGAGAACAGATTATACGAGGCTTGGGAAACAGCTTTATGTGAGATTGAAGAACAGCTTTAGTGAGTTTGAAGCGCTTATGTGAAGTTTGAAGCAAGCTTTATGATGGAACAGATACGAGGTTTGAGAACAGCTGTATACGAGGCTTGAGGGAACAGCTTTATGTAGGCATTGAGAACAGCTTTATGTAGCTTGAGACAGCTTATGAGGCGAGAACAGTTTTATGTAGGTTGAATACAGTTTTATGGGGCAGAACAGCTTTATACGAGGCTTGGGAACAGCTTTATACGAGGCTTGGGAACAGCTTTATACGAGGCTTGAGAACAACTTTCTGCGAGGCTTGGGGCGTAGTTTTTTCAGGGCTTGAAGAAAATGTTAATGTCAGTTTTTGAGAAATATTTTGCCTAGAAACGCAATGAAGAGCAGCAGTAACGACTTCAACCTCCATCACCATCTTGGGCGTAGTTGCTCTGTAGGTTTCATCCTACATTTCTCTCGGCAGCGATCCTACCGTACGCAGTCTAGAGCCCTTCCTCCTCAGTCTGATATCTCACCACATTGACTACACGCCCATCTGTATATGCATTACCATCCTGGACGTTGCTGCTCTGTATGCTTCAACCTTCATTCCACTAGGCATTGATCCTACCGTACGTAGTCTAGAGCTCATCCTCCTCAGTCTGATGTTTCACCAGATTGACACACCCCATCTATTTTGTACCAGGGCATGCAGGTGTTAGAGGAAATGAACGCGCCGATAGTCGTGCAGGTACGGCTGCTGTATACAGCCGGCAAGCAATGTCTTCTTTCTTTGTCCTTCTCGTTTTTTTGCCGTTAGGTGTAGGAGGTTTAACTGATGATCGGTTTCCGAGATAATGCACGCTCGGTCGTTTGATATGGTGTGGAGTTTTAGGATGTCTGTAACTCCATCAACCCATCTTTTCTTGGTCTGCCTCTTCCTCTTGATGATTCAATTTTCAGGTTGTACGCTCTTGCAACTGGTGTATTCGGGTTCATTCTGACCAAGTGGCCAAACCATTTGAGTCTCTGTTTTTCAATGAATCTATTAGCAGGTGTTGTTCCGACTGTTCTTCTAATTTCCTCATTTCTTATATGGTCTCTTCTTGTTTTATTTACTGCTTTCCTCAAGCATCTCATTTCGCATGTTGTAATTTTCCTTTCTTGTTCTTTTGTCAGTGCCCATGTTTGGCTCTGGTGTTGGTATAAAGATTGCATTTATAATCTGTCTTTTAGTCTCTACTGGAATTGCTGGGTATTTCGAGATACAGCCGGCAAGCAATGGACCAGGCTGATATTATAAATTCCCTAAAAGAGAGAGAACGTGTACATGATTCAAGTAATAGTGGTAAATATACAACACTAACCAGACTGCAAGAATTCTCGGTCAAGTGTGGTGTAGCTAGACAAGAACACTATGCTGGTAGCTAAGGAAGAATAGTAAACCAACAAAGAACCGGGGTCGTTAGTCACCACACGCTGAGAAGCATACTGAGGGGAAGATCAGAACACTTATGGACTAATTTGTTCGACGTGCAGTGATGATGATCCGACGACTAAACTAAACCAATCTGTGTATGCACCGCCATCCTGGTCGTTGCTGCTCTGTAGGCTTCATCCCGCATTTCGCTCGACACCGATCCTACCTTACGGAGTCTAGAGCCCTTCCTCCTCAGTCTGATATCTCACCACTTTGACCACACGCCCATATGCACCGCCATCCTGGTGTAGTTGATCTGTATGAGCTGCATCCCTGCATTCCACTCCCGGCACCGATCCCACCATACTCAACCTAGACCCTCCAACCCTTCTTCTTCTTCTTCTCTTTTCTCTAATACTGTTTACCTCACAGCATCAGAATAAGAAGAGATTTATAGAAGGGGTTTTTGTGAGCGCTTCATAAATAGTTTTTTCACCTTTTGCGTGGTCTGCCTTTTGCTTTGTATCCACTGATTGATTGATTGATTGATTGATTGATTGATTTGATTGATTGATTGATTGAATGATTGATTGAATGATTGATTGAATCATTTATAGGACCATAATCATTTCACTTTGGTGAGTAACCATGTGTGCTCCGATCTCTTTCTTGCACAGGTAGGTCTCAGTGACAGTGCACAAATCTAGCACCGGCGAGGGTCGCCGATGTAATTTTGAAGTTGGTGAACGGAGTAATATTGCTCTTTGAGGTAATCTGCTTATGTGGTCGAACCATCTAATTTGTTGTTTCTTGATGAAGTTCAGTGCTGATGTTGTACCCACTTTTTCCTGATGTCTTCATTTCTCAACCGGTATCTTCTTGTTACTTCCAGAATTCTGCGTAGACACTTCATCTCTGTCATGACTAGTATTTTTCTATAATTTGTTGTCAGCGTCCATGTTTGGCACTGATAACATAATGTAGGAGTAAATATTGTGTTGAACATTGCTCTTTTTGTGTTCATGGTGTCATATTTATATTTCAAAATTGGTGCCATTAGATCTATGTTTATTTAGTATTCCTTGTATATGTTGGTGTCCTTGATAAAAGACGTATAGTCGAAACGTCGAATTTTTATTAGTGTTATGATTTGATTATTCATGTTTGCTTGCTTATGTGATACCATGCATACGTATCTTTGTCCTGAAATGCCAATTTATTAAGTATCACTGCAGCCTCCCTCGGTTTTCTCTAGATCTGATCTCTCTCTTTGCGTTCCCGGCCTAGACTGATGAACCAATTTTTATCATGAATTTTACTGTGGTTTTAAGGGACTCCGTTCCTCCGTACAGCTTTTCGTGAAGCTCTGTGTGTTGTGGCCATGACTCTTTCCTTATACCTGCTAACCGTTGACAGTCTTGCAAGACGTGTTCTGCCGTCATGTCAGCCATTTTGCATGGGCACAGGCTAGTTGTGTCAATTTTAAATTTATGGAACATGTGGGCTCGGAGCTTGTTGTGTCCGGTACGGAGGCGAAGTATGGCAACTTGTTCACTGCGAGAGAGACCGCGACTACCTCAGACTGATCTCGAGATCAGTTATGAGGAAGCCAGAACAACCATCGGTTCGCACTATAGAAACAAATGGACAAAAGATCACCCTCAATATACAGACAGTGACGGATACTACGGTCTGATCTGTTCCGGTCTGATTGTCACAGATTTGTAGGTTTGCGAAACACGTAGTAACAAAGTACTGTAGTTATAATTAATTTTTCACTACTTATACAGGGTGTTCAACTTAAAAGCAGCCTATGAATGGAGCTAATCTGGCATATATGTATGGAAATGAGAAGGTTCAGTTATGACGTAGTATAGGTCAAGGTTGTGTGATGGTGTGAAATTGTAGTGCGGGAAGGGGCGATGAACAAATGTGACGTAGGACGAGCTAGTCAGAACCGGTTTAAATAGTATATAAACACAACTCGTTAGGTTATCTGGCAACTTTCGAGTTGTCAATGGGGCTGCAATTATCTTGAACACCCTGTATAATACTGCCTATACCTGTCTTTGTTCAATCTCCTATGTGCTCAGTATTACCGCAGCCACCTAAACGATCTTCTCAAGATCTGATCCGGTCTCACCACCTCAGATTTGTTGATTTTCGTACATCGCACCCAAATACAAAAACAATGACAGTACACAGCAACGTTTCGACCAAAAGGTCTTTATCAAGCAGACGATACAACAGAAGTTTTTGTATTTTGTAAAACTGCAGTACCTTGTTATTACGTGTTTTGCCATTCTACATAGTTTTACTGCAGTCTCCAGCTATATTGATATTCATCATCATCATCATCATCAGGTGCCGTTCCGGCTGGCGTAGATGATCATGGATCTCCACAGATCTTTGGTGTTTGCTATCAATTCAGATGTTGACGCTCTACTGTGCCATGAAGTCAGGCTATCCAAAATTTTCTCTCTCTGTCTTCCTCTGTCTCGTCTACCCTCGATCTTACCGGTTGTCTCAATGTGTTCTAAACCTCCCCTCCTCGTCACGTCCGAAAAATGATGACTGTCTCTTTCTTATATTGATAATAAGCTTTGTCTTGACCTCATTCAACACCTCACATTAGTCATTTTAGCAGTCCATGGGATTCTCATCATTCTTCTGTAAAACCACATCTCTGTGGCCTCCAGAGATTTGTCAATCTGTTTGTTTATTGTCCATAACTCGCATCCGTATGTCAGTATTGGTTCTATGTAACACTGAATAATTCGCATTCTGACCTCAACTGACAAGGACTTGTTGCATATGATGCTTCTCATTTGCATATTGATATTTGGTGTCTGTATATCGCCTTGCCTTTTGTCCTATGATTTATTGCACCCATGTTAGATTTCGTTTGTTATTCTTCCGTTTGATGAAACAATGCATCCCCCTTCCTCCTTCTCATTCTGATATCTCTCACCATCTTGACCGCCATCATTCGTATATGCACCGCCATCACTTGACCACATACCATTCGTATATGCACCGCCATCACTTGACCACACACAACCATCTGTATTGATTGATTGATTGATTGATATGACAAATCATCACTGCACTTCGGTGAGTAGCCATGTATGTTCCGATCTTTTCTTACACATGAAGATCTCAGCTGCAGTGCATGAACTCCTTAGCACCGGCGAGGGTCCTCGATGTAATTAGAAATATGGTGAAGATATTTCTGTAGGAATTTTATTTTTAATCTTTTGTAACGAATTTTGACCGGGCAGCGTCTTTCCAGCTTGCTCTTCTCGATTTGAACTGCCAAAGGTTCTTTATCTTATCTTATCTTAACCACATTTGCCGTGAAGCGGCGTGGGGAGAGTTAGTTTCCTATCTTGTGCCAGGTGTGTTGCGTTTGACGTTGTCAGTCCATGCTTTCGCAGGGACTCTGAGATGTTATCTATCCATCCTGTTCTTGGCCTGCCTCGTGCTCTGCGTCCTGAGTGTCGATTATTATAGGCACGTGATGGTAGTAAATGTGGTTCCATTCTCATTAGATGGCCGAACCACTTGAATCTTTGCTTCTTGATGTCTTTTACGTCCTCAAATTGAACACGGAACCTACGTTGTATCGTCCGTCTCCGATTGAACTAGGAACCCGATCTCACCTACACTGAAATCAGAGATCTCTCCAGAAATATCCAGATGGCTCCAAGAGGGAGCGAACCTGGTATCTCTGACACTAGAGGCGAACGCCTAGAATAACATTCTTATAAAAGTTATATTTTTGTTATCTTATCTATCTGTACCATGTTATGTTCTCTGTATGACGCAGTGCACGCGATGTAACCATCGGTTATAAACTAAACTACCTCATTAACTTTGACGAATTTGCGTGATTTTCGCTTCATTACTCCGACATTTCAAACTAAATGCCATAATTATTCACGGCTGCTCCGTGCCACTGCAATTACTATCTCAAAAATAATTGAAATCGAATCACAAGCTACATCGAATATCGTGTGTATTCGATCTTCAACGGTTTTTTGTTTACTTGCTTTGATCAATATCGAATAACAAGAAATCGCTGCAACGAATATTGTCTGTATTCGATATTCAAGAATTTTACCGATTCTGATCAAATTAATTTATTGTTTTGTTTTATGTTTGTTAGTAATAAACTCCTTCTTCTTTGAACGCTTCATATCGACCACTCTGTGTGATTTGTATGTGATCTGAGCCTAAGAGTGATTGTCAGTTATCAGTTATCAGTTATATGAGGTTATCAGTTATCATCATAGCACTCCGGACATGTCCATAGGTGCTCCGATCTCCGCTTCAGCAAATCCAGCAGTGTCCAGCGACCCAACACGCCAGTTCGATGTTGATTAATCAATCTCTTTGCATATTTAGTATATCGTTATTTTCGGGCTGAACCAATATTGACAGCCATTTCTCTGAATCTGGTCAGCGAGTGGATTCACAGCCCTGAAACTCCTCTGTTCGGAAAGACTCTCTTAATGCGTGAAGAATGTCACTTCGATCCATGGCAGCTCCTCTGATATTGTAGCCAAGCCAGCCAATCTATCAGCTCGTTCATTACCCCTAACTCCTGCGTGCCCAGGGACAAAAATGAAGGTGATTAAGAGTGATTGTATGTTGTGCTAGTCATGCGCCTACAAATAGGCCAGCACATCCAATTTCTGCGATGGTTTTTATTTATTATGGTAGCTTCCTTAAGTTCTACATCAGTCGCCTCTTACGACATGCCTTGTAGGTCACAGTGGTACTATTCTTTGCTTCCTTTGCGGGCTCCGGCTCCACACGGGCGGTAAAAAATAATAATTTCTCTCGTACCGTTAAACATTACATAGGGCCTGTAAGTAGTTTCTCCATACCGCTCTATCCTAGGCAACTCGCTCAATATCCTCCATGGAACTGAGACCGATATTTCTTGCCTCTCCAGCAAAGTTCGTTTCAGGGTCTCCTTAGGTCGTCCTCTCTTACTTGAACCCTTTGCATCCCACTTCAATGCCTGCTTTGATATTCTTTAATCATTTCTTCTCAAGGTGTGTAGACTATATATCCAACTTCTCTTTCTTATAACAGTTGCTACTAGTGGTTGACAAGGCAGTTTTTCTCAAGGTGTGTCCAACATATCTCCATCTTCTCTTTCTTATAACAGTTGTTACAAGCCGTTGACCAGACATGTCTCTGATTTCATCACTTTTCCTGAATTCGTTACATTTATATTCATTATTTTTTCGCAGACATCTATTTTCAAATGCATTCAACTTGCTTTCTACATCTTTTGTCATTGTACAACTCTCGCTGGCATATGTTAGGATTGATACAACTTTCGCTGGCATATGTTAGGATTAATACAACTCTCGCTGGCATATGTTAGGATTGATAGAACATTTGTTTTCATTGCCCTTCCTCCCCTATGAACTCTGTGGAGACCCACTTTCTTATTGCTTGATTGATTTATAGGACCATTATCATTGCACTTCGGGGAGTAACCATGTGTGCTCCTATCTCTTTCTTACACAGGAAATTCTCAGCAGCGGTGCCCGAACTCCGTAGCACCGGCGAGGGTCCTCGATGTAATTTTAAAGATGGAGAAGATATTTATAGAAATTATATTTTTAATCTTTTTCTAATAAATTTTTTCCCAGGCTGTTTTTTTCCCAGCCTGCTCATCTCGATTTTGAACTGTCAAGCTTTCTTTTAAATGCTCAAATATGTTTTATCATCCGTCTCCGATAGTACTTGAAGCTCTATATCACCTACACCAAAAAATATCCAGATGGCTCCATGAGGGATCGAACCGGATAACTTTGTCACGAGAGGCAAGTACCTAACCACTACGCTAGCCCGTCTGCCCAGCGTGTTCGTAGCACGTTGGACTACGGGTGACTATCCTCTGTGTGTGCGGGTTCAATTCCGCAGGATGGCAGGAAAAGCCACAGATTCCCCAGATTTACGGTGTTCGTGGCACCGAACCGAAGGGTTATAATGTCCATGGCACTGAGCCGAAGAGCTGAAAAGCTCAAGTGCTTCTGGATCGGAAAACCCCCAAAAACCACTACGCACATAGACCCTTAATGTGCTTATAAAAGTCGTGTCCTACCCTTTACCGGACTTAACCATCATCAACCACAGTAAACGAGTCTTTGATTTTCTAGGCACCACTTATACGTTCAGTAGTTTACCATTTTTACCCAACAAAGATCATGAGATTAAATGCTGGTTCCAGAGACCCAATCTTACTGAGAGGATCACCACTTAAAGAGGTTGACACATTTACATATCTGGGAAGTGTCGTCAACATTCAAGGTGTCACAGATGAAGATGTTAAGGTTGGAATACAAAAGGCAAGATCAGCATTTGCCATTCTGAAGAACATATGGAGTTCAAGAATGATCAGGAATAAAACTAAGATAATGATATTTAATTCAAATGTCAAGTCTGTCCTTCTGTATGGAGCAGAGACATGGAGAACAACTAAGGTGAACACCAAAAGCTGCAGACATTCATCAATAGATGCCTACGCAGGATACTCCATTTGAGATGGTATGACAAGACCACAAACAGAGAACTGTGGGATAGGGCAGGACAACGGCAGGTGGAACAGGAGATAATGAGCAGAAGGTGGCGATGGATAAGACACACACTGAGGAAACCCCTGACAGCATCGCGAGACAGGCTCTCCGATGAAACCCCCAGGGCAATAGAAGTAAGGGAAGATCCAGAAACACCTGGAGACGGGAGTTAGAGATGGAACGCAAAAAACGGGAAGAGAGTGGCGAGATCTGGAAAGGATGGCCTTGGATAGGCGGGCTCGAAGGCCTTGGTTGGACCCATGCTTCCTAGGGCGAAGGGTGAAGAAGAAGAAGAAGTTTACCATTGCTTTCTGAACGGTGAGGCCTATTTTTACCTTTGTAAAAAATCCCACGAAATGAATTTGCACGCCACGGAGTTGAACCGGGTACGCTTGTGTTGTGATCAAGCTCACAACCGCTAAAGCTACAGACGCATCAGAATAACTAATATCCATCCATGCCGGTCCTGGGACTATGCGTCCACGAAACAAAGGACCTGGGACTATGCATTTTTTCCCCCGATCCAGAAATACTTGAGCTTTCCAGCTCTTCGGTTCGGTGCTATGGACATCGTAACCTTTCGGTTCGGTGTCAAGAACACCGTAAATCTGGAGAACCTGTGGCTTTTCTGACAGTCCGCGGAATTGAATCGCACTTACAGGGGGGCTTGTCACCGTCGTCCAACAAGCTACGAACACGCTAGGCAGGCGGGCTAAACAAGTGCGTTAACCACTTCACCACCGCGGCTGTCAACTTCTCGCGTGCAAGATAAGAAAACAAAACTTCTATTCTGGAGATATTTTTGCGTGAAGATCAGATAATGTTACTGCAGTCATTGCTTGCGAAATCAATCAAACCAGCTTGTAATTACTGCCAACAAATGGATATATGAACTGCTAGATGAAAGTTGCTGTCGAATTGAGTTCTCGCTGTTTTTTTATTTTTCAAATATCAGATAGCAGTACGGTTGTGTGTGAGTGAGTGTTCTGTGTTTTGTGTTTTGTGTGTGTGTGTTGTGTGTGTGTGTGTTTTGTGTGTGTGTGTTTGTGTGTGTGTTTGTGTGTGTGTGTGTGTTTGTGTGTGTGTGTGTTTTGTGTGTGTGTGTTTTGTGTGTGTGTGTTTTGTGGTGTATGTTTTTGTGTGTGTGTTTTGTGTGTGTGTGTTGTGTGTGTGTTTTGTTTATGTGTATGTGTTTTATGTGTGTGTATTCTGTGTGTTTTATGTGTGTGTGTTTTGTGTGTGTGTGTGTGTTTTGTGTACGTGTGTGTGTTTTGTGTACGTGTGTGTTTTGTGTGTGTTTTTGTATTGTGTGTGTTTTGTGTGTGTTTTTGTATTGTGTGTGTTTTGTGTGTGTTTATGTATTGTGTGTGTTTTATGTGTATGTTTTGTATATGTGTGTATGTTTGTGTGCGTTTTGTTTGTGTGTGTTTTTTGTGTTTTGTGTGTGTGTGTGTTTTGTATATGTGTGTGTTTTGTGTGTGTGTTTTGTGTATGTGTGTGTTTTGTGTGTGTGTGTGTGTTTTGTGCGTGTGTGTCTGTGTATTGGGTGTGTGTTTGTGGTAAATTATGCACAACGGTCATCGTTTCCGATTAGAGCAGAGGTTCGGAACCCTCTTCAGCTGGCACCCCAGACTTGAAGATTAGTCAAGACTCTCACCACCTCCCTTCTTTTTTACATCCCCCCGGCCTATCCTACGCGAATTAGTTATAATTTCAAAAAAAGCAAAACGAAAAAAACTGATTATGGTCACTATGAGCGTTACAACATCTACGCCCCTTTCTTCTTCTTCCTACGCTTCATATCAATCACTTGTTAAACCCTCTGTGTGATTTGTATGTGATCTGAGCCTAAGATCGGTTGCACGTTGTGCCAGGTATGCGCTTACATGTAGACCAGCACATCAAATTTCTGCGACGTTTTTTTTATTTACTTTGGTAGCTTACCTAGGTCCCTGTCTTTAATCGCCTCTTTCGACATGCTTTGTAGGTCACAGTGTTACTATTCTTTGCTCCCCTTACGTACCCTAGTAACACAAGAGGGACTGTCCCTTTATACACAATAATATTTTCAGTGAGAAATGTAAGCATGAAATTTGAGAGAAATGTCGAAATGAGTCAAAATCAATGATGTTGTTGGTTATTTTGTAAAGAAATTATGAGATTTACAGATTTCTTATCTTATCTCAACACATTTGCATGTGAAGCGTCGTGGGAGAATTAGTTCTATATCTTGTGCCAGATGTGTTGCGCTTGACGTTGTCAGTCCATGCTTTCGTAGGGACTCTGAGATGTTATCTATCCATCGTGTTCTTGATCTGCCTCGTGCTCTGTGGCCTGAGTGTCGATTGTTGTAGGCATGTGATGGTAGTAAATCTGGTTCCATTCTCACTACATTTACAGATTTACTGGGGGAAAAAAAACAATTTTAAGCTAAAAAAAAAACAAGATACTATAAATACTTATTAAAACGCAAAATACTCGAAATTTTTATAATGTTGCATGCCTCCTCTAACACAACCTCACGCCTCCGTGTGGCGGTGCAAAGCCCAGGTAGTTAACCACTGGATTAGTGAAACGAATTTCTATATTTTTGTCAAGACATTAGCATTTAACAAGGCAGTGAATATGAGTTATACTTGTAGGCGCATAATTCGTACAATATACAATCGCTCTTAGGCTCAGATCACAAACAAATCACAAAGAGTGATTAACAAGTGGTCGATGTGGGAGGAAGAAGAAGAAAAAAAAAGAGAAGAAAGCTGAATAAACAAGGTAATAGAAAAACTTATTAAAACATAAAATTTACTACATTTTTTATAACTTATCACGCGTCCCTAATATTGCCTCACTCCTTCCATTTTGAGAACCACTGGATAAGAGAAAGGAGCTTCCATTTTGAGAACCACTGGATAGAAAATTTTAGACCTGATAAGAGAAGCTTCCATTTTGAGAACCACTGGATAAGAGAAGGAGTCCATTTGAGAACCACTGGATAAGAGAAAGGAGCTTCCATTTTGAGAACCACTGGATAAGAGAAAGGAGCTTCCATTTTGAGAACCACTGGATAAGAGAAAGGAGCTTCCATTTTGAGAACCACTGGATAAGAGAAAGGAGCTTCCATTTTGAGAACCACTGGATAAGAGAAAGGAGCTTCCATTTTGAGAACCACTGGATAAGAGAAAGGAGCTTCCATTTTGAGAACCACTGGATAAGAGAAATGAGCTTCCATTTTGAGAACCACTGGATAAGAGAAAGGAGCTTCCATTTTGAGAACCACTGGATAAGAGAAAGGAGCTTCCATTTTGAGAACCACTGGATAAGAGAAAGGAGCTTCCATTTTGAGAACCACTGGATAAGAGAAAGGAGCTTCCATTTTGAGAACCACTGGATAAGAGAAAGGAGCTTCCATTTTGAGAACCCCTGGATAAGAGAAAGGAGCTTCCATTTTGAGAACCACTGGATAAGAGAAAGGAGCTTACATTTTGAGAACCACTGGATAAGAGAAATGAGCTTCCATTTTGAGAACCACTGGATAAGAGAAAGGAGCTTCCATTTTGAGAACCACTGGATAAGAGAAAGGAGCTTCCATTTTGAGAACCACTGGATAAGAGAAAGGAGCTTCCATTTTGAGAACCACTGGATAAGAGAAATGAGCTTCCATTTTGAGAACCACTGGATAAGAGAAAGGAGCTTCCATTTTGAGAACCACTGGATAAGAGAAAGGAGCTTCCATTTTGAGAACCACTGGATAAGAGAAAGGAGCTTCCATTTTGAGAACCACTGGATAAGAGAAAGGAGCTTCCATTTTGAGAACCACTGGATAAGAGAAAGGAGCTTCCATTTTGAGAACCACTGGATAAGAGAAAGGAGCTTCCATTTTGAGAACCACTGGATAAGAGAAAGGAGCTTCCATTTTGAGAACCACTGGATAAGAGAAATGAGCTTCCATTTTGAGAACCACTGGATAAGAGAAAGGAGCTCCATTTTGAGAACCACTGATAAAGAAAGGAGCTTCCATTTTGAGTAACTACTGGATAAGAAAGGTCATTTTGAAACCACTGGATTGAATATCATTGAGAACACTGAAAGAAAGAATTTGAAACACTGATAAGATATGGCTTCCATTTGCGAACACTGATAAGAAAAGACGTTCATTTGAGAACCACTGGATAAGAGAAAGGAGCCATTTTGAGAACCAGGGATAAGAGATACTCCATTTTGAACCACTGATAAAAAAGGAGCTCCTTGAACCACTGGATGGAAAGGAGCTCATGGCAACTTGACAAGTACAAGGAAGTTGAACATTTATATGTCTTGATAGCATAGATTTTGATATCTGAAGAACACATAGATTAAGAAGGAACTGGTTTTGGTCTTTAACCCACCTGTGCCCTAGTGTTGTGAGGAATTTCAGTTTTCTATATTGTAAAAGGAAAAAGGAACCCTTTCATACCTCGTGGTATATAGGTCAATACAGTGTTAGGCCTGTATTTTTCATTGACCGTCGGCACACGATGGGTGATGTGGTCAGCATCACGCCGGCCGCCTTTACTTTCCCAGAGCATGTCTGGTACCCAGTTGAGGCTGGGTCGACTTGAGAGCCGTCGCGGTCGGGAAAAATTCCACGCGCATTGCGGAGCTGAACCCAGACCACCAGCCTTGAGAAGCGAGTTCACTAACGACTACGCTACAGCGGCTCTCAATATTGTGCCCATAACAAAACATAAAAAAAATAGAAGCTTTTGAAAAAGGTGTTACAGAAAAGTTCTTAGAACATCCTGGACAGAGAAGAGAAGAAACAAAACCATCCTACAAGACCTGCAGATCAAGGAGCACTGGCTCATAAATAACATCATGTCCCGGGAAGATGAAATATTTGGGCCACGTTAAATGTCACAGTGGTTTAGAGAGAATGGTAATGGAAGGTATGATTCCTGGAATACGAAGCCGCCCGAGTGGTTACCGGGCCCAAATTGGGGTGTAAAGAATAGAACCACTGTTACCTGCCACGCATGTGTAAGAGGGACTTAGGAGGTTTGTTCGTGGGGCTAGCTATCCCACACCGTAAAAAACACTAGATGGCTACAGAATGGATAGCGAACTGAGTAAACGCCGGCTGAAACTGGACACATCGCCGAAGGATAAGTTCCAGAGCTCCAAATGGTGCTGAAGATGTGACGTAAAACATACCAATGCTAAGCCTGCATGAATCGATTTCTACATGAATAGAATTATGGGAAATCTGGTACATCGGTCTGGCGGTGATCACAGAGAGAGAGAGAGAATACGAAGCAGAGAACGACCAAGACGAAGGTGCGAACAGGACATCAAAGAAACCTTGAACATGTCTCTAGAAGATGCCAGAAACTTGCAAGAGACAGAGAGGTTTTCAGGCGCTGTGATGAATGCAACTAGTGGCGGCTCGTGTAATTTTTGTTGGGGGAAAAATTTTCGGAAAAATCATGGATTTGAGTTAGGTTATATTTTAATTTATAAAATAATAAATACACGTTACACATTATTTTTTGGTGGGGCTCGGCCCCACTGGTCCTTAATGACGAGCCGACACTGAATGCGACGTTCCGCAAGGGACATGCTATATCTTGAATACTGTGCCAGGTGTTTTGCGTCCGTAGTTGTTGTTACTTTGTGGTTAAGATCATAGTTAGTGCTCCTTGATCGCTGCGAAAAGGTTCGAGCCTTCAGTAAACGCCATATAGCAAAATAAAACCACTTAAACAAACTCCGAGGGCTCTCATTCGAAAGATTGTTGAAAGAGATGGGTATCAATATTGGTGCAGCCCGAAAAGAACGACATACTAAATATGCAAGGAGATTGATTAATCAACATCGAACTGGCGTGTTGGGCCGTTGGACGCTGCTGGATTTGCTGAGGCGGAGATCGGAACACCTATGGACATGTCCGGAGTGCTATGATGATAGTCCTCATATAACTGATAAATCGAATTGTTGACGATCGAGTTTTACCACGTTCACTCGTATTGGGTCCACCTGTTGTAGCACTTCCGTTCGGGCCCAATTTTTTAAAATGTAGTTTATCTATCTGTTCTTTTCTAACCCTGTTTGCCTTTCAGTGTCAGGTCGAAAAGGAGAACCTGGGCGAGCCTCTCTATGCCCCTTGTCTTTCTTTCTCTTCTCCAATCCTGATTTGCCTCACAACTTCAGTGTAAGAAGAGATTTCTAGCACAGGCTTTTGTGTACGCTTCATAAATAGTATCTATCGTTGACTCTGTTATCTCTGAGGTCCACCTTTGCGTGGCCGGCCTTTTGCTTTGTATCCACTGTATCCACTGTATCCACTGTATCCACTGTATCCACTGTATCCACTGTATCCACTGTATCGGAGCAAAATTTCCTCTGTGGCGCACTGTCTGTTGGCAATAGCGTATGTGGTATTTGTAGTTTTTAGCCTTTAGTGTCGTAGGGTATCTGGGATATTATCTATCCATCCATCGGGTTCGTGTCTTCCTCGGCTCTGCGTCCGGGTGCCGGCTGTTAGAGGCGCGACGCCCGAGTGGTTACCAGGGCCCAAATGTGGGGTGTAAAGAATAGAGCCACTGTTATCTGCCAGCATGTGTAAGAGGCGACTAAGGAAGTTTGGATGAAATCGGATGCACGTGTCCTAAACTTGTAGATGTCTATGCGTTTAGGGCCTACCAAACCAATGTGCAACGTATACACGTTCTTGGCAAAGATCAAACATATCACAAAGAGTGATTAAAATTGGTTGTAAAGAACGAACGCAAAGAAGAAGGAGAGGCGCGTGATGGTAGTAGAAAAACTTGTTAATGCTTTAAATAAGAATTAAAAAATTAAAGTATTTTTGGCATATCTTCTTCTTCAAACGTCCCATATCGATTAATTGTGAAACCACTCTTTGTGATTTGTATGTGGTCGAGCCAAGATGGAGTCGTACGTTGTGTCAGTTATGCGCTACAAGTAGGCAGCATTCCGATTTCTGAGCATTTTTATTTACTAGGGTAGGCTGTCTGCCCAGCGTGTTCGTTGCGCGTTGGACTAAGGTGACTATCCCTCTGTGTGTGCGGGTTCAATTCCGCGGATGGCAGAAAAAGCCACAGATTCCCCAGATTTACGGTGTTCGTGGCACCGAACGGTTACGATGTCCATGGCACCGAACCGAAAAGCTGAAAAGCTCAAGTGCTTCTGGATCGGAAAAAAAAAATTACTAGGGTAGCTTCCATAGGTAGTACATCAGTCGCCTCTTACGACATGCCTTGTAGGTCGCAGTGGTACTATTCTTTAATTTCCTTGCAGGCCCCAGCACCACATTGGTGATAGGTTTCAATAAAGCGTAGTAATGGGCGCCCCTGCTGGCTGGTACCAGTTACAAGTTGACCATATAGAATCTCCTTTGGGATTCTACCGTCGCTCATACGTGTCCCAATCCTCTCAGACGAAGTCCGCATACATTGCAATATAAATGAGTTTTAACGGGACCACAAAATTATACAGGGTGTTCAATTTAAAAGCATCCCCAGTGATAAATAGAAATTTGCCAGGTACGCATTGCATCTCGTCTATTTACTATTTAAACCGGTTCTGACTAGCTTGTCCTACGTCACATTTGTTCATCGCCCCTTCCCGTACTTCAATTACACACCATCACACAACCTTGACCTATACTACGTCATAACTGAACCTTCTCATTTCCATACATATATGCCAGATTAGCTCCATTCACAGGCTGCTTTTAAGTTGTCTTCTTCTTCTTCTTTGCGTTCGTTCTTTACGACCAATTTTAATCATTCTTTGTGATATGTTTGATCTTTGCCAAGAACGTGTATACGTTGCACATTGGTTTGGTAGGCCTAAACGCATAGACTTTTACACATTTAGGACATGTGCATCCGATTTCAGCCAACTTTTAAGTTGAACACCCTGTATAATCAAAGGATTAATTTCCAATTGCCACCATTGTCATGATCATTCCCTCCTTAGTGTTACAGAAATCATGCCATTCATATTGCTCTACCCAGTCTACAGTAATCATTATTGAACTGAATGCAAATCATGTCATAACCTTTACAGAACGTAGCCATCAACAATAGTAAAAGAGTTTTTGATTTTCTAGGCACCACTTATGCGTTCAGTAGTTTGTCATTGCTTTCTGAACGGTGAGGTCTAAAATCCAAGGAACTAATATGCTTCCAAACTTACCCGCCGTGAACCAGTTACGCTTGGGTTGTGATCGAGAGCACTACTGTTGAAGCTACAACGCTGACCTTTATTACTGTAGTCTTTATTATAGTTTTTTAACTCTGAGAATACGATAAGCCACATGGCAAACCATTCGGCAAGTCACTTTACATTCCAAAATTATTTATTGAAAAATGTATTCGCAAGATTCATTTGAGCGTCTTTCTTTGTCGTTTGTCGTTACACTGCTACCGGGTTGTTGCACAGTACCGGGTTGTTGCACAGTACCGGGTTGTTGCACAGTACCGGGTTGTTGCACAGTACCGGGTTGTTGACCAGTACCGGCTTGTTGCACAGTACCGGGTTGTTGCATAGTACCGGTTGTTGCAAGTACCGGGTTGTTGCACAGTACCGGGTTGTTGCAATGTGCACAGTACCGGTTTGTTGCACAGTACCGGGTTGTTGCACAGTACCGGGTTGTTGCCCAGTGTCATGATTTGCTGTTTTTGTCTTGCGCTGTTCTGGTGGCTTGGGTGATAGTTATTTTTACTTTGTGACAGGATTCTGCTATGCCATCTAACCATCTTTTCGTGGTCTTCCTCTCGCCTTCTTTCCTGATGTTCTGTTGTAGAAGACTCTGTATACTGTGGAGTTTGGATGCATTGTTATTAAGTCCCAAACCACTTCATTCTTTGTTTCTCAATGTAATTCAAGCAAGGTTCTGTCCCAACTTTCTTTCTTATGCTGATGTTGGTGACTCTGTCTTTTCTGTGTTGTTGGTAACTTTTCGCAGGCAACGCATTTCACATGTAGTTATTTTTTGTGACTACGATTTGCTCATTGTCCATGTTTGGCTCTGGTAACACAAAGTAGGTATAAAAATGCTGTTGTTTCATTTGATACCTATGGATATAGTTCTTTGCAGTGGCGGCTCGTGATGATTTTAGGTGGTGGGGCCAGACAAAAGTTTTCGGAAAAATCATGGTTTTGGGTTGTTATATTTAAATTTATAGAATATTAATACACGTTATACATTATTTGTGGTGGGGCCAGGCCCCAATGCCCCTTAGTGACGAGCCGCCACTGGTTCTTTGTAGAATACATAAGATGAATTTATCGAAGTAGACTTTTCAAGTCTGCGTAGTGAAATATGAAATATCAATCCGATGCTTCGTTGAAAACTGTGAACTAAATAACTGCGCTTGAAAGAGTGGTTTCCCCGCGTGTTGCCCGGCTCGCAAGGGAGCAAAGAATAGTAACATTTTGACCTCCCAGATATGTCGTAAGCGGCAACTCTCTCTCTATCGCTCGATCGTTCTTAAGCCGTTTTTATCATTCTATTGTGATATATAAACAGCCAAACATCAAGAATGGAATGTACGTGCACAGCTTTCAGTACCATGGAGCTCAGGTGCTTATTCTTCGGCGGTGTGTTCGATTTCAACCAGCGTTTACTGGGTTCGCTCTCCGTTAGCCTTTTGCTGTCCCCAGCCAAACCCACAAGGCAACAGGTTGCCATTTTCTTTCAGGGCAGCGACCCGTAGACGGCCTGCCCTCCCGGGCTTATGAGCGTCATCTGCCCAGCGAAACCGGTCGTTTTGTGGACACCTTGGTTTGCCGCCCGTCCAGTTTGTGTACGGTTTGCTCGCTAGCTTTGATTGTCCCCAATCAAACTAAAAGGCAGCAGTAGTAAGCGGTGACTGAGGTAGGGGCCTAGGGAAGCTACTCTAGTAAATAAAAAGATTCGCAGAAATCTGATGTTGCCGAACCCCAGGAATTATGAGTTGTCACTTATTTTTCTATATTGCATTGGAGAGAGTACCCGGCTTTCTATAAGACTCAGAAAACTCCAATAACTTTAAGAGGTGTAGTGAGATTCTTAGTACCGTGGGGAGTCCTGGTCAGGTAGAATCTTGCAGAAATCGGATATGCTGGCCTACTTGTAGGCGTATAACTAGTATAACGTGTAACTGCTCCTAGACTCAGATCACAAACAAATCACAAAGAGTAGTTTAGCAAGTGGTCGATATGGAGCGTCCGAAGAAGAAGAAAAAGTTCGTTCTGGCAGAACACGTAATAACAAAGTACCAAAACGACTCTTTTATGGTGAGCTGCAAAGTGGTAAACGCTCACGGGGGTCAGAAAAAGCGATTCAAAGATACACTCAAGAACTCGATGAAATCTTTGGCATAGATGTCAACAACTGGGAGAATGCTGCTCAAGACAGATCAGCCTTGCGCACACTTCTTCGACACGGTTCCTCGGCCTGCGAGGCAGATAGAACAGCACGGATGGAGCACAAACGTCAAAATAAAAAGGCAGTAAAACTTCCTACAAGTGCAAGTATACCTTGCCCACACTGTACAAGAACATTCCAAGCCCGTATCGGGCTCACTAGTCATCTACGCACACACAGACAAACATAACGCAACTACATTCCTTGGATGAAAATTTGTGTGGTCATCATCACCCGTGATGGACGAGCATCACTAACAAATTACTGTAGTTTTACAAAATACAAAAACAATGACAATACACAGCAACGTTTCGACCAAAAGGCCGTTATCAAGCGGGTGTATACAGCGGGAGTGACGAATTTCACATCACACTACATAGAGACTACGACAGAAACAAAAATCCTAAAAATCACATTACACATAGTTTTACTGCAATCTCCCCCCTCTATCGATAATAGTATGTATAGTAGAAGTTTAAGAAAAAAAAAAAAATGTGCACGACTTCCGCAGAAAAGAATACTTGAGGATACCATGAGTTCAATCTGAGATTATTCGATTCCTGAACTTATTCTCGTAATCGATTTCATCAATAATATTCTGCTTTTCACCCCATATTGTGATCTTCATGGTAATCGTGCTTTTCTCAGGTGCGACCTGAGGTTAGAATCGATACTATAAAAATTCTGCAGGCTGAATTTTAATGAGGGCACTACAGAAATGAATTTGATTTGATCTGTTTTATTATTTAAAAAAAAGTTCTGAAAATAGACAAAAGAAAAATATGGACTTGTCCGCGTTGAACTTGATCGTTTTTCTGCAAACCCACAGCTCAAAGTCAATATGTAGAAGGTAGTTGGTCGTGTAGATTGTATACTGTAGGGATGAGCGCTCTGCAGAGCAAATTTAGACCTATTAGGTTTAATCTGTTTTTTTAAAACGGTTTAATTTAAAAAAACCAGACCAAAATAGGTTGTTTAATATGTTTCCGCATGTCCAATTTGGCAAATTGTTTGTTCTTACAGTAATGTTACTACTATTACTGCTACTACTGCGCTGCTACTGCTGCAACTACTACTACTACTATTAATTATTACGCTGCTGCTACACTGCTGCTACTTTTGCTGCTACTGCAGCCGCGATGCTACTGCTTTCACCTACTGCTCGTTGCACTACCTGCCTACTACTACTACTACTGCTCAGCGCACTACACTACGCTATACACGCTGCTACACTACACCTACTACTACTGCTGACTGCTACACTACTACTACTACCTGCATACTCTACTGCTGCTACTACACTACTGCCTATTACTACTGCTCGCTACCACTACTACGCTATCTACTCTACTCACGCTGCTCTGCCTGCACTACTACTACTCGCTGCATTACTCACTGCACTACCGCTGCTCGCTACCGCTGCAACTATTACTCACCACTACTACTGCTACTTACATTACGCGCTGCACGCATGCTCATACTGCTGTCACCTGCAACACTACTCTACTACATTATACTGCCTGCTACTACTACTACTGCTGCTGCATGCGCACTACTACTACACTACTACTATTACTCGCTGCTGCTACTTTGCGCTATTGCTGCTACTGCAGCCACCGCTGATGCTCCCTTCTACTACTACGCTACTACTACTACATTACTCTACTACTATACACTACTCCTGCTCACTACTACTACTACTACTACTACTGCTACTACTACTAGCACTACTACTGCTACTACTCACTCTCTACTACTCTACTACTACATGCTACTACTCACTGCTACTACGCTACTCACTCACTACTGCTACTACTACTAGCTACTACTGCACTACTACTAATCACCTACACTGCTACTACAACTATACTACTGCTACTGCAACTATTACTTACTACTACTACTACTACAACTATTACTACTGCTACTGCTACTATACTACTACTGCACTACTGCTAAAATTATTATTACTACTACTGCTACTACTACTACTACTACTACTACTACTACTACTACTGCTTCTGCAACTACTACTACTACAACTACTGCATATGTTACTTCCTCTGCTACTAATAACAGTTTACACACTCGCCTCCTGATAGCATTCAACATATCGACCATTTCATTAACCTTTCCTCCTCCGTGCTTTGGTACAAAATAAAAGGGATTTTTGTCAGCCTAGATCTCCTCAGAGACTCAAACCATTGTCTCTGAGACCAGCCGGTAACAATCGTGCTAAGCATACTCATTGAGTCATTGAGAAACTATGCATGGGTAAATGTCTGTGACTCCATCCAGACCATCCCTTTAGTCGCTGTCATATTCTCCAAATTCTAACTACCTTTCGTCACGAACATTTCCGCGTATCATATTTAATTATAGAAAAACGGGAAAACCCCATTTTTCAATTTGCGTGAAGTATTTGCTTTTTTGTTTTTTTGTTGGAGACGGATTAGTTTCATTAAAAGCGATGATAACAACAGCCTCAGACGTGTGTTGCTGCACCTCTCTGGTGTGTGCGGAGGAGACTAGAGTCAAATACTTGAATACAATTCCCTACCACAGGTGGGGTATATATAATCAAGGTTAGACATGTGGGTGTTGTGTGTTCTGTCTTTTCGCGCTGCTCGTTTTCTCTGTGATTCAGTGGTACAACGATTCTCAGATATGCGAGTTTCTCTTGTGTTGTTACAACGCCACATTTGGTGATCTTGCTCCAGGGATTCCCAGCACGTGGTGTCTATATCGAAGCATTCCAGAGACACTTTAAGAGTGTCTTTAAAGCATTTTTCTTGCCCGTCTGCCCAGCGTGTTCGTAGCACGTTGGACTACGGGTGACTGTGTGTGCGATTCAATTCCGCGGGATGGCAGAAAAAGCCACAGATTCCCCAGATTTACGGTGTTCGTGGCACCGAACCGAAGGGTTACGATGTCCATGCTACCGAGCCGAAGAGCTGAAAAGCTCAGTGCTTCTGGATCGAAAAAAGCATTTTCTCTGTCCACCACTTGAACGTCTGCCCCCTTCAAGCTCGTCATACATCAATTCCGAAATAGTAGAATGCATAATCGTTTGCCTATCGACCATTGCACAGGTAGAACTGGATGCCTGAGGGAAAGAGTGAGGGGTGTGTTTCACCAGCGAGTCACAGGAACCATCACCAATAACCAATAGTTTGCCTATCAACGAACACAAGAAGGTTCTCCGAGGGAGCGAACCGAGTACCTTTGAGAATGATAGGTGATCACCTAACCTCTACGCCACATAGACCCTCTAATAATATGTAACTAATCTGACGCTTCAACCGAAAAGGACTACGCACCTACTGGTCCTTAAGTTTATAAACGTGACCGCCGCCTGTGTGTTGTCGGGGCTTGCAAGGAGTGCAAAGAATAGTAACACTGTGACCTACAAGGCATGTCGTAAGAGGCGACTGAGGTAGGGCCTAGAGAAGCTACCTAGTAAATAAAAAGCATAACAGAAATCCGTTGTGATGGCCTACTTGTAGACGCATAACTGGCACAATGCACAATCACTCTTAGGCTCATATCACGTACAAATCACAAAGAGTGATTTAACAAGTGGTCGATATGGCGCATTCAAAAAGAAGAAGAAAGATGTGCTGGCCTACTTAGGACCCTAACTTGCACAATCGCTCTTAGGCTCAGATCAACAATACAAGATCTGCAAAGGTTAGACATAGAGAAATGAGAAATGGCTGATGTGGAACGCACAATGTAGGAGAAGAAGAGGAGATAAAGGATGGCATTAGGCCTACTCTTGTGAACGATCATCATCATCAAGTAGCTTGTCCTGAGCAGACTTTGCCCTCCAACAGTCCTCCGGAATTTCTCTCTCTCATGTTCAAATCATCAGTTACATCCTGAATCCATCTTCTTCTTCTTTGCCAGTATGTCCCCTTCCATAATGGTCTTCTCCAGCCTTCCGTATTATTGTTGGGGTTTTCTAGGCATTGTCTTGGAAGGTAGTCTGCCATTGCTTTCCTTCCTGGAAGTGACCATACTGGTCCATGACCGTAACCATTGTCTCTATTACAGAGATTCTCTGTCTACCGGCGCGAGTTTTGAGACCACAACACTCTGTCGCCTGCTCCTCACTCATCCACCACCTGCTCCCATGGCTTCCCGTAACCTGCCGGGGCGGCTAAACGGGTACTCCACCTTGCCCAAGAGTGTCCCATAAACTAGCTCGGGAAGAAGGCGCCTTACATCTCCTTCGATAGAGGTTTACCTCTACCCCGCGTAGACGCATAACTTGCACAATACACAATCGCTCTTAGGTTCAGATCACATACAAATCACAAAGAGTGGTCGATATGAAACAGAAGAAGAAGAATAATAAACGTAACCCCAACCAAATTAAACAATAATTGCAGGAATTCTGAAAATTCACCAAAAGCTAAGTGAAAGTAGTCCCAGTATTTTAAAAAAAAACGAACAACTAAAAATATCTATAAAACTCTTGGGACAATATAAATCGTTCTTAACAAAAAGAAATTCGATATTTAGTTGCTGCATTCCGAGCTTTTATCTGTGTTGTTGTTTTTTTTTTTTTTATCCCGAGAGCTTGGCATACCACTCTTAAATTTGTTTCGTTATTATCTGACTATGTCTGTGGGGAAGATAAAAACTAGGATGTTAGTTTTTTTAAAAGTTAGTCGAACTAATCGAAAGAAACCATTGTGGTTTCGAGTATCAACTAACGACCGGGAAAAAAGCTGTATTGACATGAAGTTGGTTGATGGGTCTGAGCAGTGGCGGCTCGTCATTAAGGGCCAGTGGGGCCGGGCCCCACCAAAATAATGTATAACGTTTATTTAAAATTTTATAAATTAAAATATAGCAACCAAAAACCATGATTTATCCGGAAAAATTGTCTGGCCCCACTAACAAAAATGATCACGAGCCGCCACTGGGTCTGAGTGTGGTCCCCTGCAACATAAGGTTGAATAGCTCGGACGGGGAAAACCAAAATTGCTGTTTTATGGGGGCTGGTTTTTTTTTTATATGTTTGACTGTGGACCTCGGCAACATAAGACCGAATAGCTCAGACTGAAATAGACTGACATAGGGAAAACCAACATTTTTGTTTAGTGGGGACTGGTTTTTGTATATATTTGATAGAACACTTTGGCTGAAATCAGATGCATGTGTCCTAAACATGTAGAAGTCTATTCGTTTAGGGGCCTACCAAACCAATGTGTAACGTATACACGTTCTTGGCAAAGATCAAACATATCACAAAGAGTGATTACAATTGGTTGTAAAGAACGAACGCAAAGAAGAAGAAGATAGAACACTGCAAGTTTAAAAAAATATTTTACTCAATTCTGCGAGTCTATGGTTATTTATTGGTGAAAAATATTCATAATATTGTTATTCCTTATTGTTAAACTTAACTTGTTGCATAATATAACTTTGATTTAGCATTTTGTGTTGATTTTTGTGTTGATCACATGTGAAATGAGATGCTTGAGGAAAGCAGTAAATAAAACAAGAAGAGACCATATAAGAAATGAGGAAATTAGAAGAACAGTCGGAACAACACCTGCTATTAGATTTATTGAAAACAGAGACTCAAATGGTTTAGCCACTTGGTGAGAATGAACCTGAATACACCAGTTGCAAGAGGGTACAACCTGAAAATGGAATCATCAAGAGGAAAGGGCAGACCAAAAAAAAGATGGGTTGATGGAGTTACAGACATCCCACAATACCACACCATATCAAGCGACCGAGCGTACATTATCACGGAAAACGATCATCAGTTAAACCTGCACGCCTAGCGGCAAAAAGCAGAGAAGGACAATAGAAAAGAAGTTGATTTTAAAATGAAGTAGTCTTTATACACCAATACTGGAATGCGAGGTCACGTGACAGTTGTGGACTTATTTCTAGAAGTTATACCAGAGCCCACCGACCTTATGTTATCGGTGGTCAGGGTGAGAAATGATGAAAGTGGGGTAGGCGTAGTAGGTCGGATTAGCGTAATGTTTGCTGCCCGTCTATCGACTCAGACGCAAGAGGGTTGTAGATTGAATCCTATACTCCACGTTCCACACGTGAAGAAAGGAATTGGTCCTATACCTTCTGTACACTAGGGTGTAGAGATATGAAATGACGTGACGTCATTCCCAAAGTCTGAAAAGACTACGTGGAAGTTTTATTTTTTTATTTTTTTTATGGAAGGCGAACATAGATGGGGTGTGTAGCAATATTAGAGGAAATGAACACGCTGACAAGCTAGCTAGGAAGGAGGAAACTACCGCAGACTGATCACGAGATCAGCTACGAGGAGACTAAAATAACCATCGGCTGGCAGCATAAAGACAAATGGGCGAAAGATCATCCACAGTACAACAAAGTAATGGATACTATGGTCTGCCCCTGTAGTGAACAAGTTGCCATAATTCGCCTCCTTACCGGCCATAACAAACTTCGAGCCGACATGTTTCACAAATTTAAAATTGGCACAACTAGCCTGTGACACTGTGAAAAGGCGGACATGACGGCAGAGCACATACTGCAAAAGTACCAGCGGTTAGCAGCCCTGAGAAAAGAAACTTGGCCCGTTAACACAGAGCTTCTGTGAGAGTGTAGGGAGGACGGAGTCCTCAAAGAAACAGTAAATTAATGATAAAGTTGGTTCATCAGTCTACGCAGGGATCGAGAGAAATAGAGAGAGAGATGGAAGGGTAGGATATACGTTTGTTTTCTCTATGGCCATTCAGATCTGACACAATGTTATGCCATTCAGATCTGACACAATGTTATGCCATTCAGATCTGACACAATGTTCCATTCAGATCTGACACAATGTTATGCCATTCAGATCTGACACAATGTTATGCCATTCAGATCTGACACAATGTTATGCCATTCAGATGTGACACAATGTTATGCCATTCAGATCTGACACAATGTTATGCCATTCAGATCTGACACAATGTTATACCATTCAGATCTGACACAATGTTATGCCATTCAGATCTGACACGATGTTATGTCATTCAGATCTGACACGATGTTATGTCATTCAGATCTGACACGATGTTATGCCATTCAGATCTGACACGATGTTATGTCATTCAGATCTGACACGATGTTATGCCATTCAGATGTGACACAATGTTATGCCATTCAGATCTGACACGATGTTATGTTATTCAGATCTGACACGATGTTATGTCATTCAGATCTGACACGATGTTATGTCATTCAGATCTGACACGATGTTATGCCATTCAGATGTGACACAATGTTATGCCATTCAGATCTGACACGATGTTATGTCATTCAGATCTGACACGATGTTATGTCATTCAGATTCGACACGATGTTATGTCATTCAGATCTGACACAATGTTATGCCATTCAGATCTGACACAATGTTATGTCATTCAGATCTGACACGATGTTATGTCATTCAGATCTGACACGATGTTATGTCATTCAGATCTGACACGATGTTATGCTGTAACTGAGTAGACGTGGTATTATTAAGCGTGATTTAAGTAAAGAAAGTAAAGGAACTCTTTCATACCTCGTGGTATATAGGTCAATACAGTGTTAGGCCTGTATTTTTCATTGACCGTCGGCACACAATGGGTGATGTGGTCAGCATCACGCCGGCCGCCTTTACTTCCCAGAGCATGTCTGGTACCCAGTTGAGGCTGGGTCGACTGAGAGCCGTCGTGTCGGGGAAAATTCCACGCGCATTGGGGGAGCTGAACCCAGACCACCAGCCTTGAGAAGCGAGTTCACTAATAACTACGCCACTGCGGCTCTCATGTCTCACCTAAGCCTTTCTAAAATTCTTATTTATCTTATGTAATATATACATAATTTTAATTTTCAAAATTGAATTGTTCACTGAAGAAACTTAAATGATAGGTTTTAGAAAGAAATCACTAGAAAATTGTTGAAGAATTACAGAAGTAAATTTTCAAACATATCCTCTTTCTTTGCATTCGTTGTTTACGACCAATTTTAATCACCCTGATATGTTTGATCTTGCCAAGAACATGGATACGTCGCATTGGTTTGGTAGGCCCCTAAACGCATAGACTTCTACATATTTAGGACACGTGCATCCGATTTCAGCCAATCAAAACATATAATGGAGAACTGAAATTTAGTATTCAGTTGCCCCCTAACAATCAAACTGCCCTCTGTAGAGCGTGGTCCCACGTTGGGAAACACGGAACTAACTATAACTCGAAGTGCAGTGATGATGATCCGACGACTAAACTAAACTAAAACGTTACCTCCACCATGTTTCAGAACATAACGAAGTATCATTCTCAGAATATTGATTTGCAATCGTGAATGTAGAAAGATGACAGCAGGTGTCAGAACGACATTAGAAATCTATAACTATCTGTTACATTTACAGACGTCAGATGCACTTTTTTTAAGAAAGGAAGAACCGGTTGCTAAGCAGTTTTGTGTTGTTTACAAATGTCTGTCGTTTACTAAGATAGAAATGTATGTCGGTATTGACACGTATGCTCTCAGTCAGTGGCGGCTCGTCATTATGGGCCAGAGGGTTGGGCCCACCAAAAATAATGTGCAACGTGTATTTATTATTTAATATGATAAAATATAACCTAACCTAATCCATGATTTTCCTGAAAATTTGTGTCTGGCCCCACCAACAAAAACGATTACGAGCCGCCACTGCTCTCAGTTATCAGTTATCAGTTATATGAGGGCTATCATCATAGCAATGTTAGAAAATGAAACACTGGAAAGGGTTGAGCAGTTTACAAATCTTGGTAGCGTACTGACACTAAATGGTGGCACAGAGGAAGATATAAAATCACGTCTAAGTAAGGCCAGAACTGCTTTGCTAGAATGAAACCAGTATGGAAGTCCAAAATTTCACAATAGGACCACAAAGCTTAAACTCTATAAAAGCATTGTTTTGCCAGTTTTGCTCTACGTATCGGAGTGTTGGAGGATGACCAAAGGAGATACTAGCAGGCTGTCAGTTTTTCCACCACTCTTGTCTTCGCAGAATCTTGGGAATCTTTTGGCCAGTAAAATATCCACAACCAACTACTCCAAGACACAAGACAAGAGGCAATGAATGACATACTCAAAAAGAGAAGATGGAAATGGCTCGGACATGTTATGAGAATGAGACAAGAAATGCCTGCAAGGATAGCCCTCACTTGACACCAGAGGAAGGAGAAAGAAAGGCAGACCACGGACAACATGGAGGCGCATGATGGAAGAGGAACTGACACCGCATTCTGACGTGGGGATCTGGCTGAAGGTTATCGGGACAGGAGAGCATGGAAAGTCCTTTCTGAAGCCCCATGTGTCACAGGCATGACGGGATTAGAGTGGATCATCATAGCACCGGTGACTACCAAGGTGTTCCGATCAGTTATCAGTTATGTTATTGACTTATTGATAGAACCATCATCATTGCACTTCGGTGAGAACCATGTGCTCCAACTTTCTTCACAGGAAGATCTCAGCACAGGTACGAATCTGTAACACCGGCGAGGGTCCCGATGTCATTTTTAAGATAGAAAGATATTTTGTAGGAATTTTATTTAAATCTTTTCTAATGAATTTAGCCGGCAGCTGCTCTTCTCGATTTTGAACTGACAAAGGTCTATTTACGTGCTGAAATTAAATACGGACCAGTGTTATCGTCCATTCTTTGCCAGCGTGCCAGCGTGTTGTAGCGCGTTGGACTACAGTGACTAGTCCTGTAAGGGGTTCAACTCGCGGACTGGTATGAAAAGTTACAGGTTTCCCAGATTTACGGTGTTCGCGACAACGAGCCGAAGGGTTACGAATGTCAGACACTGAGCAGAAGAACTTTCAAGCCAGCTTCTGGATGGGAAAAAAAATCCTGAAAAATCGTCCGTCTCCGATAGGACCTAAGAATCGATCTCACTTATACTGAGATTAGGATCTCTGAAGAAAAACAAAGATGGCTCCACGAGGGAGCGAACCTGGTACCTTTGGCACAAGAGACTATTATCTACTGAGAAAAAATACCAATCACGTGAATATGCAGTTTCTCTGATTTCGTATCACATATTCTGATAAGTAAATTCTTCATAATCATCGAGTGAGGAGAAGGTACGTGATCTGATATTACTTGTTAAACCACCGTACAAAAGATAGTTGAATGCAAGAACAAGAGATGCATCAAAGAGGAATTTTTTCTTTAAAGGAATAGCTTATTATATCAACCATATTCGGATGGTTGAGTTTCCATGTTTTCCAGGGTTATGTTTTTACGGGTAAGGTAGCCAGCCCCGCGTCTAATCCTCCTTAATCACCTCTTACAACATGCTTGACAGGTAGACATTGAGCATATTTTTCCAACCCTTTCATGTCGGTAGAGACGTACGTATCCCTACTGATATCTAAGACATGGTAGGTTTCATTCTTTGATTCTCTTGAGCCTTTGATTCGTTGGAGCACTACCTTAGGAGACTCCATGACATGTAGCTTACAATTTTGATCTCCTTGCAGCTACTACCTTAGTCGATCTTACGACATGGTAGGGTTACAATACTTTGATTCCCTAGGCCTTTGATTCCTGAGTCCACTAGCTTAGTCGACTCTAGACATGGTAGCGTTACAGTCTTTGATTCCCTTCGGTCCACTAGCTTTAGTCAACTCTTACGACATGGTAGGGTTACAATTCTTGATCCCTTGGAGCCTTTGATTCCTAGAGCCACTAGCTTAGTCGACTCTTACGACATGGTAGCAACTTCCTTTTGATTCCCTGGAGCACTAGCTTAGTCGACTCTACGACATGGAGCGTTACAATTCTTTGATTCCCTCAGAGCCACTAGCTTAGTCGACTACGACATGGTAGGTGACAATTCTTTGATTCCTTGGTCCACTACCTTAGCGACTTTAGCATGGTAGGGTTACAATTCTTGATCCCTTGCGAGCCACTACCTTAGATCAACCCTAGACATGGTAGGGTTACAATCTTTGATTCCTGCGGTCCACTAGCTATCAACTCTACGACATGGTAGGGTTACATTCTTTGATTCCTTCGAGCCACTAGCTTAGTGCAACGTACGACATGGTAGGTTACAATTCTTGATTCCCTTAGCTACACATTAGCTATCAATCTACACGATGTATGGTTACAATTCTTTGATTCCTATGAGCCTTTGATCTTTAGAGCCACTAGCTTAGTCGACTCTTACAACTGGTAGTACGTTACAATTCTTGATTCCTTAAGAGAGCTACTGACCTTAGTTGACTCTACGACATGAGTAGGTTACAATTTTTGATTCCTTGCGAGCTACTACCTTAGTCGACTTACGACATGGTAGCTACATTCTTTGATTTCTTCGAGTCACTAGCTTAGTCAACTTAGACATGGTAGGGTTACAATTCTTGATCCCCTTCGAGCCTTTTGATTCCTTGCGAGCCACTAGCTTAGCGATACTCTACGACATGGTAGCGTTACATTCTTTGATTCCTTTGCTGAGCCACTAGCTTTAGTCGACTTACGACATGGTAGTTACAATTCTTTGATTCCTGCGAGCACTAGCTTAGCGACTCTTACGACATGGTAGTTACAATTTTTGATTCCTTCGGTCCACTACCTTAGTCGACTCTTACGACATGGTAGGTTACAATTCTTTGATCTTTGCGAGCCACACCTTAGTCAATCTACGACATGGTAGGGTTACAATTCTTTGATTCCCTTTGCGGTCCACTAGCTTTCAACTACGACATGTAGGGTTACAATTCTTGATTCCTATTAGCCACAGTTAAGTCAACTCTACGACATGGTAGGGTTACACTTTGATTCCTTGGACACTAGCTTAGTCAACTCTACGACATGGTAGGGTTACAATTCTTTGATTCCTTGAGCCTTTGATTCTTACATGAGCACTAGCTTAGTCGACTCTTTACAACATGGTAGGTTAAATTCTTGATTCCTGAGAGCCACTAGCTTAGTCAACTCTAGACATGGTAGGTTACATTTTTGATTCCCTTGTAGAAGCACTACCTTAGTCAACCTTATGACATGGTAGGGTTACAATTCTTTGATCCCTTGAGCCATACCTTAGTCAACTCTCGACATGGTAGGTTACAATTCTTTGATTCCTTGCAGCCACTAGCTTAGTAATCTCTTATGACATGGTAGGGTTACAACTTTTGATCCTTCTGAGCCTTTGATTCCCTTCAGAGCTACTAGCTGTCGACTTTCGACATGGTAGCGTTACAATTCTTGATTCCTTCGGCTCACCCTAGCTTAGTCGACTTACGACATGTAGCGTTACATTCTTTGATTCCTTTGCGGTCCACTACCTTAGTCGACTCTACGACATGGTAGGGTTACAATTCTTTGATTCCCTATGGAGCCACTACCTTAGTCAACTCGCGACATGGTAGGTTACAATTTTTGATTCTTTGGTCCATTAGCTTAGTCAACCTTACGTACATGGTAGGGTTACAATTCTTTGATTCCCTATAGCCACTAGCTTAGTCAACTCTACGACATGGTAGGGTTACAATTCTTTGATTCCTTGCGAGCCACTGCCCTGTAGTCAACTCTTAGACATGGTAGGTTACAATTCTTGATCCCTGCGAGCCACTAGCTTAGTAACTCTTACGACAGGTAGCGGTTACAATTCTTTGATTCCTTGCGAGCTACTAGTTAGTCAACTCTAGACATGGTAGGGTTACATCTTTGATTCCATCCAGCCTTTGATTCCCTATGAGCTCACTAGCTTAGTCGACTCTTACAACATGGTAGAGGTTACATTTTTGATTCCCTAGAGCCACTAGCTTAGTCAACTCTAGACATGGTAGGGTTACAATCTTTGTTTCCCTTTGAACCACACCTTGAGTCAACTCTCGACATGTAGGTTACAATTCTTTGATTCCTTGTAGCCACTCCTGAGTCAACTCTCGACATGGTAGGGTTACAATTCTATGATTCCCTATGCAGCCACTACCTTAGTCAACCTTCGACATGGTAGGGTTACAATTTTTGATCCCTATGAGCCTTTGATTCCTTTGGAGCCACTAGCTTAGTCGACTCTTACGACATGGTAGCGTTACAATTCTTGATTCCCTATGGAGCCACTTAGCTTAGTCGACTCACGACATGGTAGCGTTACAACGTTTGATTCCCTTGGTCCACTACCTTAGTGACTCTTGACATGGTAGGGTTACAATTCTTTGATTCCCTTGAGCCACTACCTTAGTCAACTCTTACGACATGGTAGGTTAGAATTCTTTGATTCCTTCGGTCCACTTAGCTTAAACTCTTACGACATGGTAGGGTTACAATTCTTTGATTCCCTTGCGAGCCACTAGCTTAGTCAACTCTTACGACATGGTAGGGTTACAATTCTTTGATTCCCTTGCGAGCCACTAGCTTAGTCAACTCTTACGACATGGTAGGGTTACAATTCTTTGATTCCTTGCGAGCCTTTGATCTATGAGCACTAGCTTAGTCGACCTTACAACATGGTAGTTAATTCTTGATTCCCTTGAGCCACTAGCTTAGTCAACTCTTACGACATGGTAGGGTTACAATTCTTTGATTCCCTTGGAGCCACTTACCTTAGTCAACTCTGACGTAAGTTACGAATTCTTGATTCCCTTGAGCCACTACCTTAGTCAACTCTTACGACATGGTAGGGTTACAATCTTGATCGGTACACACGGTAAACACGTATGATGGATACGAACAAGAGGCAGAGAAAAGAGAAGGAAGAGAGATGACGATGGATAGACACACATTGGAAGACGACCGGAAGTATTGCTAGACAGGCACTGTTTAGGAACCCACAGGGAAAGAAGAGTAGGGGAAGACCTAGACATACCTGGAGAAGAGAGCTGGAGGCTGATATTAAAAGAATAGGTAAAACATGGAAATAATTGTAAGAGATGGCAGGAGAGAGGACGAGCTGGAAGAAGTTTGTTGAGACCTGTGCTCCGTTGGAAGTTGAAAGGTGAAGAAGATATAATATATCCTCTTTATTGTGCAACTATGTGTAGCAGAACTGATGGACTTCTAACAGAAACCCGTATGACATGCTCTATCGCCTACACACGCCTTAATAAAAATATAGGAGATATTTTGATCACATTTCAATAACACACAAGTACCCTCGCTTAACCCTCGTTGTTTTATTGTTTCACTAAATGAACTCACGAGTAAGCCGTGATATATTGCCAAAATTCAAGCCAAAGTCCACGACGTAGCTTTCACTAGCTTAAATTTCGCTATTCTGTGGTCTGATCCGTGGCCGAGTGGGTAGGAGAGCATACTCGTCTCAGAATGTAACATAAAGTAAGTAGCGCCTACTCTATGTTGTATTCTTGATGATGGGTAGGGTTCGAAACCACCTCTGGACAACTTTCTATAAGTTACTCATAGGTGGTCTTGAGCTCTAGCATGCAATCAGACTTCACACCACGAAACCCAGAGGAGGCTCCAAGTTTATTATATCGTTGGGGTCTCCTCTGGGGGTGGAAAGACACAGAAGGAGATCTTCAACTTTAAGCATATGTAGTTTTTATATTTTTATTTTTAGTAAAATAAATTTCTTGAATTTTAATTTGTCGTTCATTTAAAATTTTTTTTTTTAAATTAAAAATCTTTTTAAAACAACCTCTCCCCCAATCCTTCCTTTTTTAAATCAGATTTAGATGAACCCAGAAAGAAATAGAATGAGAAAGTGGAAGAATGTTGGACATATAAAAAGAAGGAAATAAAGAAACAAAAATTACTGAGTACTTCTAGTAGTAGCATGTCCCTTGTGGAACGTGGTTTTCATCACAGCCAGCCTGAAAAAACTATCTGTCTCTAGTAAGTTCTCCCGCCTCCTCCACCGTCATGTTCAAGATCTCTTTGATGCCATGCTGCCACCTTCTTCTTGGTCGTCCCATGTCTCCTACTCCAGGAACCATGCCTTCCATTACCATTCTCTCCAAACCACTGTGACTTTTAACGTGGCCAAAATATTTCATCTCTCAGGGCATGATGTCAGGGCCGTGCGGTATATTTTCTCAGTATGATGCAAGTCTTCCAAATGCCGTCAGGGCGTGCGGTATATTTTCTCAGTATGATGCAAGTCTTCCAAATGCCGCCCCTTCAATGTTTTTTCCTTAAAATAACCTGTAATATTGATTTTGCTTCTTATGCCTCCTCCACCTACGGTGCCGCCTGATGCTGCCGCCTCTCTGCATCATAGTACGGCACGGCCCTACATGATGTTATTTATAAGTCAATGCTCCTTGATATGCAGGTCTTGTAGGATGTCTTTGTTTTTTCTCTGCTCTGTCCAGGATGTTCTAAGAACTTTCTGTAAACATTGTTTCAAAAGCTTCAATTTTGTTCTTTAATGTTTGTGTTATTGTCCATGATTCACATCCATATGTTGTCACAAGGAATATGTATGTTTTCAGAATTCGGAGATCACATCTTAAGAAAATAATTTGGATGTACACACCTGCACATGCTGGAGTGCGTGCAGGGTAACGTGTGTTCTGACTTTTTTTGCAAACAATGCCCCGATTCTAGTGGGCAGAAGTATGGACAGAGCCGATATCATCAATGTGGGACGCTCTCAATTATGTGACATGGGCAAGTCTCAGACACTGGAACGAGTGAGAGAATTAGGTGTCAAGTTTGGACATGCCAGACAGTGTCGTCTTTGTGGTAGAGAGAGAAGATATAGTAAACTTCTCATGCAAATGGACTTTGGTGTGGCTGCGCGAGAAAAGAGCATGAAAGGGAATGCTCAATGTGTCATGACGTCGATCGCATAACATAACGTGGAGGTCAGGGCTTTCGTTTTTTTCCGACGGGAAATGTTTTCAGTCTGTCTCGCTGACAGTCAGTCCCCAGTCCCCACACTTCCCTTCCTTCGTATGTACAGTTTAGTTTAATCGTCGAATCACCATCACTGCACGTCGAACAAATTAGTCCATAAGTGCTCCGATCTCCCCTCAGTATGTCCATCAGCGTGTGGCGACTAACGACACTCTCTCGTATGTACAAGTTCTCTTTAACCGTTTAGCTGCATGGACGATATATACGTTTTTCATTCACTCTAAAGACGATTAACACGTTATTATTCTCCTCTGTGCTAAAGACGTTAACACGTTATACATTTCTACTTTCATTTTATTTTGGCGTACATTCACGTTTGTGACCTAGAAACAAAGAGTGCTATTTTTAGCCAGTCTTCAGAAGATGTAGCAGCGAAAGGTTAATGATCCGTTATTAAACGCCGTATATTTTCGATCTACCAAAGAGCCTTGTACTGCAGCCTTTGCTGACTGAGAAAAGCCTTTTCGTCGAAACGTTGCTGAGTATTGTTTTGTATTTTGTAAAACTACAGTACATCGTTTTACCTGTTTCGCCATTACTACATAGTTTTAATCACTGTTATAGCGATGACGATATATCCTATATCGATAATATTTTCACGTATTGTATTCTACAAGAGATTACACAAATAACATGTAATCGATCTTGTGAGTAATATTTGAAAAGTAAATAGTATAGTACTTGAAGAGACCTGCCAGAAAATTGATACTGTCATGTAGGTGTGTGAAGTGGTTTGCCGTATTGTGAAAGTTAAATATATCAATTTATAATTCCTCGTTTGATAAAGTTTATACGAGCATTCAATTTCTTTATTGAAAAACAACAAATGCAATTTTGATGTGTAGGTGTAGTGTGTCGTGTGGTGCATCGTGTGTTCACAGGCGACTCATTGTTTCGTTAAGGATGCGAGTTAATAAACTTGTAGTAGTACAATGTCGTCGGTGCTAGTCAAAAATGTGGTTGTAAAGAAGAAAATTCGTGGCAAACGTACCTGTTGGTACAGAAATCGCTTGCCATTGCTGTGCACAGGTTTTGGTTTATTTTGGTGCGCACTTGCAGTTCTTATGCTGTTTCTGTATTCACGCCTTGTTCAGAGCGGTAAGTATAATTTAGTTTATTTTAGTTTAGTCGTCAGATCATCATCACTGCACATCCAACTATAGTTAGTCCATAAGTGATCCGATCTCTTCCTAAGTATGTCTCTCAGTTTAGTTTAGTCGTCGGATCATCATCACTGCACATCCAACTATAGTTAGTCCATAAGTGCTTCGATCTTCACTCCTCATAGTCATGCTCCTCTAGTTTAGTTTAGTCGTCAGATCATCATCACTGCACGTCGAACTAATTAGTTCATAAGTGCTTCGATCTTCCTCAGTATGTCTCTTAGTTTAGTTTAGTCGTCAGATCATCATCACTGCACGTCGAACCAATTAGTCCATAAGTGATCCGATCTCCTCCTCAGTATGTCTCTCAGTTTAGTTTAGTCGTCAGATCATCATCACTGCACATCGAACCAATTAGTCCATAAGTGATCCGATCTCCTCCTCAGTATGTCTCTCATCGACTGTTGTCTAGAGCTCATCTCTAGTGCCATGTAGTTTTGAATGTAGTGTTGTGTTGTAGGGCCAGCATTCCTTTCTAGGGAGGACATATAGGGGGCAGTCTTGCAGGACTATTCTGTGCTTTGATCAGAGATGCCACTGGGGCACAGAGGGGATGAAGACACTCGTATCCTGTATAGGTGTTTGTTCAGTCTGTTATGTCCTATCCTGAGTCGGAAGATTACCAGTATGTTGCCTGTGCTATCACTGGGAGCAAAGAATAGTAACACTGCGACCTACAAGGCATGTCGTAGAGGCGACTGAGGTAGGAGCCTAGGTAGGCTACCCTAGTAATTAAAAAGCGTCGCAGAAATCGGATGTGCTGGCCTAATTGTAAGCGCATAACTGACACAACGCTCTTAGGCTCAGATCACATACAAATGACAAAGAGTGGTTAACAAGAGATCGATATGGAGCGTTCGAAGAAGAAGAAGAGTTGGAAGATGATAATCTGTCCTTGTCTGTCCAGTGTGTGGTAGTCATCGCTGGTAGTTTAGTCAGCGTTTCCAAAGTGGGCGGTATCGCCCCCAGTGGGCGCTGAAGCCTTCCAGGGGGCGATAGTGGGTTCAGAAGCATTTTGGGGAGGTTTTTTCATGATTTTGCGATTGAATAATCATTAAAAATTTTAATTCTGCATTTAATTCATCTTATGCCCATCTTACATGATCCATTTTTTGTATCAATTTTCTATTTCATGTATATAATCATTTGAAAATTGACCATGTATGAGAGAAATATATATCAATTGTCTACGTCAGAGAGAAAACAGAGCATGTATATATGTGGGAGGGGCGTTGGCAAACTGTTATAATGTGGAGGAGGGCGTTACAAAGTTTATGTTGTACAAAGTGGGCGGTGGGGGCGTTACAAAGTTTATGTTGTACAAAGTGGGCGGTGGGGGCGTTACAAAGTTTATGTTGTACAAAGTGGGCGGTGGGGCGATTTTGACAAATGTTTATGTTGTACAAAGTGGGCGGTGGGGGCGTTACAAAGTTTATGTTGTACAAAGTGGGCGGTGGGGGCGTTACAAAGTTTATGTTGTACAAAGTGGGCGGTGGGGGCGTTACAAAGTTTAGGTGTGTTACAAAGTGGGCGGTGGGGCGTTACAAAGTTTATGTTGTACAAAGTGGGCGGTGGGGCGTTACAAAGTTTATGTTGTACAAAGTGGGCGGTGGGGGCGTTACAAAGTTTATGTTGTACAAAGTGGGCGGTGGGGGCGTTACAAAGTTTATGTTGTACAAAGTGGGCGGTGGGTCGAAAGTTTGGGAATCTATGGTTTAAGCTTTTGTAATATCCACGATAGCACATTTTTCTTGAAAGTATGTGATTTCATTTTCTTCTTATTCTAAGAAATGTCTCTTCTTATCCTGACGCTGGTGAGAGAAGATCCAAACGAAGTAAGGTATCTTCTTCGAACGTTCCTCATCGACCACTTGTTAAGCCACTCTTTGTCATTTGTATGTGATCTGAGCGATCCTAAGAGCAATTTTACGTTGTGCCAGCTATGCAACTACAAGTAGACCAGCACATCCGATTTCTGATACACTTTGCGTTCATTCTTAACGAACCAATTTTAATCACTCTTTGTAATATGTTTGATCTTTGCCAAGAATGTGTATACGTAGCACATTGGTTTGGTAGGCCCCTAAACGCATAGACTTCACACGTTTAGGACACGTGCTTCCGATTTCAGCCAAACCTTCTTAGTCGCTTATTACGACATGCATGGCAGGTAACAGTGGTTCTATTCTTTACACCCCAAATTTGGGCCCCGGTAACCACTCGGGCGTGATACGCCTTTTATTCACTAGGATTGCTTCCCTAGGCCTCTACCTCAGTTGCCTTTTACGACATGTCTGTAGGTCGCCGTTTACTATTCTTTGCTCCTTGCGAGCCCTGACAACACACGGGCAGATGAAGTGTCTACGACGAACACTGGGAGTATCAAAAAGAGACTGGTTTGGAAATAAAGATATCAAGAAAAAGTAAGGACAACATTAGTATTGGACTTCATCAAGAAACAACAAATTAAATGATTCAGCCACATACAGATTCCAACATACATGCATCAATGAGAAATGCTATTCCTATACATTGGATACAAAATGAAAGGCCGTCCACGCAAAATGTGGACCTCAGAGATAACAGATGAAGTGAAGAACACTTTAATGAAGCGAATGCAAACACCCGTTCTAGAACTCTCTTCTTATCCTGGCGCTGTGAGGTAAAATAGGATTTGAGAACAGAAAGAAGCCCGTCTGCCCAGCGCGTTCGTAGCGCGTTGGACTACGGGTGACTATCCCTCTGTGTGTGCGTGTTCAATTTCGCGGGATGGCAGAAAAAGCCACAGATTTCCCAGATTTACGGTGTTCGTGACACCGAACCGAAGAGCTGAAAATCTCAAGTGCTTCTGGATGCCCTCAAAAAAAAGAAGAAAACAGAAAGAAAGAACATAGTGTTCATCCTCACTCTGAGACGCAGCTAGATTCAGATATATTATTTACTGATGTTGATTCACGTATAATAAGCTGTAAATAAACAGACCGTCTCTCAAGAAAGGTAAGGTTCCACAGATCAATTGCTTGTTTGGTCTCAAAATCTGATTACGTGAAACAGCGGAGTGACCAACAGGCGATGAAATTATACGAATTGTGCTTGATGATCTGGACAGCGACTAGACTGCCGGAACCAGGGAAAGATAAGATAGACCAGAGGTTCTCAATCTTCCTAATACCACGACCCTTTAATGTTATGTTATGTTATGTTATGCGATCGACGTCATGGCACATTGGGCAATCCCATGCATGTTCTCCTCCGCTGCAGCAGCCATTCTAAAGTCCATTTGCTCACGTACCCATGAGAAGTTGATTACTATATCTTCTCTCTACCACGAAGACGACACTGTCTGGCATGTCCACACTTAACACCTAATTCTCGAACTCGTTCCAGTGTCTGAGACGTGCCCATGTCACATAATTGAGAGTGGACAGAGCCGATATCATCATGCTGGTACTTCTGCCCGTTTGAATCGGGGCATTGTTTGCATGAAAGTTAGCACGCTCGTTACCCTGCCCTCCAGCATGTCCAGGTGTGTACAGCCAAGTCATTTTCTTGAGATGTGATCTCCGAATGCTGTCCACCCATTCCACACACATACTGCCAGATTCAATCCTTTGAAGCATATTCATCGAGTCTGATATGATGATCGCATGGGTAACCTGTTGCTCAGCCACCCATGACAGAGCCCTGGAGGCAGCAGTGATCTCCATAGTCATGCTCAGTGACCCTTTAATACAGTTCCTCATGTTGTGGTCACCCCCAACCATAAAATTATGTAACAATATTTATTTCTAATTATGATAAATATGTGTTTTCCGATGTTCTTAGGCGACCCCTGTGAAATGGTCGTTCGACCCCCAAAGGGGTCTAGACCCACAGTTTGAGAGCCACTGAGATATAGAGATGTGTTTTGTTTTCTTAGGTGCTCGTTTCTTGTGTCAAAGGTACCAGGTTCTTCTTCTCCTTCTTCTTCGATCGTTCTAGGCCTGTTTTAATCATTCTCATTGTGATATATAAACAGCCAAACGTCCGAACGTAATGTACGTGCACCAGCCTTCAGCACCTATTGGAGCTCAGTTGCTTATCCTTCGGTGGGGTGTTCGTTTTCAGCCAGCTTTTGATTTACTGGGGTGAGCTTTCCCTAGGGTACGATCAGCTTTGCCGTATTTTGGGCTTTGTGATCTACGCCGGGACAGTGAGTTACGCTGTTCATGCCCGTTCTGACTGAGAAATATTTCTCGGGGCTTGTAAGCTTATCCTCGGACGGCGTCTTACACGTATAAGACACCGTGTAAAGTATCGGCCTTCGCCAATGTTCAGACCCGGACTTCCTGTCAGGTCCGTACATTGTCGGCCTTGCTTTACCGTACATTTTGAGTCTGATCCGGAGAAGGAATATTCTCAGCCTTTTCTAGATGCGCATTGGTACGTGGCAATTTGCAATTTACGTCGAAAGCACTGGCATGGGGCCGAGTACAAACAATGTAGAGGGTCGTTTCAGTCGGCGCTATCAGCGTAACTGTGGGTTTTTCGCTCGCCGCCATCACCCGCCCCAGTTATTCCGGGGATGTTAGTTACGACTGCAATCGAACATTGGCCGGTTGCCCCATGGCTGGCAGTCCCGTTAGGAATCACCAACCTCAGTTCTTCCGGGGATGTTAAATTTTATCGCACAGTACCTTGCACGGTTTTCCCAGGGCGGGTAGTTTCGTTATGCACTAAACGCAACTTGTTCTTTTGCGCTCGGCAAACCTTGCCCAGTACATGTGTCTGCACCAGGCTACCAATGCTAGGTCAGCTGCAATCTTCTCTCGCACCAACACGAGGGTAGACTTTTATTCGTTACGGTCCTGTCTTATTTATTCTTGCCGACGGGCTGGCAATGTTTGCCCCTCCTCAGGGCTTCGAGCTTCGCCCTACGTGGGCATACGTTTGGTCACTGGATGCACCTCTCATCCATGTCTGAGACGTTTCGTTGCTGTTTCTTTGCGTTCAGGACTTGGGCAATATCTTGTTGGACATCGGTCAAGAGATTAGTGCATTTTGTTTGTATGTATCTTTATCGTGTTTTCGTACTTGCACTGCTACCACTACCAGTAGTTCTCTCCGATCCCTGCCCCTCTTAGCCAGACCGGAACCATAGTCTGTTTCCAGGGTCACCGCGTGGAGGTTGGGGCAGGGTCTTGGTTAGCGCGCCCCTCGCTAACCCTGGCTCATGTTACCACCATGACCTCATGAGCCTTTGACCCCGTACCAGGTTCGTTCTCTCGTGGAGCCATCTGGATATTTTTTTACAAATTTCCGATCTTACTGTAAGTGACATCGAGTCCTTTCAGAGAATTACGATTTCCTGATCCAGAAGCACTTGAGCTTTTCAGTTCTTCGGCTCGGTGCCATGGACATCGTAACCCTTCGGTTCGGTGCCACGAACACCATAAATCTGAGGAATCTGTGGCTTTTTTTGCCATCCCGCGGAATTGAACCCGCACACACAGAGGGATAGTCACCGTAGTCCAACGCGCTACGAACACGCTGGGCAGACGGGCAGAGAATTACGATAAAACGTAGGTCCTGTGTTCAATTTAAGCACGTAACAGAACCATTGACAGTTCAAAACCTAGAAAACCAGGCTGGATAACCGCTGCCCGAGCAAAAATTCATTAGAAAAAATTATAAATAAAATCCCTTTAAAAATATTCACTATCTTCAAAATTACATCGGGACCCTCGCCGGTGCTACGGAGTTCGTGCACTGTAGCTGAGATCTTCCTTTATAAGAAAGAGATCGGAGCACACATGGTTACTCACTGAAGTGCAATGATGATGGTCCTATCAATCAAGCAATAAAATCAAGCAGTGTAGAGGTAGGGGATGACAGTGAGAGATTGAGGCACCGACTGATGTCAAACTATACAAAAGCATAAGCGTTAGCTCTAAAACCTAACGACTGACTTCATTACACCGGGTATTATCCAATATAACTCGGTCCCTCTCCATATTTTTTTTTTTTTTTATTTCCGATCCAGAGGCACTTGAGCTGAAAGCTCTTCGGCTCGGTGTCATGGACATTGTAACCCTTCGGCTCGGTGCCACGAACACCGTAAATCTGGGGAACCTGTAGCTTTTCTGCCAGTCCGCGGAGTTGAACCCGCACTTACAGAGGACTAGTCACCCGTAGTCCAACGCGCTACGAACACGCTGGGCACGCGGGCGTCCCTCTCCATATACGCCCATGTGGTGCCGGAACTCGTAATGGGAACAAAGAATAGTACCACTGCGACCTATAAGGCATGTCAATAAATAAAATTAAATAAAGTAAATAAAATAAAAATCGGATCTGCTGGCCTATTTGTATGCGCATAACTGGCACAACGAACAGTCGCTCTTAGTCTCAGATCACATACAAATCACACAGAGTGATTAACAAGTGGTCGAAAATTGAGCGTACGAAGAAGAAGAAGAAGAAAGAGAAGGAGAAGAAGAAGAACAAGAAAGAGAAGAAGTAGATGACGTAATAGTTTCGTTTTGGGCATTATCCTGAATCGGGATCTCTGTGGTTAAGTGGGTTAAGCTTTTGCCTAGCGTTCCGAAGGTCTTGGATTCGAACCCGGGCCACGCCGTTCTGTTCCCGAGTGCATTTTATTTTTCCAGATATCCATATTATTGTTTCAGGAGCTACGGAGTTCGTGCTTTGTGCAATACTCTCAGCAGGTAGCGGGATATTTCTGCGAAGAGAGATCGCACCATATGGGGTAAAACCCGGTGCAATGAAGTCAATCTTTCGGGATTAGATCCTTTTCTATTTTCATTATTCCTCCGGAAGTATCTTCACATCTGATAGTAGACTGGACAGAGAGATCGAAACTAGAATCCAACAAGCCAATATGTATCTTCACATCTGATAGTAGACTGGACAGAGAGATCGAAACTAGAATCCAACAAGCCAATATGTATCTTCACATCTGATAGTAGACTGGACAGAGAGATCGAAACTAGAATCCAACAAGCCAATATGTATCTTCCCATCTGATAGAGACTGACAGATAGATCGAAACAGAATCCAACAAGCAATTGTATCTTCACATCTGATAGTAGACTGGACAGAGAGATCGAAACTAGAATCCAACAAGCCAATATGTATCTTCACATCTGATAGTAGACTGGACAGAGAGATTGAAACTAGAATCCAACAAGCCAATATGTATCTTCACATCTGATAGTAGACTGGACAGAGATCGAAACTAGAATCCAACAAGCCAATATGTATCTTCACATCTGATAGTAGACTGGACAGAGAGATCGAAACTAGAATCCAACAAGCCAATATGTATCTTCACATCTGATAGTAGACTGGACAGAGAGATCGAAACTAGAATCCAACAAGCCAATATGTATCTTCACATCTGATAGTAGACTGGACAGAGAGATCGAAACTAGAATCCAACAAGCCAATATGTATCTTCACATCTGATAGTAGACTGGACAGAGATTGAAACTAGAATCCAGCAAGCCAACAACATTACATACCAGCTAACCCCAATCTTGAAACACCCAGCAATTCCAGTAGTGACTAAAAGATATAGTATAAATGCAATCTTGATACCAACACTCAGTGTGCTACCAGAGCCAAACATGAACACTGACAAAAGAACAAGAACGGATAATTAACACCTGTGAAATGAGATGCTTGAGGAAAGCAGTAAATAAAACAAGAAGAGACCGTATAAGAAATGAGGAAATTAGAAGAACAGTCGGAACAACACCTGCTGTTAGATTTATTGAAAAACAGATACTTTAATGGTTTGGCCACTTGGTGAGAATGAACCCGAATACACCAGTTGCAAGAGCGTACAACTTGAAAATGAAATCATCAAGAGTAAGAGGCAGATCAAGATAAAGATGGATTGATGGAGTTACAGACATCTTAAAACTTCACAATACCACACCATATCAAGCGACCGAGCGTACATTATCTCGGAAATCGATCATCAGTTAAACCTGCTACGACTAACGGCAAAAAAGCAGAGAAGGACAACAGAAAGAAGCAAAATATCCCTACCTCGGTCAATATCTTAATGACGTCCAATTTACGTCCAGAGATTGACCCTCCATTAGCCTAGCTAAAGTTCATTAGCCAAGCCATTTCTCGTTAGACCAGCCATTGCTCATTATAGACTGTATAACTATTCCAAGTGATTGTACATTATCGTCATAAAACATTTGCTGTCAGACATACTTGAACGCATAACTTATCGGATTTGTACAGGGTTCTGTTATGTTATGTTATGCGACCAGCGTCATGGCACATTGGGCATTCCCATTTGTGCTCTGTCGTCCGCTGCAGCAACCATCCTAACGTCCATTTGCTCACCGTAACCCCATGAAAAGTTGATTACTATATCTTCTCTCTCTACCACAAAAACGACACTGTCTGGCATGTCCAAACTTAACGCTTAATTCTCGAACTCGTTCCAGTGTCTGAGACTTGCCAATGTCACACAATTGAGAGCGTAACGCATTGATGATATCGGCTCTGTCCATACTTCTGCACGCTTGAATGTGGGCATTGTTTGCAAGAAAGTCAGCAGCTCGTTACCGTGCACTCCAGCATGTCCAGGTGTGTACAGCCAAGTCATTTTCTTGAGATGTGATCTCCGAATGATATCCATCCATCCCACGCACAGACTTCCAGATTCAATCATTTGAAGCATATTCATCGAGTCTGATATGATGATCGTATGGGTACCTGTTGCTCAGCCACATATAACAGAGCCCTGGATGCAGCGGTGATCTCCATAGTCATGCTCGATGTCGTTGTCTCGAAAACCCCGCAGTCCTCATGAAGTGTGCTGGCGTTTCGCTGTGCTGAATAAGCCCATGATGATCTGGTTCCATTTCTGACAGAGCCATAGTTGTAGTTAATGATATCATCTGGATGGGAGTGCTCATCCACAAGTGCAAGAATCTTTGCATTGACGACGCCCGGGGCCCATTCTCTACAGCGTCCCCCAAGTGTACTGACAACCATGGTGTAATGAATCATATCCTCTGATATAGTCATCCATTCTTTCCCATGCCTCAGCTCATCTAGAGTACAGAACTGTTTAATACCATCCTCTGTCTCGGCCATACAGGATCGGTCTCTCTTCAAACAGATGAAGATGAAGGATGTGCTGGCTTCTTGTAGGTGCATAACTGGCACAATGCACATCGCTCTTATGTTCTTCTTCTCTTTCTCCTCTCCTCTCTCTCTCTCTCTCTCTCTCTCTCTCTCTCTCTCTCTCTCTCGCGCGTCGTTCTTTTCGGCCATGTTTATCATTCTAATTGTGATATATACACAGCCTTTGCCTAGAACGCAATTTTACGTAACAACGTTCAGTACCATTTGGAGCTCTAGTGCTTATCCTTCAGTGAAGTGTCCTATTTCAACCAGCGTTTACTGGGTTCGCTCTCCGTTAGCCATTTGCTGTCCCCAGGAAACATGCAAGGCAGCAGGTTTCTCTTAGGCTCAGATCACAAACAAATCACAAAGAGTGGTTAACAAGTGATCGATATGGAGCGTTCGAAGAAGATCTAACAAGAAAAATTGATGTGAATATTAATCTAATCTTGATTTTCTTTCTCTATTTCCAGGCATTACGTTTACCACAGAAAAACCACAAGCGATATGTAAGTACTATATGTGTATAGTATATGTTTTATTTCGAGAGCCGTTGTAGCGTAGTTGTTGGTCTGGTGGTCTGGATTCAGCTCCCGCAATGCGCGTGGAATTTTTCCCGACCGCGACGGCTCTCAGATCGACCCAGCCTCAATTGGGTACCAGACATTCTCTGGGAAAGTAGAGGCAGCTGGCGTGATACTGACCACATCACCCATCGTGTGCCGACGGTCAATGAAAAATACAGGCCTAACACTGTATTGACCTATATACCAGGAGGTATGAAAGGGTTCTTTTACTTACTTTTTTTTACTTATAAGTTTTATTACTTATTTTGTTTCTCAGCTCCTTGTGGAGCATAGGGCCTTAACAGTTGTTGGCCACTTTTCCGCGGTCTCTGGCGCGTATGGTCGAACAGCTTACAGCTCGGCTCACATGCGAGAGACTCGGGTTGAATCCACGATAAGGCCAAGTATTTTTTTTCTGTCGTGGCATAAATAAAAATCCTAATCTGACTAGATTTACAACGACTGCACTAGCTATGCTGCTACTAAATTCCACAGGCAAATGTCCCCGCAAATGTCCCCCCTTGTCCTGCACCTCCTAAAAAAAGTTTTATTTTGTTTTTTAATTATTTTTTTACTTGCCGTTTTCTTTATGTTTTCTTAGGATATTCCACCGTCCTTAAGTTCCTCAAAAAGACTCCGTCTCTAAGTTTATTTAGTTCGTCCTCTTTTCAGTTTCTCTTTGTGGGTTCTACTCAAGTTCCTGTTTCATGATAATCGACTATGTCTTTCTCGGGGTATGCCTGATTCACCGCCCTTTTTTTCCTCCTGGCCTGCCTCATCATAGGGTCCTGCCTCCTCCTGGCCTGGCTCATCATAGGGTCCTGCCTCCTCCTGGCCTTCCTCATCATAGGGTCCTGCCTCCTCCTGGCCTGGTTCATCATAGGGTCCTGCCTCCTCCTGGCCTGGTTCATCATAGGTCCTTCCTCCTCCTGGCCTGGTTCATCATAGGGTCCTGCCTCCTCCTGCCTGGTCATCATAGGTCCTGCCTCCTCCTGGCCTGCCTCGTCATAGGGTCCTGCCTCCTCCTGGCCTGGTTCATCATAGGGTCCTGCCTCCTCCTGGCCTGGCCTCATCATAGGTCCTGCCTCCTCCTGGCCTGCCTCATCATAGGGTCCTGCCTCCTCCTGGCCTTCCTCATCATAGGTCCTGCCTCCTCCTGGCCTTCCTCATCATAGGTCCTGCCTCCTCCTGCCTTCTCATCATAGGTCCTGCCTCCTCCTGGCCTTCCTCATCATAGGGTCCTGCCTCCTCCTGGCCTTCCTCATCATAGGATCCTCTCCTCCTGGCCTTCCTCATCATAGGTCCTGCCTCCTCCCTGCCTGGCTCATCATAGGTCCTGCCTCCTCCTGCCTGCCTCATCATAGGGTCCTGCCTGTTCCTGCACACAGGTTTCAAATTGTTAGCAACTCGACCGTATGGTGCCGGGTCGGCAAGGGCAAAGAATAGTACCACTGCGATTTTTTCCCGATCCAGAAGCACTTGAGCTTTCAGCTTCGGCCTCGGTGCCATGGACATCGTAACCCTTCGGTTCGGTGCCACGAACACCGTAAATCTGGGAATCTGTGGCTTTTCTGCCATCCGCGGAAATGAACCCGACACACAGAGGATAGTCACCCGTAGTCCAACGCGCTACGAACACGCTGGGGCAGACGGGCACACCACTGCGATCTACAAGGCTTATCGTAAGAGGCGACTGATGTAGAACCTGGGGAAGCTACTCTAGTTTTTAAAAAAAGATGCATAACTGGCGCAGCGTACAATCGCTCTCAAGCTCAGATCACATACAAATCTCACAGAGTGATTAACATGCGGTCAATCTGGAGAGTTGGAAAAAGAAGAAGAAGTTGTTAGAAAGTTAATGCGCCCGTATGGGGCCAGACCCTCAAGAGGAGCAAAGAATAGTACCACTGCGACCTACAAGGCATGTCATAAAGGCGACTGATATAGGACCTAGAGAAGGTACCTAGTAAATTAAAAAGCGTCGCAGAAATGGGATATGATGGCCTACTTGTAGGTGCATAACTGGCACAACGTACAATCGCTCTTAGGTTCAGATCACATACAGATCACAAAGAGTGGTTAAGCAGGTGGTCGATATGGAGCGCTCGAAGAAGATCATCACCATCAAAAAAAGAACATTGATATAGACAAGCAATTCTGAAACACTAGTAGTAGTCAATGTTGATGATTACCTCACCATTCTCTTCTGCAGCTTGCACATCTTCCATCATTCATCATCATCATCATCATCATCACCATCATCACCATCATCACCATCATCACCATCATCATCATCACCATCATCATCATCACCATCATCATCATCCTCATCATCACCATCATCATCATCATCATCACCATCACCATCATCATCATCATCAACATCATCATCACCATCATCATCATCACCATCATCAACAACATCATCACCATCATCACCATCATCATCATCATCACCATCACCATCACCATCACCATCATCATCATCATCATCATCACCATCATCACCATCATCATCACCATCATCACCATCATCATCACCATCATCACCATCATCAACATCATCATCATCATCACCATCATCATCAACATCATCACCATCACCATCATCACCATCACCATCATCATCATCATCAAATAGCTTGTCCTGCGCAGAACGTTACCGCCTTAACAGCCCTTCGGAATCTCTCTCTCTCTTTCTCTCTCTCTCTCTCTCAAAGGTCAGATGTCCCACCTCTGTAGCCATCAGTTGCATCCTGAATCCATCTTCTCAGTGGTTTTCCTCTTCTCCTCTTTGCCGGGATGCCTCCTTCCATGATGGTTTTCTCCAGCCTATCGTGTCTTTTATATGTCCAAAATACTTTAATTCCCCTATGAAATAAAAAACTCATCATCAGGTGCCGTGCCGACTGTCGTTGTCGATCATGAATCTCCACAAATATCTGTTGTTTGTTATCATCTCAGATATTGACGCTCTTCCGTGCCATGAAGTTAGACTATCCAAAATTGTCTCTCTCTGTCTTCCTCTGTCTCGTCTACCCTCGATTTTACCGGTTGTTACAATGTGTTCTAAACCTTCCCTTCTCATCACATGCCCGAAAAATGATGACTGCCTCTTTCTTATATTGAGGATAAGCTTACTCTGTGTCTTGATCTCATTCAACACCTCAACATTAGACATTTTAGCAGTCCATGGGATTCTCATCATTCTTCTATAAAACAACATTTCTGTGGCCCTCAGAGATTTTTCGATCTGTGTGTTCATTGTCCATGACTCACATCAGTATGTCAGTATTGGTTCTATGTTAAAAAAGTAAATTGCATATCCTTTACAGGACTTTGCGAATCAACCCCAGCTTTTTAACGCTGTTTGTAATTTTCTAGACATTATTACGTTCAGTAGTTTGCCATTGCTTTCTGAGGTATACCATCGTCGGTAGTACCATCGTCCTTTTGTAAAAATCCACGCGAAACAATTTGCAACCAAATTCATCCGCAGCGTGATTCGAACTCAGAACGTCGGGGTTAATAGACCGAGTCACTATCCTCTCAGCAACAGACGCCACCCTGGTTCTATGTAGCACTGTATAACTCTCATTCTGATCTCAACTAACAATGACTTATTGATTGGCAAACTACTGAACGTATACGTTTCACCTAGAAAATCGACGACTCGTTTACTGTTGTTCATGGCTGTAAAGGATATGCCACGATTTAAATTTTCATGATTCCGCAATGAAAAATTGACCTCTGAAAGACAATAGTTTCAAGATCTTTAAGACGCTGCTAATCTGACCATGTCAGAGCCGCACTCAAGATCCTGGGTCTAGAAATCTCCCATTATTCTGACGCTGTGAGGTAAAACAGGATTAGAGAAGACACAAAGACGTCTAATCCTTAATCTCAAAGCGTGCAGCAAATGTCTTTATTTTTATTGTTTCGCTTTATTGACTACCTTTCGAGCTCGATCCGATAATGTGTTATGTTGTTTTCTTTGTTATGTTTTATTGCTGTTATTTTATTGTTGATATGCTTGCTGTTTCTCACTCTCTTCTCTCGTGATCCCGCTTAGACTGATCTATCAGATTTTCTCATAAATTCTGCTGTTGCTTTTAGGCTACGTCCTCCCTACAGCTTTTCATTAAGCTCGGTGTTATTCCGCCAGGTCTATGCCCGTCTGCCCAGCGTGTTTAGCCGTTGGACTACGGGTGACTATCCCTCTGTGTGTGCAGATTCCCCAGATTTACGGTGTTCGTGGCACCGAATCGAAGGGTTACGATGTCCATGGTACAGAGCCGAAGAGCTGAAAGCTCAAGTGCTTCTGGATCGGAAAAAAAAAAATTCCGCCAGGTCTCGTTTCTCAGGCTTGTCAGCAGTTGGCAGTCTTGCAGTAGATGCTCTGCAGTCATGTTCGGCTTCTCGCATGGCACAGGCTAGTTGTGCCAATTTAAATTTATTGTCATGAGGGCCCGGAGTCTATAACAACTTATAACAATATAATAACTTGTTCCTGGATGACCATGTACCATCTTGCGTTTTAGGTGGCTCTGGATAGACCATAGTACCCATCTTTGGTGCTGTGTTGAGGGTGGTCTTGTGACCACTATTCTCTATATCGCCATCCGATGGTTGTTTTAGCCTCCTCGTAGCTGATCTCTTAATCGGTCTGCGGCAGTCGCCCTCCTGCCTTTACTAGCCTGTCTGCCTCATTCTTGCTGTTTGACTTCTTATTCTTCAAGCGCTCCATATCGATGACTTGTTAAACCACTCTTTGTTATTTGTATGTGATCTACGCCTAAGAGCGATTGTACGTTGTGTCAGTTATGCACCTACATGTAGGCCAGCCCATTCAATTTCTGCGACGCTTTTTATTTCCTAGGGTAGCTTTCCTAGTCCCCTACCTCAGTCGCTTCTTTCGACATGCCTTGTAGGTCGCAGGGCTGCTATTCTTTGCTTCCATTGCGTACCCCGTCAATATTCGGGCGGCTGCCGTCAATATTCGGGCGGCTGTTTGTCTAAAGATATAGAAGACAAGTTGAATGCATTTGAAAATAGATGTCTGCGAAAAATAATGAACGTAAAGTGTAACGAATTCAGAAGAAGTGATGAAATCAGAGACATGTCTGGTCAACCACTAGTAACAACTGTTATAAGAAAGAGAAGATGGAGATATGTTGGGCACACCTTGAGAAGAAATGTCTGGTCAAGCACTAGTGACAACTGTTATAAGAAAGAAAAGATCGAGATATGTTGGGCACACCTTGAGAACGAATGTCTGGTCAAGCACTAGTGACAACTGTTATAAGAAAGAGAAGATGGAGATATGTTGGGCACACCTTGAGAAGAAATGTCTGGTCAACCACTAGTGACAACTGTTATAAGAAAGAGAAGATGGAGATATGTTGGGCACACCTTGAGAAGAAATGTCTGGTCAACCACTAGTGACAACTGTTATAAGAAAGAGAAGATGGAGATATGTTGGGCACACCTTGAAAAGAAATGTCTGGTCAACCACTAGTGACAACTGTTATAAGAAGAGAAGATGGAGATATGTTGGCTATTCCTTGAGAACGAATGTCTGGTCGAAGCACTAGGTGACACTGTTAGTAAGAAAGAGAGATGGAGATAAGTTGGCAACGCTGGAAGAAATGTCTGGTCACCACTAGTGACAACTTTATAAGAAAGAGAGATGGAGATATTCGGGCACACCTTGAGGAGAAATCGGCTGGTCAAATTAGTGACAACTGTTGATAAAGAAAGATAATAGTTGTGCACTTTGGGAAAAAATGTCTGGAAACTAGTGACAACTGTATAAGAAAAGAAGAGAGATATGTTGGACAACTAGAAGAAATGTCTGGTCAAGCACTAGTGACAACTGTTATAAGAAAGAGAAGATGGAGATATGTTGGGACGCCGTTGAGGAGAAATGATCAACGAATATCAAAGCAGGCATTGAAGTGGATGCAAAGGGTTCAAGAAAGAGAGGTCGACCTAAGAGACCCTGAAACGAACTTTGCTGAGAGAGGCAGGAAATTTCGGTCTCAGTTCCATGGAGGAGATTGAGCGAGTTGCCCAGGATAGAGCGGTAGGAGAAATTACTTGCAGGCCCTATGTCATGTATAACGGTACGAGAGGAATTATTTTTATTATTATTGGTGTTATTGTTGCTGTTTCTGTGATACATTGTGTTCAAGATTAAAGTAGCCCCATTGACAAATCGAAAGTTGCCAGATAATCTATCGCGTTATGTTTATGTACTATTTAAACCGGTTCTGACTAGCTCGTTTTACGTCACATTTGTTCATCGCCCTTCCCTCACTACAATTACATACCGTCACAAACCTTGACCTATACTACGTCATAACTGAACCTTCTCATTTTCATACATATATGCCAGATTGACTCCATTCACAGGCTGCTATTATCTTGAACACCCTGTATAATAATAATTTCTCTCGTACCGTTATACGTTTCATGGGGCCAGCAAGTAATTTCTCCATACCGCTCTATCCTGGGCAACTCGCTCAATTTCTTCCATGGAACTGAGTCCGATATATCTCTCAGCGAAGTTCGTTTTAGGATTTCCCAATGACGTGTCCTCTCTTTCTTCAACCCCTGGCCTTCCAATTTAATTCCTGGTTTGATATTCTTTGATCCTTTCTTCTCAAGGTATGCGTAACATATCTCTATCTTCTCCTCCTTACAACAGTTGTTACTATTGTTGGGGCCAGACCTTTCTCTCATTTCATCTCCTGAATTCATCCAAACTGAACATACTTACACTGAAATAACGAAAAACTCTCAAATAACGAAAAACTCTCAAATAACGAAAAGTTTCAATAACGAAACTTCAAATAACGAAACTAAAAATAACGAAAAACTCTCAAATAACGAAAAACTATAAAATAACGAAAAACTCAAATAACGAAACTATAAAATAACGAAAAATTCAAATAGCAAAAATGACTATAAAATTAAAACTATAAGAAAAACTATAAAATAACAAAATCACCCCAAAAAATCATAAAAGTGGTTGATAAGTATATGTGCTAGAATCGAAGAAGAAGAAGAAGAAGAAGAATTGCCATACACTTCAGTGTGATAATATCTAATTTATACTTTTTAGTTTTTAGAATGGGGTCAGGACGGCTAGATAAAATATAAAGATGTCGACGGCCGAGGCGCGGTCAAATGGATTAGGCGTCCGCAATGGATTAGACGTCCGGTCAATGGTTAGTCGCAAATGGATTAGAGCGTCCGGCCAAATGGATTAGATCGCGACGTACATCGGGTGACCCGTGTTCAATTCACGGTAAGGCCAAGGACTTTTTATGTTGTGGGCATAATGAAAAATTCTAACCTGAACAGCTTTGCAGCGACTGCACTAACCATCTCTCTCTTTGCATTTTTACCCCGGATTGGGGCATATGCCCTCAACCAACTCATGCCAAGTATTCCTATCTCTAGCTATCTCCTTCAACTTCCTCCAGCTCTATACTTCTAACATTCCAGGTGCCAATTCTGGAGCTTTTCCTAGGGGTACTAGCCATGCAGCCATTAAATTTCTCAGGCTTTCGTCTTACTTATCCTAAACCGCCGTAAAGGAGGTAGCTAGAGACAGTAATGTTATGTTATGTTATGTTATGTTGTAGTGCGTTCGACGTCACGGCACATTGGACATTCCCATGCATGCTCATGCTCTGTCCTCTGCCTTCAGCAGCCATCCTAAAGTCCATTTTCTCACCGTACCCATGAGAAGTATGATTACTATATTTCTCTCTACCACGAAGACGTCACTGTCTGGCATGTCCACACTTAACGCCTAATTTTCGAACTCGTTCCAGTGTCTGAGATTGAGATTGAGACAGTAATGTTAGTTTGTTTGGGTTTTTTTTATGAAGGGCCAAGATTCAAATGTTTCTTCTTCTTCTGCATTCTCACTAGATTGGGATTTCAGATTCTCTAATAAAGGCAGCCGTCTGCCTCAGACCATCATCCACGACATACAGTTTGTCTTGGACACTAGTGTAAGTGGGCCACCTTTTTCTTCCCAAGTCTGCATACTGGGGGCAGTTCTTTAGGATATAATTCCTCTGATTTCTGCTTCCCCGTTTGAGCCGACCTCTTCCCGCAGTAAATTTTAGCCACCCTCGTGATGGTAGGTCTGACATTCTTAATGCGTGGCTAAATCTCTGAGGCAGATTGGTGACCGTAGAATCCGTTGTAACATTCCTCATTGTGAAGGGTCGTTGCACCATGTTATGCGCCTTACAGCCTGGTGCATCCATTTTCGGCAAGCATTTGTTTCGGGTTAGCATTCCCTACCGGACACATGCATCCGATTTCATCCCAACCTCCTTAGTCACCTCTTACGACATGCTTGACAGGTAAAACTGGTTCTATTATTTAAAAATCGTAGCATATCCTTTACAGAACGTAGCCATCATCCACAGAAAACGCGTCGTTGAGTTTCTAGGCACCACTTATACGTGCAGTAGTTTACCATTGCTTTCTGAAGGGTGATGTCTATTCTTTACACCCCAAATTTGGGCCCCGGTAACCACTCGGGCGATTCAAAGGTTTTAGAACCGCTTTCAATTTCAAATCTGATGACTTGTCGACGCTGTCAATTTCCGTTATGGAAAACCTTGTCAATATTTTTTCTTCATTGTATTTCTTTTCTTGCTTTCATAACTTCACTTTAACTATTGGTATGTAAATGAAGAATCGTGGCGTATCCTTTACAAGACTTCTCCATCAACCACAGTAAACGAGTCGTCGATTTTCTCATCATTATCAAATAGCTTGTCCGGAGCAGAACTTTGCCACCCCAACAGTCCTTCAAAATTTCTCTTTCTCTCTCATAAGCCAGATTTCATGTCTTGCCTCTGCAGCCGTCATGTTCAAACCATAAGTTTCCTGAATCCATCTTATCCGTTGTCTTCCACCTCTTCTTCCTAGTATGCCTTCTTCCATGATGCCTTCTTCCATGATGCCTTCTTCCATGATGCCTTCTTCCATGATGCCTTCTTCCATGATGCCTTCTTCCATGATGCCTTCTTCCATGATGCCTTCTTCCTAGTATGCCTTCTTCCATGATGCCTTCTTCCATGATGCCTTCTTCCATGATGCCTTCTTCCATGATGGTCTTCTCAGCCTTCATGCCTTCTTCCATGATGGTCTTCTCCAGCCCTTCATGTCTTTTTATATGTCCAAAATATCTCAATTTTCTCTTTCTTATTTGTAGCATCAGCCAGTTTTCTTTGATTTTGAGTTCTTTCTTTATATATCTATTTGTTCTCTTCTCTGTCCGTGATATTCGAAAGACTCTGCTCAACAATATACTCAACAATAGCTGCCTCAAATACAAAATGACGATCAACATTCAAAAGACAGAAGTCATGACTATAAACAGAGAAAATAAAGATATCAACATACAAATAAATGACCAAACACTAAAACAGGTACAAGAATTCAAATACTACGGAATCGTCTCTTCAGATCTATCTGATAGTAGACTGTAATGGCGAAGCACGTAAAACAAAAAATTCGGATATTTAACTCTAATGTTAAAGCAGTTCTACTGTATGGGTCAGAAACATGGAGAACAACTAAAACAATAGCGCATAAATTGCAAACATTCATCAACTGGTGTCTGCGCAGAATAGAGGAATAAGATGGTATGATAGGGTCACAAATGAGGAACTTATGGAGAGAACAAGACAGATTCCAGTGAACGAACAGGTTAAAAAAGACGCTGACGTTGGATAGTATACACTTGCGAAAACCGGAGGGAATATAACAAGAAGGGTCCTTGCCTGGAACCCGCAGGGACAGCGAAAGAAGGGGAGGCCGAGAAATACATGGAGACGAGATTTGGAGGCGGAGATCAACAATATAAAGAAGAGCTGGAGGGAGCTGCAGGAGATAGCTAGAGATAGGAAGACTTGGCATGAGTTGGTTGAGGGCCTATGCCCCAACCGGGGTAAAAGGCAAGAGAGAGAAAGATGTAAAAACAAAGTACTGTAGTTTTACAAAAGCAATAACAATACACAGCAACGTTTCGACTTAAAGACCTTTATCAAGCACAGGAAACAAGATAGTAGACTGTACAGAGAAATCGAAACTAGAATCCAGCATTAGTTTTCTTTGAATATAATATGTTTTTTCTAGTATGGAATACAACATAGTAGAAACAAGATCCGTTGGTGAGGCCCCCAGGCCAGGAAGATCTTATAAACACACTGGGGAAGAGACCAACGCAGTGAAACTGGGGAAGAGACCAACGCGGTGAAACTGGGGAAGAGACCAACGCGGTGAAACTGGGGAAGAGACCGACATGGTGAAACTGGGGAAGAGACCGACATGGTGAAACTGGGGAAGAGACCGACATGGTGAAACTGGGAAGAGACCGACATGGTGAAACTGGGGAAGAGACCGACATGGTGAAACTGGGGAAGAGACCGACATGGTGAAACTGGGGAAGAGACCGACATGGTGAAACTGGGGAAGAGACCGACATGGTGAAACTGGGGAAGAGACCGACATGGTGAAACTGGGGAAGAGACCAACATGGTGAAACTGGGGAAGAGACCGACATGGTGAAACTGGGGAAGAGACCGACATGGTGAAACTGGGGAAGAGACCAACGCGGTGAAACTGGGGAAGAGACCGACATGGTGAAACTGGGGAAGAGACCGACATGGTGAAACTGGGGAAGAGACCGACGCGGTGAAACTGGGGAAGTGACCGACGCGGTGAAACTGGGGAAGAGACCGACATGGTGAAACTGGGGAAGAGACCAACGCGGTGAAACTGGGGAAGAGACCGACATGGTGAAACTGGGGAAGAAACCGACGCGGTGAAACTGGGGAAGAGACCAACGCGGTGAAACTGGGGAAGAGACCAACCGGTGAAACTGGGAAGAGACCAACGCGGTGAAACTGGGGAAGAGACCAACATGGTGAAACTGGGGAAGAGACCGACATTGTGAAACTGGGGAAGAGACCGACGCGGTGAAACTGGGGAAGAGACCGACGCGGTGAAACTGGGGAAGAGACCGACATGGTGAAACTGGGGAAGAGACCGACATGGTGAAACTGGGGAAGAGACCAACATGGTGAAACTGGGGAAGAGACCAACATGGTGAAACTGGGGAAGAGACCAACATGGTGAATAGTACTAACAATTTAACTTCTTCTTCTTTCAAGTCCCAATGGAGCACAGGGTCTTCAACAAACGTCTTCCAGCTCTTACTATCTCCTGTCCTCCCTTCCAATTATTTCCATGTTTGACCTATCCTTTTAATATCAGCCTCCAGCTCTCTTCTCCAGGTCTGTCTAGGCCTTCCCTACTCTTCTTTCCCTGCGGGTTCTAAAACAGTGCCTGTCTTGCTGCAATGTTTCCGGTTGTCTTCTCAATGTGTGTCCTATCCATCGCCAGCGTCTCTTCCTTAGCTCTTTCTCCACTGCCCATTTTAGAGTGTCTCTCTCCCATTTTAGAATGTCTCTCTCCCAATTAAGAGTCTCTTCCCATTTTAGAGTGTTCTCTCCCATTTTAGAGTGTCTATCTCCCATTTTGAGTGTCTCTCTTCATTTTAGAGTGTGTCTCTCCCATTTTAGTGTCTCTCTCCCATTTTAGAGTGTCTCTTCTCCCATTTTAGTGTCTCTCTCCCATTTTAGAGTGTCTATCTCCCATTTTAGACTGTCTCTCTCCCATTTTAGACTGTCTCTCTCCCATTTTAGAGTGTCTATCTCCCATTTTAGAGTGTCTCTCTCCCATTTTAGAGTGTCTCCTGCCCATTTTAGAGTGTCCCTGCCATTTTAGAGTGTCTCTCTCCCATTTTAAATACTGTAACAAATTACTAGATGGTCAATCTGTGCAGTGGTGACCCTAGCGGCACCTTCCCTGTCCCAAAGAGAATAACCAAGTCAACGGGTCTGATATGAATGACCTTCCATTAGTACCAGACCTCCCTAGCGGGTTGTATATTTCCGTTATCGTGTTATCTCCCTTGCGATAGGGAATTACCTAAGGTCATTTGAGCAGACGGGATACGTTTGGGAATTATGCCCATCAGACAATAAAATGCGGAGCCGCCTTCGAATGGAATGTTAGTTTATAATAGAGGTTGTTGCATTTCGAATATTGCTGAAGTTGTGTTGAGTTTCATACCTGCCCGGTGTTCTTCTTCCTCTTCTTCACTCTTCGCCTCTAGGGAGGCATAGTTCCGCATAACAAGGCCTTCCAAGCCCGTCTATCCAAGGCCATCTTCTCCAGATCTCTCTACTCTCTCCACATTTTCCTACATTCCGTCTCTAACTCCCGTCTCCAGGTGTTTCTGTGTCTTCCCTTACCTCTATTTCCTGGGGTTCCACGGAGAGTCTGTCTCGTGATGCTGTTAGGGTTTCAGTGTCCTATCCATCGCCACCTTCTGCTCCATATCTTTTTTCCTTGCTCATTGTCCGCTCTATCCTACAGTTCCCTGTTTGTGGTCCTGGTATACCATAGCAGATGGAGTGTCCCAAATAGTAATCCGATGTCCCAAATAGTAGTCCGATGTCCCAAGTAGTAGTTTGATGTCCCAAATAGTAGTTGGATGTCCCAAGTAGTAGTCTGATGTCCCAAAGTAGTAGTCTGATGTCTCAAGTAGTAGTTGATGTCCCATAGTAGTTTAGTCTGATGTCCCAAGTAGTAGTCTGATGTCCCAAATAGTAGTCTGATGTCCCAAATAGTAGTCTGATGTCCCAAGTAGTAGTCTGATGTCCCATGTAGTAGTCCGATGTCCCAAGTAGTAGTCTGATGTCCCAAATAGTAATGTGTTGTCCCAGGTAGTAGTTGTTGTCCGAGTAGTAGTCTGATGTCCCAATAGTAGTCTGATGTCCCAGGTGTCTGATGTCCCAAGTAGTAGTCTGATGTCCCAAGTAGTAGTCTGATGTCCCAAGTAGTAGTCTGATGTCCCAAGATAGTAGTCTGATGTCCCAGGTATAGTCTGATGTCCGAGTAATAGTCTGATGTCCCAAGTAGTAGTCTGATGTCCCAAGTAGTAGTCTGATGTCCCATGTAGTAGTCTGATGTCCCAAGTAGTAGTCTGATGTCCCAAATAGTAGTCTGATGTCCATAGTAGTCTGATGTCCCAATAGTAGTCTGATGTCCCAAAATAGTAGTCTGATTCCATGTAGTAGTCTGATGTCCCAAATAGTAGTCTGATGTCCCAAAATAGTAGTCTGATCTATCTATATCCTTTCTGGTCCCGATTCACATAAGGATTCCAAGAGACTTCCTCTGCAGTTCTGCTGCCTTTCTACAACCGTCTCACATCAGGCCTACTCTAACTCCTCTCCACAGTTCATCTCCATGTTTCTAACAATGTGATCCTCTCCCTTCACCCGTTGTAACAATGGTATCTCTCCCTCCCTTCACCCGTTGTAACAATGGTATCTCTCACTCCCTTCACCCGTTGTAACAATGGTATCTCTCACTCCCTTCACCCGTTGTAACAATGGTATCTCTCACTCCCTTCACCCGTTGTAACAATGGTATCTCTCACTCCCTTCACCCGTTGTAACAATGGTATCTCTCACTCCCTTCACCCGTTGTAACAATGATATCTCTCACTCCCTTCACCCGTTGTAACAATGGTATCTCTCACTCCCTTCACCCGTTATAACAATGGTATCTCTCACTCCCTTCACCCGTTGTAACAATGGTATCTCTCACCCTTCACTCGTTGTAACAATGGTATCTCTCACTCCTTCACCCGTTGTAACAATGTATCTCTCACTCCTTCACCCGTTGTAACAATGATATCTCTCACTCCCTTCACCCGTTGTAACAATGATATCTCTCACTCCCTTCACCCGTTGTAACAATGATATCTCTCACTCCCTTCACCCGTTGTAACAATGGTATCTCTCACTCCTTCACCCGTTGTAACAATGGTATCTCTTGCTTCTGTTTCCGTACCGTGATGTTTTTTTAAAGGAATGGGTTTGTTAGCTCATTACGCAACCTGGAGGGTCAGGAGGTCACATTTCGTCTGCTCTCTATCCTTCAACTTTTCTGACATGGGTGTCCCTACTAGAAGCAAAGATCCGGTCAGCACAGCTTTCCGGAATATGGAGGTACGCCGCCCGAGTGTTTACCAGGGCCCAAATTTGGCGTGAAAGAATAGAACCACTGTACTCAGAACCACTGTTACCTGCCACGCATGTCATAAGAGGTGACTTAGGAGGTTTGGCTGAAATCGGATGCATGGGTCCTAAACGTGTAGAAATCTATACGTTTAGGGCCTACCAAACCAATGTGCAACGTATACACGTTCTTGGCAAAGATCAAAGATATCACAAAGAGTGATTAAAATTGGTCGTAAAGAACGAACGCACAGAAGAAGATGAAGGTACGTAAGCTCCCACCACTACAAGGCAATGACCTCATGGGGAGAGTACTCTTATTCCCCCCATAATTGTGTCCGGGCAGCGGCTTTGCAGCCTATTCTCTCCTATTTTAGTTGCTAAGGGTTCTTTTACGTACTTAACTGGAGCACCGGATCTACTTTTTATGGTCCGTCTCCGATAGGACTAGGAACTATATCTTACCCACATTGAGATCCGGTATCAATGGATAAATAACTCGATCGCTTGACGCGGGAAACGAACCGAGTCGCTTTGGAACGATAGACTACGATCTTACTTCTAGACCATATGGACTCTTTTGTCTATGACAGCAGTATGAAAGCAGTATGACAGCACGATGTCGAATCATTGAATCAATCAAAGAATCAATCAATCAACTAATCAATAAATGAAACAATCAATCAACGAATCAATCAATCAATTGATCAAAACAATCAACAAATCAATCAGTCAGTCAATGAATCATTGAATCAATTAATCAATCAATCAACAAATGAATCAATCAACGAATCAATCAAGGAATCAATCAATCAATCAACGAATTAATCAACGAACAAATCAAGCAACGAATCAATCAACAAATCAATCAACGAATTAATCAATCAACGAATCAATCAATGAATCAATCAACGAATCAATCAATCAACAAATCAATCAACGAATCAATCAACGAAGCAATCAATCAATGAATCAATCAACGAATCAATCAACAAATCAATCAACGAACCAATCAATCAACAAATCAATCACCAAATCAATCAATCAACAAATCAATCAACAAATCAATCAACGAATCAATCAATGAATCAACAAATCAATCAATGAATCAATCAATCAACGAATCAATCAATCAACAAATCAATCAACGAATCAATCAATCAACGAATCAATCAATCATCGAATCAATCAACGAACCAATCAATCAACAAATCAATCAACAAATCAATCAACAAATCAATCAACGAATGAATGATTCAATCACAGAAAACTCGCGAGATAATTAGATGCAATCAAGGACATAGCTAATTTCAACATGAACCTCTCTTCGTGAGCTACATTTCGTGACAAAACTTAAATAGCTCTGTTAGACTTGTAGTTGGACTGAAAGTATTCTGCCAGGATGTACTAACCAGGCGGGAAAGAGAAAGTGTTAGAGATCAATTACATCTTAAAGTTTGATGGATAGTCGACGTTTTAATTTAATCCTGCCTGTCTGAGTCTCCGTTGCATTATCTTGCCGTGATGTTGTGTTTGATTTTTTGTTTTGTTCCAGTTTTGATAGTTTTATAGGTTCTGTCATTTCTCTCTCTTTCCCTTTCTCTCTCTCTCTCTGTGTCTTTGTGTGTGTGTCTCTCTTATGCCTTTTATTCTCTTTCTATCTCTCTCTCTCCCTCTCTTTCTTTCTTATTCTCTCTCTCTCTCTCTCTCAGTGTCTGTGTGTGTGTGTGTGTGTGTGTCTCGCTCTCATGTCTCTTTTCTCTCTCTCCTTTCTTTTCTCTCTTTCTCTCTATTTCTCCCTCTTTCTTCCTCTCTCTTTATACCTCTCTCTCTTTCTTTCTCTTTTTCTCTCTCTTTCTCCATCTTTCTCTTTCTCTCGTTTTCTCTCCCTCTCTCTCTTTCTCCATCTTTCTCTCTCTTTCTCTCTCTTTCTCTCCCCTCTCTCTCTTTCTCTCCCCTCTCTCTCTCTCTTTCGCTCTCCCACTCTGTCTTTTTCTCATTATTTTCTCTCTCTTTTCCTTTTTTATTCCTGATTGGGGCATAGGCCCTCAACTAACTCCACTCGATTACAATGTGTTTCTAAACCTCCCTTCCTCATCACATGTCCGAAAAATGATGACTACCTCTTTCTTATATTGATAATAAGCTTTCTCTGTGTCTTGACCTCATTCAACACCTCAACATTAGTGATTTTAGCAGTCCATGGGATTCTCATCATTCTTCTGTAAAACCACATCTCTGTGGCCCTCAGAGATTTTTCTATCTGTTTGTTTATTGTCCATGACTGGCATCCGTATGTCAGTATTGGTTCTATGTAGCACTGTATAACTCTCATTCTAATCTCAATTGACAATGACTTGTTGCATATAATGGTTCTCATTTTCTGAAACGTTGCTTTCACCTGCCCTATTCTACTCTTTATTTCTCATCTGCCATCTCCCGAAATAAGAGACTGGGGTTCATAATTCCCCTTTCCCCCAAGAATAATGATGTGAGCGAGCTTTAGGGACCTAGCAGAGTACCACTGACAGAAACAGGAGTCAAGGATTTACTACTATTTTCCCTCAGAATACTGATGCAACTTTAGGGGAACTAGCGTAATATTTATCTCTAACACCGCATGATTACTGTTACCATAGCAACTATAGTAATAAAGTGTGGATCTCATGTGTGTAACTGCCTGATGCCTTACTCGCCATAAATAAATGATGCATGTTGTATTTGGATAGATGTGTCACCGCGTGTTCCTACAATTAGATTTACAGTGTGTGTTTTGCTATCAGTCGAGTCAACACCATCCGACTATTCGATTACTGACAGACAGTAACGCCTCAAAGGGCAATGTTACTCGATACAGCTGATACAAAGCAAAAGGCTATTTTCTGTTGTCTTTCCCAGGTGGAGGATGGAATTGATTGTCCACTCTTGCCGTTAAGCTAGGGTGAAAGCTTTAATTTGCGTTCCAGAGCCAAATGAGTCGCCCTTGTTGTGAAACAAAAGGCTGTCCACTAAAAAGGTGGATCTCTGAGATAACAGACGCGGAGGAAAACACTGTTTATGAATAGCACACAAAATCCCGTTCTAGGATTTTCTTCTTATCCTGACGTTGTGAGGTAAAACAGGATTAGAGAGAAGAAGAAGAAGAAGAGAGGTGGGATGCGATTAACCAGCTAGCCATGGGAACCATCAGTATCATTAGACATCTGTTAAGTAAAGGAATTTTTATTTCCCCGACACAGAAGCACTTGAGTTTTCAGCTCCTCGGCCCGGTGCCATGGCCATCGTAACCCTTCGGTACCACGAACACCGTGAATCTGGAGAACCTGCGGCTTTTCTGCTAACCCGCGGAATTGAACCGCATTCACATAGGGCTTGTCACCCGTCGTCCAACGCGCTACGAACACGCTGGGCAGGCGGGCTAGGTAAATGATTCAAAAATAGGGGTGAATCTACAACACAACCAGAATACAAGAGTCCCAAGTCAAAAGTGGTGTAGCTAGACTAGAGCACTGTACTGGTAGCCTAAGAAGAATAGTGATTGATTGACTGATTTGATTGATTGATTGATCGATCGATATGTCCATCATCATTGCACTTCGGTGAGTAACCATGTGTGCTCCGATCTCTTTCTTACACAGGAAGATCTCAACTACAGTACACGAACTCCGTAGCACCGGCGTGGATCCCCGGTGTAATTCTAAAGATGGAGAAGATATTTTTGTATAAATTTTATCTTTAATCTTTTCTAATGAATTTTGCCCCGGCATCTGCGCTTTCCAGCCTGTTCTTCTCGATTTTTGAACTGCACAGGGTTCTTTTACCTGCTCAATTGAATACGGAACCTATGTTTTATCGTCCGTCTCCGATAGGACTAGGAACTCGATCTCACCTACACTGAGATCAGGGATCTCTATAAAACTATCCAGATGGCTCCACGAGGGAGCGAACCTGGTACCTTTGGCACAAGAGGTGAACACCTAACCTCTGCGCACAGCTTTGGGATAATGCAGAATTTGAGACAAGAAGAAGATGTGGAGGAAACGTCACAAAGTCGATAACAAAGTCGATACAAAGTCGATAACAAAGTCGATGAAAAGTCGATACAAAGTCGATGACAAAGTCGATAACAAGTCGATGACAAAATCGATAACAAAGTCGATAACAAAGTCGATACAAAGTCGATACAAAGTCGATAACAAAGTCGATGACAAAGTCGATACAAAGTCGATACAAAGTCGATGACAAAGTCGATGACAAGTCGATAACAAAGTCTGATGTAAAGTCGATAACAGTCGATAACAGTCCTTCTCTAGTAACCGTCGTGACATCGGATAATTCTGACACTCGAGACCAACGTCGATACTGCGTTGACAAAGTCGATAACAAAGTCGATACAAAGTCGATAACAAAGTCGATAACAAAGTCGATAACAAAGTCGATGACACAGTCGATAACAAAGTCGATAACACAGTCGATAACGCCCTTCTCTAGTAACCCCGTGTCATGCTAATTCCAGGATTCGATACCAGTTGTCGTTACTGTCTGTAGTACGTTATTTAGGGCGGTGTAGGACAGGAGGACGGAGCCTGATAATTTATGGCCGCATGGCTAGGGCAAAAGCTGCAGACATACATCAATAGATGCCTACGCAGGATACTCCATTTGAGATGGTATGACAAGACCACAAACAGAGAACTGTGGGATAGGGCAGGACAACGGCAGGTGGAACAGGAGATAATGAGCAGAAGGTGGCGATGGATAGGACACACACTGAGGAAACACCCTGACAGCATCGTGAGACAGGCTCTCCGATGGAACCCCCAGGGCAATAGAAGTAAGGAAGACCCAGAAACACCTGGAGACGGGAGTTAGAGATGGAATGCAAGAGGACGGGAAGAGAGTGGCGAGATCTGGAAAGGATGGCCTTGGATAGGCAGGCTTGGAAGGCCTTGGTTGCGGACCTATGCTTCCCTAGGGGCGAAGGGTGAAGAAGAATGGCTAGGACAGTCGTCACGAAGCTGTTCAGGTTAGGATTTTTCATCTATACCCACAACAGAAACAAATCCTTGTTGGTTTGAACACAGGTCTCCTGCATGGGTAGCCGCGCTCTAATCCATTCGACCAGACTCGGGGAGTTCCAGACCAACTTGAGCCCCCAAAAATATTCGGTGTACACGCGGCTCATAAAGCAGGGACAAACTACTGAACGTATAAGTGGTGCCTAAAAATCAAAGACTCGTTTACTGTGGTTGATGGCTACGTTCGGTAAAGGATATGTCACGATTTTCATTTTTATTGTATTTTAAATTAAAGCACAGCAAATGAAAATCACGACACTGGACAACAACCCGTTTTTTTTTGTTTTTTTAAAATGATCCAGAAGCACTTGACCTTTCATCTCTGCGGCTCGGTTCCATGGACATCGTAACCCTTCGGTTCGGTGCCACGAACATCGTAGATCTGGAGAATCTGTAGCTTTTCTGACAGCCCGCGGAATTGAACCCGCACTCACAGGGAGCTTGTCACCCGTTGTCCAACGCGCTACAAACACGCTGGGCAGTCAACAACCCGTTAACAATGTGACGACAAAAGAAGAAAGATTTGAACACTCAACCTTCGGTACTCAAGATAACGGCTTAACCACTTAACCACAGAGACATTCGTGCGCCTCTTGATTATGTTAAAAAACGCGAATCTTCGCTTAAGGGGGCAGTTCTAGCAGAGATTGGGGGCCGTTAGTAACAAAATCATTACAATTTCAATTTTAATGATTTTGATCCCATATTTTCAGATATACTTAACTATACCTACTCTATCGGTCATCACGGCACTCAAACTCTATCGGTCATCACGGCACTCAAACTCTATCGGTCATCACGGCACTCAAACTCTATCGGTCATCACGGCACTCAAACTCTATCGGTCATCAGGCACTCAAAGTGTAGGCAAAACAGAGGAGAATGAGCTCAAAGAGACACTCGATGAACTAAAGACGTTCACTCAAACGCACCGTCATTCAGTGGATACCATCACACTGTAACGTAAGGGAAACGAAGCAGCCGACAAACTAGTCAAAGAAGGCGGGCGACTACCTCAGACTGATCTCGAGATCAGTTATGAGGAAGCCAGAACAACCATATGCTCGCACTATAGAAACAAATGGACAAAAGACCATCCTCAGTACACCAACAGCGACGGCTACTATTGTCTCTCTCGTAGTAAACAAGTTGCCATACTTCGCCTCCGTACCGATCACACAAGCTCGAGCCCATGTTCCACAAATTTAAGATTGGCACAACTAGCCTGTGCCCCTGCAAAAGGCGGACATGACGGCAGAACGTGTTCTGCAAGACTGTCAACGTTGCATGGTATAAGAAAAACATGGCCCAAACACAGAGCTTCACGAAGCTGTACGGAGAACAGAGTCCCTAAAACCACGGTAAAATTCATGATAAAAGTTGGTTCATCCAGAGCCAACTATAAACTACTGGGCCTTCGGGCTCAGGTAAGCATTGTTTGAAATCAGACCAACTACACCCGTGACCTCGCATTCCAGTATTGGTGTATATGACAATTCATTCAAAATCAACACAAAATGCTAAATCGAAGTTATATTATGCAACAAGTTAAGTTTAACAATAAGGAATATCATATTATGAATATGTTTCACCAACAATAACCATAGACTCACAGAAGTAGTACAATTGCAAAGCGTGCAGTATTCTATCAACATCTGTATTTCAGATCCTTTCTTATCTAGGTCAGGAATCCGGCCAGTTGTCTGGCCTGTGCTGACCTGGCTTTGGTTCATCAGTCTGGCGGGAACGCAAGAGAATATTAACAGATCATAAAACTAGGTAAACAAAAGTAAAGATCACTGGGTTTAATTATATACAAGAAAGTAAATGAGAATTTTGACGTGAAAAAATTATTTTAGACATGTGCAAAATAGGTGTCACTTTTTACAAATGTTTTGGAAACGATACAGTCAAATTCATTCACAATTAAACAGCATACACACAAAATTGTGTGATTTTGTAAAGTACTATGGAAAATAGAACATCTTTAATAGAACATCTTTAATAGATTTTATTTTATGGCCACCTGAAAATTATATTTTTATTGTTTTAAAATTGTTAATGTGAAAAAAAAAACATAAAAATTAATATAATTAAGATATTGGAATTCCCTTAGTATACGCTATAGACAGTTCTAATGTAAACAAACATGCAAAATTACATGCTGATTGGCTAATATTTGACAAAGTTATGATGTAAAAATTATCATGAATTGTTAATTTTTGAACAAAATCGAAAACCGTCCATGTGAAGATTTCATGATCTTTGAGTCATCATAACTTGGAAACTATTTAACAAATTCTAAATTTTTTTTATGAAATGTGTCCACGATTCGTTATCCTTTCATTAGATACCAAGTAGGCCCTACGTAGTGACATTTAAGAATCATATTTTTCGGTATTCCTGCTAGCACTGCGCTCTTAAGGAGTATTTATTCACTTAAGAAACAAACAGAATTGAGAAGTCGGTTCGTATATTATTTTTCGTAAGCGGAATCACAACCGGATATCATTTCAGCATTCATTTCAATTTATTGGATTGGAAAGAAAAATAAATAAACGTGGATTGGATATCAGTTGCCTATATCATCAATTACATTACGAGTAGGAAAAAGACAAAATAAATTGAAAGTATTCTTGAAAGAAAAAACCTAACATGTCTTTCCAGACTCGCTAATAGATTTTGTGGAAGAGCATGGAAGGAGACATTACAAAAAATACCTTCGTTTCTTCCTTCCTTTCGTTCGCTTGAAATATTGTCTATATATTCAATGTTGTCTCTTGTATCCTTCCTTCCTTTCGTTCGCTTGAAATATTGTCTATATATTCAATGTAGTCTCTGATATAAACGTCACTGTCTTTTGTAGCTCACACAGTTGTCCGTGTAGTTTTCTGTCGAGTGTTGCTTCGTTAGGCCAGTGAGTTTGCCTCAGTATATCATATTCGGGGCAGTCTTGAAGTATGTGCTCTGCAGTCTGGTTTGCCTGTCCACATGTACACATGGCTGAATTGCCAATCTTGAATTTTGTATACATGTGGCTGCGGAGCCGATTGTGTCCTGTTATAAGGTGCAGAATGACATCTTGTTCAAATCTGCTCATATTATAGTAATCGTCTTGTGTTGGTATTTGTGGCTTTCTCATTGATTTAATCATCCTTTTATTTTGGTGGTAGGTAACTTGTACATCCGGTTGCTCTCCTGCATCACCTTCCTTGGACAGTCGGTCTGCTGTTTCATTTTCTGGTATTCCACAGTGAGATGGTATCCAATCCAAGACGACCTTGCGATTCTTGCACAGTTTAGACAGTAGGGTCTGTAGACCTGGAAATTTTCTGGACTAGAGTGCTTGGAGTGCTGATTTTGCATCTGTGAAAAATACAACAGGTTGTGGATCAAGTCTGGTATTCAACAGTTTCTCAGTTGCCACCTTGATTGTCTGAATGTCTGAAGAGAAAATAAAACGTGGATGTGATGTTACAGGTTATTGGGGTTAAATTTTGTCCAGGGGTTAAATTCTTCTTTTTCTTTCTTCTTCGAGCGCTCCATATCAACCACTTGTCAACCACTCTGTGTGATTTGTATGTGATCCGAGCCTAAGAGCGATTGTACGTTGGGCCAGTTATACGCCTACAAGTGGGCCAGTTATACGCCTACAAGTGGGCCAGTTATACGCCTACAAGTAGGCCAGCACATCCGATTCCTGCGCTGCTTTTTATTTACTAGGGTAGTATCCCTAGGGCCTACATCAGTCGCCTCTTACGACATGCATTGTAGTTTGCAGTTGTACTATTCTTTGCTTTCCTTGTGTGCCCCGGTACTACACGGGCGGGGGAATTGAATTCGTTGAGTTTGTTTGATCGTTAGGACTACCATCAATGCACTTTCGTGAGTAACCATGTGTGTTTCGATCTCTTTCTTACATATGAAGATCTCAGTGGCAGTGCACGATTTCTTTAACAACGGCGAGTGCCCACGAGCTAGGGTCATGAGCGAGGGCCCATGATGTAATTCTGAGGATAGTGACAGTATTTTGTAGGAATTTTATTTGTTAATTTTTCTAATGAATTTTCTCCGGGCAACGGCTTTCCAGCCTGTTCTCCTTGATATTAACTGTCAAAGGTGCTTTCACGTGGTAACATTGAACACGGGACCTACGTTTTATCGTCTGTCTCCGATAGGACTAGGAACTCGATCTAAACTACACTGAGATCAGGGATCTCTGGAAATATATCTCGATGGTTCCATGAGGGAGCGAACAAAGTACCTTTGGGACACGAGACAAGCAGGTAACCTCTGCGGCATCATTGAGTTAGTAGTTAGTAAAAAAAAGTAAAGTAAAGGAACCCTCTCATACCTCGTGGTATATAGGTCAATACAGTGTTAGGTCTGTATTTTTCATTGACCGTCGGCACACAATGGGTGATGTGGTCAGCATCACGCCGGCCGCCTTTACTCTCCCAGAGCATGTCTGGTACCCAGCTGAGGCTGGGTCGACCTGAAGCCGTCGTGGTCAGGAAAAATTCTACGCTCATTGAGGAGCTGAACCCAGACCACCAGCCTTGAGAAGCGAGTTCACTAACAACTACGCCACCGTGGCTCTGGAGTTAGTAGTTACCATGTTTATTTTTTTCTTTATTTTTTCTTTTTTAATGTATAATCTTCAATTTCATGTATTTGTATGGCTGGCGTAGGCGATAACGATTGTGTGCAAATATGTTTCTTGAGTACTGGTTCCGATAAGGATGTTGGTATTTTTCCGCGCCGTGGTGTTGTGTTGCTTCGTTGAACGCATGCGATGACTGTTCTCTACCACAGGAAGATCGGGGGTCTCTCTGGCTAAGTCGTTAAGTCATTTGCCTTGCGAGTCGAAGGTAGGGGGTTCGAATTACAGACCGCGCCGTTCTGTTCACGAGTGCAGTTTCCCAGAGATCCCTAGGATCGTTGCTGGAGCTACGGAGATCATGTTTTGTGCAATACTGTCGGAAGGTTTCGTGCCATTTCTGCGGAGAGGGACCATAGTGTTCTATCAAACCACAGCCCCCGGTAACAGAAGGTCAAATAGCTTAGCAGACCAATAGGAAATTCCTGTTTGATGGGGGCTGGTTTTTATAAGTGTTTGATGGAATTCTTTAAAGTTTTCTGCAATTTTACACAATTCTGCGAGTCTACGGTTATTTATTGAAAATGTTAAATAATACTGATATTCCTTTTGTTAACATTAATTTGTTAACATAATATCCTATTAAGGAGAGTTGAAGGATTGACTTTATTGCACCGGGTTTTTACCCCATACGGCTCGGTCCTCTCCGCAGAAATGGCAGGCCACCTGCCGAGGTATGCACAAGCACGAACTCCGTAGCTCCAGCAACAATTTTAGGGTCTCTGGAAAAACTGCACTCGTGAACAGAATGGCGTGGTCCGGACTCGAACCCACTACCTTAGACTCACAAGGCAAAGGGTGTAACGATTAAAGACCATAATATCACAGAAAATTCAATATTTCGGACACATCAAACGACATGAGTGCCTAGAGAAGATCTCTTTTTCTTCTTCTTCTTTGCGTTCGTTCTTTACGACCAATTTTAATCACACTTTGTGATATGTTTGATCTTTGCCAAGAACGTGTATACGGTGCACATTGGTTTGGTAGGCCCTAAACGCATAGACTTCTACATGTTTAGGACACGTGCATCCGATTTCAGCCAAACCTCCTTACGACATGCGTGGCAGGTAACAGTGGTTCTATTCTTTACACCCCAAATATTGGTCCCGGTAACCGCTGGAGAAGATAATTTTGAAAGGAATGGTGCCTGGAAGAAGAATGAGAGGAAGACCTAGAAGACGATGGGTGCAAGATGTCAGTGACGATCTGAGAATGACTGCAGCTGACGCCGGTCAACTTGTACAGAATAGAGAGTTTTTCAGAGAGTTTTTCAGGACTGCTGTCATGGAAGCCAAGTTCTGGAAGGGACAAGCTACTTGATGGAGAAGATGATGATGATGATGAGTGATGATGATGATGATGATGATGATGATGATGATGATGATGATGATGGTGATGGTGATGATGATGATGATGATGGTGATGGTGATGGTGATGATGATAATGGTGGTGATGATGATGGTGATGATGGTGATGATGATGATGATAATGGTGGTGATGATGATGGTGATGGTGATGGTGATGATGATGATGATGGTGATGGTGATGGTGATGGTGATGATGATGATGGTGATGATGATGATGATGGTGATGATGATGATGATGGTGATGGTGATGGTGATGGTGGTGATGGTGATGGTGATGTTGGTGATGGTGATGGTGATGATGATGATGATGATGGTGATGATTATGATGATGATGATGGTGATGATGATGATGGTGATGGTGATGATGATGATGATGATGGTGATGGTGATGGTGATGATGATAATGGTGGTGATGATGATGGTGATGGTGATGGTGATGATGATGATGATGATGATGGTGATGGTGATGGTGATGATGATGATGATGATGATGATGATGATGGTGATGGTGATGGTGATGATGGTGATGATGATGTTGATGATGGTGATGATGATAATGATGGTGATGATGATGATGGTGATGATGATGATGATGATGATGATGATGGTGATGGGGATGATGATGATGATGATGATGAATATAACATTGATTTAGCATGTGTTTTTTTAAACTAATTTTTCTTTATCTAACAATACTGGAATGCGAAGTCCCGCGACGGTTGTGGTCTGATTTCCTAGAATATTTACCTGAGCTTGCTGGCCTAATCTTACCGGGGGCCACTTATCAAACAAATATAAAAGTCAACGGGAATTTCCGGTTTCTCGATTGAGCTGAATGGACTTCTGTTACCAGAGACTGGGCGTAAACCTGCTACGGACAGACATCTCTCGCCGATATAGACTCCTGCAAAGAGACACTGGGAATTCAAGCCCTCCAAGCGTGACACTAGCAACATTGAAGAGTCCTCAGTATATGAGAGATCACAATCAATTGCTTCATTTTTAACCCTTTAGCTGCTAAGGACGTATATATACGTTTTCCATTCACTTCTAAAGACGCATTAACACATCTGTAATTTTCTCTCTTCCGTGGGCTAAAGACGTGTTAACACGTTATACATTACTACTGTTACTGCTATAGGCGTATATTCACGATTGTGATCTAGAAACAAAGAGTAGCTATTTTTAGCTCAGCCTCCAGAAAGTATGTAGCAGCGAAAGGGTTAAAACTGACCTGCGGCGTGAGATAAACAAATGAACAGTATCAACGTATATGAACTTAGTTTACTCCCCATAGGTGCTCAGTAATATCATCATCATTGACCTCTTTACCTCAGGAGATAATACGTTTTGTATCACGTAGTTTCTTCTGTGCTGAATCCCAACGTTTCTTGTGGCTGTAATGGCCTATTCTGGCTGTAATGGCCTATTCTGGAGTGGCACTCCTTGCCACAGTTGTTGCAGGTAAAACTGGAGACTGGAGATGATACATAGGATGTTCTCTCTGCTCTCTGTACTCTATTTTTCCTCCATATTTGATGGTGTTTTTCTTCTTTTATTTTTGAGCCATCCCTTACTGCACCATGCTTGCCTGTCTTTGGCCAATTGCTACCAATTTTCTTTGCCTATGCCGCATGAAGTTAGATCACGTTTGCAGGTGTCAATGAAGCGTAATAGTGGGCGTCCATGCTGTCTAGCACCAGATGTGAGTTGACCATATAAAATATACTTTGGGATTTTATCATCGCTCATACGGTACACGTGTCTCAGCCATCTCAGACGTCGCTGACTCAGTGAGGTAATATCAGTAACATCAGTAATATCAGTAACATCAGTAACATCAGTAACATCAGTAATATCAGTAATATCAGTAACATCTGTAATATCAGTAACATCAGTAATATCAGTAATATCAGTAACATCAGTAACATCAGTAATATCAGTAACATCAGTAATATCAGTAACATCAGTAGCATCAGTAATAGCAGTAATATCAGTAATATCAGTAATATCTGTAATATCAGTAATATCAGTAACATCTGTAACATCAGTAATATCAGTATTATCAGTAATATCAGTAACATCTGTAATATCAGTAACATCAGTAGCATCAGTAATATCAGTAACATCAGTAACATCAGTAATATCAGTAACATCAGTAACATCAGTAACATCAGTAACATCTGTAACATCAGTAATATCAGTAACATCAGTAATATCAGTAACATCAGTAGCATCAGTAATATCAGTAATATCAGTAACATCTGTAATATCAGTAACATCAGTAATATCAGTAATATCAGTAACATCAGTAATATCAGTAACATCAGTAGCATCAGTAATATCAGTAACATCAGTAATATCAGTAATATCAGTAACATCTGTAATATCAGTAACATCAGTAATATCAGTAATATCAGTAACATCTGTAATATCAGTAACATCAGTAATATCAGTAATATCAGTAACATATGTAATATCAGTAACATCAGTAACATCAGTAACATCAGTAATATCAGTAACATCAGTAATATCAGTAACATCAGTAGCATCAGTAATAGCAGTAATATCAGTAATATCAGTAATATCAGTAACATCTGTAATATCAGTAACATCAGTAACATCAGTAACATCAGTAATATCAGTAACATCAGTAGCATCAGTAATATCAGTAACATCAGTAATATCAGTAACATCTGTAATATCAGTAACATCAGTAATATCAGTAATATCAGTAACATCTGTAATATCAGTAACATCAGTAACATCAGTAATATCAGTAATATCAGTAACATCTGTAATATCAGTAACATCAGTAACATCAGTAATATCAGTAATATCAGCAACATCTGTAATATCAGTAACATCAGTAATATCAGTAACATCTGTAATATCAGTAATATCAGTAACATCAGTAATATCAGTAATTATAATAAAGGGAAGTCTCTGTGACGTAGAGGTAAGGTGATCGTCACTCGTGTCAAAGGTACTCGGTTGGCTCCATGGTGGGACCATCGAAATATTTTCCAAAGATCCATGATCTCAGTGTAAGTTCTTCTTCTTCAACCTCTCCATACCAAACACTTGGTAACCATTCTTTGTGATTTGTGTGTGATCTGAGCCTAATAGCGATTGTACGTTGTGCCAGTTATGCACCTACAAGTTCATCCGATTTCAGCGACGCTTTTCATTTACTAGGTCGCTTCCTAGGCCCCTATCCCAGTCGCTTCGTACTACAGGCCTTGTAGGTCGCAGTCAGTGTTACTATTCTTTGCTCCCCTTCTGAGCTCTGGCAGCACACAGGCGAGATCGTTTTATTTCAATTTTCCACTCCTGCTTTATTCGTTCTTTTTTCAATTTCTCACTCTCTGACTTTTTACGTTGTTTTTTTCTCTCCTCTCTCTATCCCACTCCTTATTCCTTTATCTCTATATCCTTCTCTCTATCTCTCCGTCCATTATTCACTCTGTCATACTCTCGCGCCTCTCTCTCTCTCCGTTTCTGTCTTTCCCTCCCCCTCTCTATATCCTCTCTTTCTCTCTCCCTCTCTCTTTCCATCTCTCTACCTCTCTGTTCCTCTTTATATCTATCTCTCTCCCTCCCTCACTCTTTCTCTCCCCCACCCCCTTCTGATCTCTCCTTGCATCTAACATCCCATCTATAACATATACATATACATCTAACTTCATCAACAGAAAGTCAACTGTATTTTAAAATTATTCTCTATTCTATTTATTAATCTGAAATAAATCATAGACTTCTTAATTAAGTAAAATTATTTCCCCCCTAGCCGGGCAACTTATAAAAAACGGAATGTACAGTATGATCTGTGCAATTGATTTCCTCCAAATGATACCTTATCTGTGTCTGTGTTGCGGCCATCAGGGCAAGCAGTGGGTAATACTCTATTAACTAAACCAGTGGGTCTCAAACGTTTTTGAAGTCGGGGCACACTTGAAGTCAGGACCGTGCTGTGCTATGATACAGAGAGGCGACCGCATCAGGTGGTAGGATAAGGGGGGCGGCAATAAGCAGCGAAATCAAAATCACAATTGAAGGTTATTTTAAAGAAAATATATTTAAGGGACATCATTTTGAAAACTTGCATCATGCTGAGAAAATATTCCGCACGGTCCTGCTTGAAGTTCTACATAAAAATAGTAGACAAAAACACACAAACTTAATAAATAAGATGCATAAAGAAAATAAATACAGAAATATATGGAAAATGCTACCGTGACCTCCGATAACATACGGCCGGTGGGCTCAAGTATAAATTCTAGGAAATAAGTCCACAACTCTCGCATGATCGTCGCATTCCCGTATTTCTAAGATTATCCTACAGGAACAGTTGAGGGTGGAAGAAAGAAAGGAGGGCAGAGAAAATCCTGGTTTTACAACATCAAGAGCTGGTCGGGGCAGAGTTTCTCCTCACTCGCCCGAGGAGTTGAAGACCGAGTCTCATGGCGAGCTTTTTGTGCTGATGTCTCCACAGTGACACCCCTACGACCCTAACGTGTTATGGGATTTATTATTATTACCAGTGGCGGCTCGTCATTAGGGGCCAGTGGGGCCACTCTTCCAACCCCCAATTTTTTATTTTTATAATAATGTGTAACATGCATTTATTATTTTATATATTGAAATATAACCTAACCCAAAACCATTTATTTTTCGAAAATTGTGTCTGGCCCCACCAACAAAAATGATCCGCCACTGATTATTACTATTATTATTATTGTTGTATATAGCCAAATGTATTTTAAAAACAATACAACGTGCTAAATCAAGGTTATATTATGTTACAATTTAAGTTTAACACTGTTTTTTCTTTCTTGTGTCGTCACACTGCTACCGGGTTGTTGGCCAGTGTCGTGGTTTTCTGTTTTTATCTTATAGATGAGACTGCTGTAAAACTATTTGATTGGCAAAACACGTAATCACAAAGTACTGTAGTTTTACAAATTACAAAAACAATGACAAAATACAGCAACGTTTCGACCAACAAGGCCTTTATCAAGCAAACGAACAACAGGAGTGACAAATTTAAAAACAAATGGACGACCAAAAACAAACGTTTCTAATGAAAATCTGGGAATAAAAACGAAAAACGAAATAATGATCGCAGTCGATTTGCTCTGGAGAATCGGTTGATTTCTTTGTATGGTACCTTGCGACCACGTGGGCTCAACGTATTACATTCCCATGCTTCTTAGTACTTTCTCTTCCCATGCCTTGTAATCTATATGGGTATATGTTGCATGTATTCAAGTTATATATTTACTAGATTTTTCATTGTTTCTCTTCCGTTCTATTTCTAGTTTTATGTGTGTTTTTGTGTTACATTTATTTCGTTATTCGTTTTTTTCCCAGATTTTCATTAGAAACGTTTGTATGTAGTCGTCCATATGTTTTTTAAAATTTGTCACTTCTGTTGTTCGTTTGCTTGATAAAGGCCTTGTTGGTCGAAACGTTGTTGTAATCAATAAATAACCATGAAAGTATAGAATTGAGTAAAATGGCAAAAAAAAAGGTTACAGTGTTCTATCAAACATACAAAAACTAGCCCCCATTAAACAGAAATTTTAGATTTCCCGTCTGAGCTAGTCGGTCTTAACCCTTTCGCTGCTACATACTTTCCAAAGGCTGAGCTAAAAATAGCTACTCTTGGTCACAAACGTGAATGAAAAACCTATAGCAGTGACAGTAGCAATGTGTAACGTGTTAACACGTCTTTAGCCCACAGAGGAGAGATAATAACAGACGTGTTAATGCGTCTTTAGAAGTGAATGGGGGAAATGTATATATACGTATTTAGCAGCTAAAGGGTTAAGTTGCCGGGGTTCATGATTCACACTACTACGTTGCTTTATTCATTATTTAATTTCTGCCTATCGAAGCATGGGCAGGATGTGTCTTGGCGATTTTTACACTGGTGCCGCGGCACCGACCCCTGATCTGGGAATTTTACACTGGTGCACCTGGGTGCACCCTTTGGGAACCACTGGTCTATCAGCTAAAAGCAAAAAATAAGAATATGGCAACACAGGCCTTGTTCAATCGAGTGCCGAATTTACCGTGGAAGAGGATCGTGTCTGTGGACAAGAGTGTTGAAAGCCAGGGGTTGTCTAAGTGGGGGCACATGAAAGAGGTACCTTTTGTGTAATAGTTTTGTGTCGTAAGATTGGGGATTTGTGTGAGGAGGGGATGGAGGTTGGGGTGGGTGTTAGATCGATAGGTAGGTTGGTAGATGGACTGATGGAGGGGATGGGTGGACGAATAGATGGATAGATGGATGGATGGATGGACAGATTGTAGAATATGTGGATGTATAGACATACTAGAAGGTACCATTCAAGTAAGTAGATAGATGGATGGTTGGATGGGTGGTGGGGGAGGTATGTAGGTAGGTAGAGTATGTTGTAGGATGTAGGTAAGTAGGTAGGTAGGTGGGTGGGTGGATGGATGGTGGATAAACGGTTGGTTGGTTGATGGGTAGATAGATAGATGGATGGACGGACGAACGGACGGATGTGGATGGATGGATGGACGGATGGATGGATGGATGATGATGGGCACGGATGGATGACGGATGGATGGATGGATGACGACGGACGACGGATGGATGGACGGACGATGGATGGATGGATGGATGGATGGATGAAGACGGACGATGAATGACGGATGGATGGATGGATGACGACGGACGATGGATGGCGGATGGATGGATGACGGATGATGGATGGATGACGACGGACGATGACGACGATGGATGGATGGATGGAGGATGGATGGACGATGGATGGATGTCGATGGATGATGATGGACGATGGATGATGGACGATGACGACGGATGACGATGATGAGATGAGACAGGACGATGATGGACGAGATGATGATGGATGGACGGATGGATGGATGACGGATGGACGACGGATGACGACTGGATGGACGGATGGATGGATGATAGATGGACGGATGAGATGGATGGATGACGACGAGACGGATGGATGGATGGACGACGGATGGATGGATGGATGGATGGATGGATGGATGGATGGATGGATGGACGACGGACGGATGAATGACGATGGATGGATGGACGAGACGATGGATGACGGATGGATGGATGGACGGATGGATGGATGATGGACGGACGACATGGAACGATGATGGATGGATGGACGATGATGGACGATGAGATGGTCGATGGATGGATGATGACGGATGGATGATGACGATGGACGGATGGATGGACGGATGGATGATGATGGATGGATGACGACGACATGACAGATGGAGAGAGACGAGATGGATGGATGGATGGACGTAGATGACAGATGACGACGGATGGATGGATGGATGATGGACGGATGGATGGATGGATGACGATGGATGGACGATGAGATGTCGGAGGATGGATGGAGGACGGAAGGACGGATGATGATGGATGGATGGATGGATGCATGGATGGATGGAGGATGGATGGATGGAACGATAGATGGCACATCTATATACAACGCACACAATATGGCTCCTTCAACGCATACAACATGGCTCCTTCAACGCACATAACATGGCTCGCTCCTTCAACGCACACAAGATGGCTACCTACCACTTCATCACATCATCACGACACCCCAAGGGTACAATAGGAACAAGATGAGAGATAACGAGTAATTATTTCCCCTTGTTTTGATTGTCCATGTTTCTGAACCATATTTGAGCGACATAATACTCGATGGTCCAACACAGATATAATGATGGTAGATCGACCGATTGGAAGCGTGAGAAGCTGAACAAAAATGGACACACTTAAAAAAACAGACCTGTCGACCTCAGCTCACTCAGAATATTGCACGACAGATCGGGAATAACATTGTCTCGAACAGGGGCAGACAAATAGCGAAGGGGACGTAACTAACATGTAGCAGTGAGTCTCGGTTGTTGAACTTCGTGAGAGAGAAACTATGTAAACAAAGAAGGGGAGTGTACTCATTAGCTTATTACCATAATTGCTATCGAACTAAATGAGAAACAGATGGAGATGAAATTGTGGATTGAAGCAAAGCCTCCGACAACATACGGCCGGCGGGCTCAGATAAAATTTCTAGGAAATCAGATCGCTTCTCGGCCTTTTGGTTCAGATCAAAGTGTAGTATCTGTTCTTATAGTGCTAGTGCCCACTTAATCGAGGCCAAAGGATCTGTAGCCATCTAGTGTTTTTACGGTGTGGGGTAGCTAGCCCCACATCAACCCCTTAATCGCCTCTTACGACATGCGTGGTAGGTAACAGTGTTTCAATCAGTCAATCAATCAGTCAATCAGTCAATCAATCAGTAAATCAATCAAGCAGTCAATCAATCAGTCAATCAATCAAGCAGTCAATCAGTCAATCAATCAGTCAGTTAATCAATCAATCAGTCAATCAGTAAATCAATCAAGCAGTCAATCAATCAGTCAATCAATCAAGCAGTCAATCAGTCAATCAATCAGTCAATCAGTCAGTTAATCAATCAATCAGTCAATCAATCAGTCAATCAATCAGTCAATCAATACGCAAATGCACAACCACTATACCACTGAGGCTCTCAGACTTAGCGTAGACTTATGTCCACTTAATGTAGAATAACTTAACGCAAAAACCACTCTTGTTCCACTTAATCGAGGCCAAAGGATCTGTAGCCATCTAGTGTTTTTACGGTGTGGTAGCTAGCCCACATCCACCCTTAATCGCCTCTTACGACATGCGTGGTAGGTAACAGTGTTTCAATCAGTCAATCAATCAGTCAATCAATCAGTCAATCAATCAATCAAGCAGTCAATCAGTCAATCAAGCAGTCAATCAATCAGTCAATCAATCAGTCAATCAATCAGTCAATCAGTAAATCAATCAAGCAGTCAATCAATCAGTCAATCAATCAAGCAGTCAATCAGTCAATCAATCAGTCAATCAATCAGTCAGTTAATCAATCAGTCAATCAATCAGTCAATCAATCAATCAGTCAATCAATACGCAAATGCACAACCACTATACCACTGAGGCTCTCAGACTTAGCGTAGACTTATGTCCACTTAATGTAGAATAACTTAACGCAAAAACCACTCTTGTTCCACTCCATCAGTCCACTTTAGCAGTGTGCTTTCTACTTTAGCCATTAGTAGGTACCGACTAAAAGGTACCACCATTTTATTATAAGCAGAAGCAATATTAGCATCGATAGATTTCAATAGTCTTGCTCTTTCCCTCTGCGTGATAGTAGTACGAATCTTGGACACATACAAGTCTAGACAATGGATGTTTCTTCTCAGCTTCTTCTTCTTCTTCTTTTTCTTCCTCAAATCTTGGATTGCTTGACAGCTTCAGGATAAAAGGAACCTTATCTTTTTCATCCTAACAAATGGTTCTGTTCTGCAATCATAATAGCCGTCCATCGCAAGCGATGATGACAACAATCTCAGACGTGTGCTGTTGCACCTCTCTGGTGTGTGCGGAGGTGACTGTAGAGTCCAATCCTAGAACAGAATCCCCGACAACACGTGGTGGGGCATACATGATCAAGCTTAGACATGTGCGTGTTGTGGGCTCTGTCTTTTCGCGCTGCTCGTTTTCTCTGTGACTCAACAATACGATGATTCTCAGTTATTGGGATTCCTCTTTTGTTGTTACAGCACCACATTGGTCGATCTTGCGCCAGGGATTCCCAGCACGTATTGTCTATATCGAAGCAATTCAGAGACACTTTAAGAGTGTCTTTAAAGCGTTTTTCTGTCCACCAGCTAAACGTCTGCCCCCTTTAAGCTCGCCATACATCAACTGTTTTGGGATGCGTTTATCAGGCATTCGAGCACCGTGACCGACCCATCTCAATTGGGCCTTCTGCAACAGGGTGTTAACGCTTGGGATCTTTGCTCTTGTGAGGACTTCGCTGTCTGGAATTTTGTCCTGTCAGTTTATTTTTAGTATTCTGCGTAGACAGCTTTGTTCTGCAATAGCTTGATATTAAAGAGAGTTGGCTATTAAAGAGCATAAAATCAGGGAAAATTAAATATTTCGGACACATCAAACTCCTACTGCCATCAGACTGCCTACAGAAGATAATTTTGGAAGGAATGGTACCTAGAAGAAGAATGAGAGGAAGACCTGGAAGACGATGGGTGCAAGGTGTCATTGACGATCTGAGAATGACTGCTGCTGATACCGGCCAACTTGCATAGAATAGAGGGTTTTTCAGGCCTGCTGTCATGTGAGCCAAGTTCAAGAAGGAACAAGCTACTCGCTGATGATGATGGTCTACTTCTTCTTCAAACGCTCCATATTGACTACTTGTTAAACCACTCTGTGATTTGTATGTGATCTGAGCCTAAGAGCGATTGTACGTTGTACCAGTTATGCACCTACAAGTGGGCCAGCACATCCGATTTCTGCATCGCTTTTCATTGACTAGGGTAGCTTCAATAGGTCTTACATTACCAGATACACTTGGGTTGTGACCGAGCTCACTACCGCTTAAGCTAAAGACGCCCACCCATGATGAGGTAATATAATACTGCAATTCTTCTCAACAAAATGGTGAAAGAAAGAAGTGACGACGAGACTTACGAAAAATTTAATGAAATCTCAGTTCATTTCGCTCTTGTTCATTCCAAAGTTGAACGAACCCCTCGAGCTGAACTTTCCGAACTGAACAAGTAATCGAAATGTGACTGAAAGGATTGAACGTATTCTCAATATTGTAGTCCCTCGTTTATATCCCACGATCCTAGCCCTCGCTAAGTGGCTCGTGACTTGGAAGCTCTGTCAGTTTTGTTTGCTTACCTTGTTTAACATTTGTGAGAAAAAAGTTCGTTAAAATATAAACCCTTAAGATTAAAACTTTTGGCCATTTCCTAGGCCATGTCTGTCTCTACTTCTGACCTTGTAGAGCTTTTTTTTTTTTTGTTCTATTAAAGACGTTTAACTCTTTCGATACCATGAATCGTATTGAGTTATCAACACAATTGTATTACAAGACCAGAACACTAGTGTAGGGTTTGGACGAGTGGTCGATTGCCTTGTAGATCGCAGTGTTACTATTGCGGGTCTCGGCAACACACGGGTCTCGGCAACACACGGGTCTCGGCAACACACGGGTCTCGGCAACACACGGGTCTCGGCAACACACGGGTCTCGGCAACACACGGGTCTCTGCAACACACGGGTCTCGGCAACACACGAGTGTTAGGACGTTCAACAACCCTGAACACAAAGTTACAAAAACAATAACAATACACAGCAACGTTTCGATCAAAAGGCTGCTCGTTTTCTCTGCAGCTCAGCTAAGTGATGGTTATCAGCAATGCAAATTCCTCTTGTATCATTACAGCACTATATCTTACTCAAGGGATCCTCAGCAGGTGCTGTCTATATCCAAACATTTTAGAGACACTTTAAGATTGTCTTTAACGCAGTTTTTTTCAGTGCACTCTAACCGATCGTCTGCCCCCATCAAGCGCGCCATACATCAACTGTTTTGAGTTGCATAAATTTGTGATAATTCAACAGCATGTTTGTTTACAAAAATGTCAGTAAACATTTTTGATAAATTGCTAACGGAATTCGCAATATGCAAATCGTGAGATCAGAATTCTTGCTGTGATTGCTAAACACGTGATTTATCTTACAATCTGCATAACTATTGGTCAGTGCGATTTGTCTTGTTAACAGCGTGTCTATTGGTCAGTGAACTAAATGTAGATTTGTAACAAACTCAGCTATTGGATTTGTAGACTGTCCCCCCTGTATGTCCTCCCTAGAAAGGAATTCTGCCATACAGCACAACGCTACATTCAAAACTACATGGCACTAGAGGTGAGCTCCAGACAACAGTAAACTTCACCATAATAACGCGCCTGACGGTATAATCACCAACATAGCGACTGCAAAGAAGAAGAAGCAGAAGATATTGTATTGCTTCTGAAATTAATCATATTCATGTCCCTTGTAGTAACAAAAGTAGACTGATGAAAACGATTGAGGCCGGGGGGAGGAGTGTGGGAAGATTCCACCGAAGATAACCTTCACCCCCACCTTGAAATGAAAGCTGCATTTTCCCGCAATCCTTTCCTTAACGCACATTTTCCCTCAATCCTTTCCTTAACGCACATTTTCCCTCAATCCTTTCCTTAACGCACATTTTCCCTCAATCCTTTCCTTAACGCACATTTTCCCTTCTCATTCGCATAATTCTCGAACATTTTGAAGTATCAAGTCCACAGGTTCCCAAATTTTTTCGGCCCACCGCCCAATTTGCATGACATAACTTTTGTAACGCCATCCTAGCCTTTATAACAGTTAGCCAAACGCCCCCCAACCCCCAATTTATATATGCTCTATTTTCTCTTAGTTGTAAAAAAATTATATACATATTATTAGAGAAAAAATCTGGCCAGCAATGGCGGAATGCCGGAGGGCCATTCAGAGTCAGGACTGTTTGATTCTGGACACGGCTTTGCTAGCGCATTTCTACCATGTTTGGTCGGGTATTTTCCGGTTTCGTTTGCCGAGCTACTGAGTTAGTGCTTGAAAACGCTGTGAGCTATGAATGTTACATGGAATGATTTTTGCTATGTCAACCGTGCGTTTGTGGTGTATATTCAGAAAATGGCGGACATCGGTTATGACAAACCGACTCCATATGCCGTATGCAGGGATATTGCGGGTGCAGAAAGCTGAATTTTGTCGTGATTAATGTTCCCTTCGACATGAATTACAATTCAAGTGATGAGCAGTTTTGTGTTGACACTTTATAACGACGGCCATATACATGTATGCGGTGCATGTTGCCTTTTGTGGCGGTACACGACTGTTTTATTCTGGAATTAGTTCACACATGAGACATTTCACAGTTGTTAGCATTTCGTGTGATTTTCGTTGGCACAGGAACGGAACAATTATGGGGTGACCCGTTGCAGTGAAGTTGGAACCGTACATATGAACTAGATATGTCTGTAATACATGGTGAATTTTCAAATGATTATATGCATGAAATAGAAAATTGATGAAAAATGGATCGTGTAAGACAGGCATAAGATGAATTAAAATGCAGAATTCAAATTTTAAATGATTATTCAATCGCAAAATTACAAAGATAATTTATTTTAAAATATTTATTATTAATTTCTTCTTTAAGAGCAACCGACCACTAATCGTCTGAACCCTGCTCCTGAACCCACTCGCCCCCGAGTAATCTCAAACGCCCCTGGGAGCGGTACTGCCCACTTTGGGAACCTATGATCTAGTCGCAGTAAGAGAACTTCTTGTCTATCTAATTGCAAATGAAGGTCGGAACAAATCCGGAACGTCGTTACAGGGTCGACAACAATTTGCAAGTGTGTGAATTTCTGTCTTTCTGATAAGTCTTTTTTAAAAGTTTTTCGCCGTCCGAGTTTCTAAAGTCATGAATAAATATCCGACGCATCAATTGCTTCGTCTTTTTGAATATCCGAATCTGAATTAGGGTTACAAAACGGAATGACTAGATGAAAGGGTGAACATCCATACATTATGTAACACATCAGGTTGGGCCCATTCTTCTGTCTTGAAGCCCGTAACATCGTTTTAAGAAAGGTAATTACAGATTGGATGCTGAATGTTAGCATGAGTAGTAATTATTGGATACATTAGCTGCTGTCATTGGGGGAATGGATAATAAATGGATAAGAGATGGATAAGGCAAGGATAAGAGAAGTGTGAGATCTAAATGAGGAAATATCTGGAGTGTAAAATTGTGCAAATCTTTTCCCGTATTTTTATCTTCTTCGAGGGCTTTATATCGACCATTTGAGATCCCACTATTTGTGATTTGTTTGTGATCTGAGCTTAAGAGCGATTGTACGTTGTGCCAGTTATGCCAGCACATACTTGGAGCGCTTCATATCGACCACTTGCTAAACCACTCTTTGTGATTTGTATGTGATCTGAGCTTTATCTGAGCCTAAGAGCGATTGTACGTTGTGCCAGTTATGCGCCTACAAGTAGGCCAGCACATACTTCAAGCGCTTTATATCGACCATTTGAGATCCCACTATTTCTGATTTGTTTGTGATCTGAGCTAAGAGCGATTGTACGTTGTGCCAGTTATGCCGGAAAATACTTGGAGCGCTTCATATCGACCACTTGCTAAACCACTCTTTGTGATTTGTATGTGATCTGAGCTTTATCTGAGCCTAAGAGTTATTGTACGTTGTGTCAGTTATGCGTCTACAAATAGGCAAGCACATCCAATTTCTATGACGTTTGTTATTTACTAGAGTAGCTTTCCTAGGCCCCTACCTGAGTCGCCTCTTACGACATGCTTTACATGTCGCAGTGTTACTATTCTTTGCTCCCCTTGCGAGCCTCGGCAATACATGGATGCTTTCTTTCTCTAATCTGATGCTTTTCTCTAATCTGGATGCTTTCTTTCTCTAATCTGATGCTTTTAATCATGTTTTGCATGGCAGCGTCAGGATAAGAAGAGATTTCTAGAACACGGTTTTGTGCGCGCTTATAAAGTATTTTGTTGCCTCTGTTATCTCAAGGTCTTTATTGCTATCAAATGGCGATTCTTATGTTGTGACGTAGTTGCAGGGATGTTGTACGTAGTGTGCAAGCGATGTTGTGATGTAGTGCAAGGATGTTGTGACGTAGTGGGTAAGTGATGTTGTGACGTAGTGGGCAAGCAGTGACGTAGTGGGTAAGTGATGTTGTGACGTAGTGGGTAAGTGATGTTGTGACGTAGTGGGCAAGCGATGTTGTGACGTAGTGTCAGTGATGTTGTGACGTAGTGGGTAAGTGATGTTGTGACGTAGTGGGTAAGTGATGTTGTGATGTAGTGTGCAAGGATGTTGTGACGTAGTGGTAACGTAATGTTGTGACGTACTGGGCAAGCGATGTTGTGACGTAGTGGGTAAGTGATGTTGTGACGTAGTGTAAGTGATGTGGACGAGTGGGTAGTGATGTTGTGACGTAGTGGGTAAGTGATGTTGTGACGTAGTGGGTAAGTAATGTTGTGACGTACTGGGTAAGTGATGTTGTGACGTAGTGGGCAAGCGATGTTGTGACGTGTCTACAAGCGATGTTGTGATATTTTCACGTTATTCTACATGTTTTGAGATACTGTATGCATTTTATATTTGATGCCTCCCGCGTAATCAGGCTGAAGGAGTGCTGCCTGTTACTAGAGCCATTTCCTGGAGATGAAGTAGGATCGTGGTCAACTATGGTTTACTGACCTTGGCCAGCTAACTCTTCTACTTTTGTCGTCACACTGTTACCAGGTTGTTGCCCAATATCGTGGTCTTCTGTTTTTGTCTTGCGCTGTTCTGGTGGCTTGAGAGATTGTTATTTTGTTCTTTTTGACAGGATTCTGCTAGACCATCTATCCATCGTTTTCTTGGTCTTCCTCTCTCCTTATTTTCTGAAGAAGACTCTGAATACAGTGGAGTTTGGCTGCATTCTCATTAAGTTGTCAAACCACCTGATTCTTTGTTTCTCAATGTAATTCCCAACTTTCATTCTTATGCTGATGTTGGTGACTCTGTCTTTTCTGGTGTTGTTGATAACTTTTCGCAGGCACCGAATTTCACATGTAGTTATTTTTGTGACTGCGCTTTGATCATTGTCTATGTTTGGCTCTGGTAACACAAAGTAGGTATGAAAATGCTGTTGATCATCTGTTGCTTAGCTGTCAATGAGATTTGTAAGTGCCTTGGTAGACATGTTATCCAGTAGCGGCTCATCAATGGGGGCCAGTGGGCTGGACCCACCAAAAATAAGATGTAACGTGTATTTATTATTTTATACATTAAAACATAGCCTAACCGAAACCTTGATATTTCCGAAAATTTATGTCTGGCCCCACCAACAAAAATGATAACGAGACGCCACTGATGTTATCATTTACTAAAAATCTTGTACCAAAATTGTAACAATAATAACCATATAATAAATAATATTGTGTGTATCTATCATAATAATACAAATTAATAAGTGTCTGCTTTTGGTGTTTCGTGTTGCTTTATGGGCAGTAACAATGATCTACGCAGATTTCGTTCCTCGCTCTCAGTATGTAAATTTCATCAGTGCTGATATTCCCGCTTTCTATAAATAGCTTTGGGAATTCTAAGATCTATTAATATGCTAGTTAATATATTTGTCACGGGAATTGAATATAGACACTGATGCAGTTAAAAGAAATTAGTGGAATAGAATTTATTAACGAAAGAAAGGAAATCAGAATAAGTAGGAAGACGGATGAATTGTTCCTGGGAGATTATTTTTATTCATCGTGTAATCTTTCTCATCTGTGAAGTCAGATGAGAACAAGGAGTTTTTTTTACAAGAACCCCAGAGGAAGCAATGGAAGCAATGAATATGATCAACAAATAAACAGTGTACAGGTATTAAGAGATTCCGAAAACTATTTCATCTGTGAAGTCAGTCTGTTCTATGGCCGAAAACTATTTCATCTGTGAAGTCGTGCTGTTCATGGCTCAAAAACTATTTCATCTGTGAGTCAGTGCTGTTCTATGGCTCGGAAAACTATTTCATCTGTGAAGTCAGTGTGTTCTAGGCTCGAAACTATTTCATCTGTAAAGTCAGTGTGTTCTATGGCTCGAAACTATTTCATCTGTGAAGTCAGTGTGTTCTATGGCTCGAAAACTATTGCATCTGTAAGTCAGTGCTGTTCTATGCTCGGAAAACTATTTCATCTGGAGTCAGTGCTGTTCTATGGCTCGAAACTATTTCATCTTGAAGTCATGCTGTTCATGGCTCGGAAAACTATTTCATCTATAAAGTCAGTGCTGTTCTATGGCTCGAAAAACTATCTTCATCTGTGAAGTCAGTGCTGTTCTATGGCTTGGTGGTATGGAGGACGGCAGAAGAGGCCACGGGGCCTTCATGGATTGTTTTCGTGGAATTGAGGGACTGAGATGGTTAGATAAGATTGCGGACGAGGAACTCAGAGAAAGAACTGGGCCGATACCAGTGGAGAAAGAGCTCAGGAAGAGATGCTGGCGATGGATAGGACATACATTGCGAAGACCGACAGGAAACATTGCAAGACAGGCACTGCTTTTGGAACCCGCAGGGAAAGAGGAGTAGGGAAGGCCTAGACAGACCTGGAGAAGAGAACTGGAGGCTGATATTAAAAGGATATGTAAAACATGGAAAGAATTGGAAGGGATGGCAGGAGAAAGGAAGAGCTGGAAGACGTTTGTTGAAGACCTGTGCTCCGTTGGTTGAAGACCTGTGCTCCGTTGGTTGAAGACATGTGCTCCGTTGGGAGTTGAAAGTTGAAAAATCACTAATTAGCGTGGAGGTGGAGGCCCTCTTGAATGACATCATCAATGATACAGATGTGTTTATTTACACGGATGGTTCAGTCATTCGCCAACAACGCTGTACGTGGGCTTTTTCAGCACGCTCAGGGGGACAAAAATAAGAGAGACCAGTGGGGCCTACGCAACAACCACTAGTAGTTTGACAATGGAGGTTCGGGCGGTCACGGAGGTGGTGAAATTGTTGGCATCTCACAACTACTCTCATGTTTTCATACTCAGTGACTCCATGAGCATGATTCGTAAAGTCGAATCAGGAATGGTGAGACGCAACTGGGTGGAGGTACTGGTACAGACAATGATCAGAGAAATCACCTTCATTTTTGTCCCTGGGCACGCAGGAGTTAGCGGTAATGAACGAGCTGATAGATTGGCCGGCTTGGCTACAATATCAGAGGGAGCTGCCATGGATTGAAATGACATTCTTCACGCATTGAGAGAGTCTTTCCGAACAGAGAAGTTTCAGGGCTGTGAATCCAACTCGCTGACCAGATTGAAAGAGATGGGTGTCAATATTGGTGCAGCCCGAAAAGAACTACATACTAAATATGCAAAGAGATTGATTAATCAACATCGAACTGGCCTATTGGGCCGCTGGATTTGCTGAGGCGGAGATCGGAGCACCTATGGACATGTCCGAGTGCTATGATGATAGTCCTCATATAACTGATAACTGAAGGTGAAAAAGAAGAATCTCTGTCATCACAGTCGGGAAGTTATGGACCAGGACAGGTATATGGCAGTGTTAAGAGAGCAAGAGAGAAAAGGGGATGAAAAATTAATTTAAACGAAGGTCCTTTTAACTCGTTCCCTGCCAATCACCGCACACTGCGCCACAACGTATTTCATTGAACGCCAATCGCCGTACACTGCTCCATTCGAGTTGTGTCCCCTTACACAAATCTTTCTAGTTTTACTTCTACTACTTTTTAACCTTGTTATTCTAATAGGTTGTCCAGTTTTCTTCAAATTTGTATATAATAATATATATATATTTTTATTTATTGACGAGTAGTTATGATCTTGATTTTTTAAAATTCCTTTTTTACCTCCCTTGAATTAACTGTGTACAGTCACAGCCAGCTCTTAACTGCTTTATAGGTTTATAGTTGGTTCTGGTACAGCAGAGGAAATAACTGTGTATGGAAAGAATTACGGGCCATCCTGGGGTTTTTGGATAAGGTAGGGGTACTACTACTACTACTACTACTACTACTGCTACTGCTGCTACTGCTGCTGTTGCTGCTGCTACTGCTTCTACTGCTGCTACTGCTGCTGCTTCTGCTGCTGCTACTGCTGCTGTTGCTACTGCTGCTACTACTACTGCTATTCCTGCTGCTATTCCTGCTGCTGCCGCCACCGCTGCTACTGCTACTCCTACCACTATTACTCCTACTACAACTACTGCTACTTCCACTACTACCACCACTACTACTACCACTAACACTACTACCACTAACACTACTACCACTGCTAACATTACTACTACTACTACCACTACCACCTTCCTTCTTGTTTCTAGTTATATTTTTTGTACTTGAAAACCTAACTTGGATACCTCAAATACCTAGTACTGCGAGGAATATTACACTTCACATCCTTGCGGCCTTATATGTTAAATGTCTACGTTTGCTGCTACTACGCGCTTATAGGTCTGCCCTTAACTAACCTCTGTTCAATAACAAATAACAAAGTACTGTTAGATTTGCGATCTGTTGGAAAACTGTTTGTCAAGACGGAGGCATTTCCGCACATTTGCGTGTTTGTCTTGCATGGTGATGATCATAGCGTCACTAGAGACAAGATGGCGGATACCAGTACAGGAGAAAGCGGAAGTGCTCTAAGTGTTTGTGATGAAGGGAATGATTGCGATGGTAGAGAATGAGATTAACTGACCCGCTAGAGTGGGTGGCTTATGGGAAAGGGATGAAAATGAGAAGAAAGCCAATGTTGAACTTCTAGTGCTTTGTAATCAATCGATGACGTTCACTATATTGTTACCTCTGACCTGCACACATACACAATGCAGAAGGGTGCTAATGAGTGCAAGTGAAGATTACATTGCGCATAGTGACAATAGACCGGGATACTCTCCGGAAACAACGAACATCGTAGCTAGATGTGCAGTGGGCTGAACAAACAGTTGAATACAGGGATTCAAAGGAGAAATGGATTTTTTTATTCTATGATTTGGTTGTTCATTTTGCATGCGTATGTGATACCATACATACATGTCTTTGTTCTAAAACATCAATTTATTAAGTATCATCCCAGCCTCCCTTGGTTTTCCAGATTTGATCTGATCCGCCCCTGACCACATCAGATCTGTAGTTATCGGTATACCGCCGGGTTTTTTCTCGATCCAGAAGCTCTGCAGCTCGGTGCCATGGACATCGTAACCTTCGGCTCGGTGTCATGGACATCGTAACCCTTCGGTTCGTGCCATGGACATCGTAACCCTTCGGCTCGGTGCCATGGAAATCGTAACCCTTCGGCTCGGTGCCATGGACATCGTAACCCTTCTGCTCGGTGCCATGGACATCGTAACCCTTCGGTTCAGTGCCATGGACATCGTAACCTCGGTCAGTGCCATGGACATCGTAACCCTTCGGCTCGGTGCCGGACATCGTAACCTCGCTGTCATGGCTCGAGTGCCATGGACATCGTAACCCTTCGGTTCAGTGCCATGGACATCGTAACTCTTCGGCTCGGTGCCATGGACATCGTAACCCTTCGACTCGGTGCCATGGACATCGTAACCCTTCGGTTCGGTGCCATGGACATCGTAACCTTGCGCTCGGTGCCATGGACATCGTAACTCTTCGGCTCGGTGCCATGGACATCGTAGCTCTTCTGCTCGGTGCCATGGACATCGTAACCCTTCGGGTCGGTGCCATGGACATCGTAACCCTTCGGTTCAGTGCCATGGACATCGTAACTCTTCGGCTCGGTGCCATGGACATCGTAACCCTTGGCTCGGGTGCCATGGACATCGTAACCTTCGGCTCGGTGCCATGGACATCGTAACCTTCGGCTCGGTGCCATGGACATCGTAACCTTCGGTTCGGTGCCATGGACCTTCTTGCGATTTTGCGACTGAATAATCATTTAAAATTTGTATTCTGCATTTTAATTCATCTTATGTCCGTCTTACATGATCCATTTTTTTATCAATTTTCTATTTCATGTATATAATCATTTGAAAATAGACGATGTATTACAGAAATTCATATTAATTTTCTATGTCAAAGAGAAATAGAGCACGTATATATATATATGGGTGGGGGATAGGGGGTTTGGCAAACTATTATAATGTGGAGGGAGACGATACAAAGTTTATGTTGTGCAAAGTGGGTGGTGGGCTAAAAATGTTTGAGAATCTATGGCGTAATCTGTGAGATCTGTGTTGCTGTATGGCTCGGAAACGTGGCGAGTTGCCAGTTAAATACAAATAAGATTCAGACCTTTGTCAACGGATGTCTTTGACGGATTCTCAGACTGAGATGGTATGATAGAGCTGCAAACACAGACTTGTGGACAAGAACAGGACAGGAACCCATGATGACCCAGGTCAAGAGGAGAAAATGACGATGGGTCGGGCATAGTATGTAGAAAACACAGTCGAGTGTCACTAGACACGCACTTGAGTGGAACCCGCAAGGCAAACGAAAAATAAGACGCTCTAAGCAGACCTGGAGACGAAGTCTTCTTGAAGAACTGAAGAATGCTCGACCATCGACCATAAAGAAAACAGCCAGAGACAGAGAAGAGTTGCCAACAGCTGTTGAGGCCCTATGCTCCACGAGGAGCGGAAAGGAATAAGAACTGATAGTGACGTTCAGTGAAATGCGTTGCCTGCGAAAAGTTACCAACAACACAAGAAAAGACAGAATCACCAACATCAGCATAAGAAAGAAAGTTGGCACAAACCGTGCTTGAATTACATAGAGAAACAAACAATGAAGTGGTTTGGCCACTTAATAAGAATGCATCCAAACTCCACAGTATACAGAGTCTTCTACAACAGAACATCAGGAAAGAAAGTTGGCACAGAACATGTCTTGAATTACATAGAGAAACAAAGAATGAAATGGTTTGGCCACTTAATAAGAATGCATCCAAACTCCACAGTATACAGAGTCTTCTACAACAGAACATCGGGAAAGAAGGCAAGAGGAAGACCACGGAAAAGATGGTTAGATGGCGTAGCAGAATTCTGTGAAAGAGCAAAGATAACAATCACACAAGCCACCAGAACAGCGCAAGACAAAAACAGAAAACCACGACACTGGGCAACAACCCGGTAGCAGTGTGACGACAAAAGAAGAAAGAAGAAGTGACGTTCAGTAAATGGCAAGCGAGATTTTTTTTTTTTAAATAACACAGAAAATATATCACGAAAATCTCAACATATCGACTAATAAGTCCTCATTAGGGTACAACAAATTGACGTACTTGTGACACTGAGATGGAGTGCTTGTCTCAATCGACAGCCTTTAAAGAAAATTAGACCGACAGAAATAAGGGCCTCCAATAATTGTTATTTTATGGGCGTCTATTTTTCCTTCAGAACGTTCTCAATTCTACAGGGACCACTCTATCAGCTCTCTTGTCATTCACCACACATTCACCACGAGTTCACCATGAGTTCACAATTGCCATATGTTTTGGAATTTAACAGAGCGATGAGAAAATAATGGTCTTTGATAAGTCGATGTTTGAAACTTTATTGATTTTCAATAGCCTTTTCTCAGAATGTGACGTATTTGTGTTCCACGTTCTACACATAAGTCTTGCGTATTATACTGGTATGTTATGTTATGTTGTGTGATCGACGTCATGGCATATTGGGCATTCCCATACGTGCTCTGTCCACATCTGCAGCAGCCATCCCAAAGTCCATTTGCTCACCGTACCCATGAGAAGTTGATTAGTGTATCTTCTCTCTCTACCACGAAGACGACACTGTCTGGCATGTAAAAAACTTAACGTCTAATTTTGTCCAACTCGTTCCAGTGTCTGAGACTCGCCCATGTTACATAATTGAGAGCGTACCGCATTGATGATATCGTCTCTGGCCATACTTCTGCCCGCTTGAATCAAGGTATTATTTCCAAGAAAGTCAGCACGCTCGTTACCCTGCACTCCAGCATATCCAGGTGTGTACAGCCGTCATTTTCTTGAGATGTGATCCCCGAATGACGTTCACTCATTCCACGCGCAGACTTCCAGATTCAATCCTTTGAAGCATATTCATCGAGTCTGATATGATAAACGTATGGGTTACCTGTTGCTCAGCCACCCGTTAAATCACTTGGCATGAGGATGTTTGCGGTAATGTGAGAGAGGACAAAGCCCTGGAGACAGCTACTGTTGCTAGATCTGGTGTATGTATTACAGTCGGCAAACTATCACACCGAGCATGGGACAACACAAAACTAACATTGCAGACGAAGATTCAATTATATCGATTTATTAATTCTTACTTGAGTATCTTCATCTTCTTCTTCTTTGCGTTCGTTCTTTACGACCAATTTTAATAACTTTTTGTGATATGTTTGATCTTTGCCAAGAACGTGTATACGTTGCACATTGGTTTGGTAGGCCCTAAACGCATAAACTTCTACACGCTTAGGATATGTGCATCAGATTTCAGCCAAACCTCATTAGTCGCCTCTTACGACACTGGTGGCAGGTAGCAGTGGTTCTATTCTTTACACCCCACATTTCGGGCCCCGGTAACCACTCGGGCGATAACATATCGATACATCTGTAATTAGTTCTTTACTATATGGCTAAGAAACATGGACAACCTACTCAAGACACGAGAGGACACTTTGTTTTTCGATCCAGAAGAACTTGAGCTTTCAGCTCTTCGGCTTGGTGCAATGGACATCGTAACCCGTCGGTTCGGTGCTACGAACACCGTAAATCTGGAGAACCTGTGGCTTTTCTGCCAGCTCGCGGAATTGAACCTGCACTCATCTTTCACTTTCGATGTCTTCGCAAGATTTTGAACATAGGGTGGTTTGATTGATTGATTGATTGATTGATTGATTGATAGGACCATCATCATTGCACTTTGGTGATTAACCATATGTGCTTCTATCTCTTTATTAAACAGATTGAAGATGGATAAGGGGGATATTCTTCGGTCTCTTCACGACTGTCTGTTGGATGAGGACACTAAAATCGATGTTGAATCGGTCAAGCGATTTAGGCAGTTTAGAGTTACCCGTTGTTCAAGTCGAACTGGATGCCTGAGAGGCAGAGTGAGAGGTGTGTTTAATCAGCGAGCCACGGGAACCATCAGTATGCATACTCTTCGATATTACTGCTGCCCTCCATTGGATTTCTGGGACTTCATTTACTGGGGCAGTTGTTGTATCTGACTCTCAATCGATGCTTCACAAGATCCAGAAGGGAAGGTTTCGGTATGAGTGGATGTCGTCTATAGAAGTTTCTAACATCCAGAGGCTTACGTGGATATACTGTCCTGGACATGCGGGTGTTTACAGTAATGAGAGAGCGGACAGGCTTGCATCAACAGCATCGATTGTTGGGGAGTTGAAGATGGATAAGGGGATATTCTTCGGTCTCTTCGCGACTGTCTGTTGGATGAGGATACTACAATCGATGTTGAATCGATCAAGCGATTTAGGCAGTTTAGAGTTACCCGTTGTTCAAGTCGAACTGGATGCCTGAGAGGCAGAGTGAGAGGTGTGTTTAATCAGCGAGCCACGGAACCATCAGTATGCATACTCTTCGATATCTGTTGGGGAGACTGAGCACCTATGGGTCTGCCCGAAGTGCAGTGACGTCAGTTTAGTAACCAATAACCAATCTTACACAGGAAGATCTCCACTGCAGTGCACGAACTCCGTAGAACGGCGAGGGCCCCTGATGTACTTTTTAAAGATGGTGAAGATATTTTTGTAGGAATTTTATTTTTAATCTTTGCTAATGAATTTTGCTCAGGCAGTGGCTTTCCAGCCTGCTCTTTTCGATTTTGAACTGTCAAAGGTTCTTTTACGTGCTCAAATTGAACACATGACCTACGTTTTATCGTTCGTCTCCGATAGGACTAGGAACTCAATAACAATGAACTGAAAACAATGAGATCAGGTGGAAAATATCCAGATAGCTTCACGAGGGAGTGAACCAAGCACCTTTGTAACGTGGAGTGAGCAACTAGCCTCTACACCACAGAGATATCATTGAAATAAGAACTACACCCGAGTGGTTACCGGGGCCCAAATTTAGGTGTAAAGAATAGAACCACTGTTACCTGCCACGCATGTGGTAAGATGCGACTAAGGAGGTTTGGCTGAAATCGGATGCATGTGTCCTAAACGTGTAGAAGTCTATGCGTTTAGGGGCCTTACAAACCAATGTGCAACGTATACACGTTCTTGGCAAAGATTAAACATATCACAAAGAGTGATTAAAATTGGTTGTAAAGAACGAACGCAAAGAAGAAGAAGAAGCGAGTAATGTCATTATTGATGTTAGCTAACGTGTCATATTAGATACTTAAGTTGTTGTACTCGGCCAGATAAGAGGCTTAACGAGTCCGTTACACAGCAACACACTATGCGTGAATTCACTACTAATGACATTGCGAAAACGAATACTCCAGTGCTATATTGATCCAATAATTTTGTATTGCAGCGAATCATGGACAATGAACAAATAACCAATGCGATCGTAGGAAGCCACAGAGATGTGGTTTTACAGAAGAATGTTGAAAATGACATGGACAGCGAAGAAAACAAATGTGGAGGTTTTAAATCAGGCCTGCACACAAAGAAACCTTATCAAAAGAATAAGAATCCGACAATCAAGGTTCTTCGGGTATATAATGCGAAGAGAAGGTTTAGAACTGTTGGTGACTACAGGTAAAATTCAGGGAAGGAGTGATTGTGGCAGACAGAGGGAGAAGATGTTGGATGGTCTGACATTAGGGTTCAACAATAGATCTACTAAAAACTGATTACATGCACTAAGCAGAGAGAGTTGTGGAGAGACATGATCGCCTACGCAGGCTGACATGGCACTTGATCGATTGAAATAGCAACACTTTCAAAGAGAGAAGGGGTGCACACAATCTAAAGATGGACGATTGCTTTCATTGCACGCCGCCCCCACCCCCACGCCCCCATATGCTTTCACCGTCCGCCTCTGCACAAATGACACGCTACCTGGCCAAAAATATTGCAGAAAGCAAAAACACTGTGGTGGCTCTGGCAACAATCCTAGGATTCTCGGGAAAAAAACGTCCATGCTTCACATCCATACATTGCTACTGGGAATATGCATGCTTTTCTCTCTCTCTCTCTCTCTCTCTCTATCATCATCATCAGGTGCCGTCTCCATATCGAAGGTTGGCTGCAATGAATCTCCAGCATCCTCTGTCTTTCGCCTTGGTGTTACACACTGCCAGACTGTAACCTGTCCATTTCTTAAAGTTTCCTCCCACTTATCTCTCGGTCTTCCTCTTGCTCTTCTCCCCTCAACTTTCCCTCTAGTAAATGTTTTATCATGGTGTCATGTCTTTTATGTGCCCAAAATACTTTACTTGTCTGAATTTTATTTCTCTTAATAATTGTTTCTTCATGTCTAGTTTTCCTAAAACGTGTTTATTTGTCTGTTTTTCTGTCCATGAAACTCTGCCTATTCTTCTATATATCCACATCTCAATTGCATCAATTCTATCAGAAATAACTGCTTGTTCATTGTCCATGTTTCCGAGCCATACATTAATATAGGATATATATAGCATTTGATCATTCTCATTTTTAGCCTGTTTGTGATTTGTTTGGATGTCAGTAACTTTCTCTCTCTATATATATATACATTTATAAACATCTTACGTTCTTCCTTCAATCACTCCCTACATTCTTTTTCTTACATCTTCCCTTCGCCTGCGTGGTGCCGGGGCCCGCTAGGGAAGCAAAGAATAGGAACACTGCAACCTATAAGGCATGTCGTAATAGGCAACTGATGTAGGAGGACCTATAGAAGCTACCCTAGTAAATAAAAAGCGTCGCAGAAATCGAATGTGGTGCCCTACTTGTAGACGCATAACTAGCATAAGTACAATCGCTCTTATACTCAGATAACATACAAATCACACCAAGTGGTCTATATCCGCCCGAGTCGTTACCGAGGCCCAAATTTGGGGTGTAAAGAATAGAACCACTGTTACCTGCCACGCATGTCGTAAGAGGCGACTAAGGAGGTTTGGCTGAAATCGGATGCACATGTCCTAAACGTGTAGAAGTCTATGCGTTTAGAGGCCTACCAAACCAATGTGCAACGTATACACGTTCTTGGCAAAGATCAAACATATCACAAAGAGTGATTAAAATTGGTCGTAAAGAACGAACGCAAAGAAGAAGAAGAAAAAGAGATCTTTCTAGGCACTCATGTCGTTTGATGTGTCCGAAATATTGAATTTTCTGTGATAAGAAGAAAGACACCAAGTGGTCGATATGGGGCGTTTGAAGAAGAAGGAGGCATCTTTACTTTATCTATCTCTTAAATCTCTTCTTTGTTCTTTCTTCAATCACTCCCCATCACTTGAATAGCAATGTTACTCTTGTACAGTGCATACAAAAGGCCGTCCACGTAAAAGATGGACTTCAGAAATAACAAGCTATGAACAAACACTATTTATGAAGCGCACACACACACACGCCCTTTCTAGCAATCTCTTCTTCTTTGAATGCTTCATATCGATCACTTATTAGCCCCTCTATGTGATGTGTATGTGATCTGAGCCTAAAAGTGACTGAGCCTAAGAGCGACTGAGCCTAAGAGCGAATGATCCTAAAAGCGAATGATCCTAAGAGCGATTGAGCCTAACAGCGACTGAGCCTAAGAGCGATTGAGCCTAAGAGCGACTAAGCCTAAGAGCGACTAAACCTAAGAGCGACTAAGCCTAAGAACGACTAAGCCTAAGAGCGACTGAGCCTAAAAGCGACTAAGCCTAAGAGCAACTGAGCCTAAGAGCGACTGAGCCTAAGAGCGACTGAGCCTAAAAGCAACTGAGCCTAAGATCGATTGTACGTTGTGTCAGTTTTGCACCTACAAGTAGGCCAGTACATCCGATTTATGCGATGCTTTTTATTTACTAGGGTAGCTTCCTAGTTCCTACATCAGTCGCCTCTTACGACATGCCTTGTAGGTCACATTGGTACTATTCTTTGCTTCCCTTGCGGGCCCTGGCACCACATGAGAAACTCTCTTCTTATCTTGACGATGCGAGAAAGAAAACATAGATAGAGAATAGAAAAAGAAAGAATCTCTTCCTTCATTCTGTCTTCAATTTCTCCATCTCCTTTCCTTCCTTCCTCAACCTTACCATTTCTCTCAATCTTTTATTCCCCTATGAATTTTCTTGTCAATTAACAGCGGGCAATTTGCTTGTCTGGGTCTACTTCTAGCCAGCATTTAGAAATGCGCATGACCAGAAATTAACTGGTATCCTGTGCTACAAATGGAACTTCCCTGACTGTCGTTAAGTAACACATGTACAATGTATTAGTCGGGGTTTCTCTCGGGCCATCACACTATGGTGTAGTCGATACTTATTGTAGTCGATATTTACTGTAGTCGATACATATAGTAGTCGATACTTATAGTAGTCGATATTTACTGTAGTCGATACATATAGTAGTCGATACTTATGGTAGTCGATACTTATGGTAGTCGATATTTACTGTAGTCGATATGGTAGTCGATACTTATGGTGGTCGATACTTATTGTAGTCGATACTTATGGTAGTCGATATTTACTGCGGTCGATACTTATTGTAGTTGATACTCACTATAGTCGATACTTATGGTAGTCGATACTTATGGTAGTCGATACTTATGGTAGTCGATATTTACTGTAGTCGATATGGTAGTCGATACTTATGGTGGTCGATACTTATGGTATTCGATACTTATGGTAGCCGATACTTATTGTAGTCGATACTTATGGTAGTCGATATTTACTGCAGTCGATACTTATTGTAGTCGATACTCACTATAGTCGATACTTATTGTAGTCGATACTTATGGTAGTCGATATTTACTGTAGTCGATATGGTAGTCGATACTTATGGTGGTCGATACTTATGGTAGTCGATACTTATGGTAGCCGATACTTATTGTAGTCGATACTTATGGTAGTCGATATTTACTGCAGTCGATACTTATTGTAGTCGATACTCACTATAGTCGATACTTATTGTAGTCGATACTTATGGTAGTCGATATTTACTGTAGTCGATATGGTAGTCGATACTTATGGTGGTCGATACTTATGGTATTCGATATTTGCTGTAGTCGATACTTATTGCAGTCGATATTTACTGTAGATACTTGCTGTAGTCGATATTTATTATAGTCGATACCTATGGTAGTCGATACTTATGGCAGTCGATATTTACTGTAGTCGATACTTATTGTAGTCGATACTTACTGTAGTCGATACTTTCTGTAGCAGATAGTTACTGTAGCCGATACTTACTGTAGCCGATACTTACTGTAGCCAATACAAACGAAAGAGATTAGAGCATATATGGTTATTTCCGAAGTGCAATCATGATTGTCCTTTCAACCAATCAATCAATCAATCAAAATCTCTGTGATTTAATTGAAACTCTGAAATCAATCGCCACCCAAATGTGTGCCAACAAACGTAATCTACAAGGTGCTGGAATTAACAATTTTGATATCTGGTGCAGAGAAAGAGGAGCAATTTATTTGTTCCTTGAGAAACACAACAAACAAATTGTTATAGATTTAGTGAGTATCGTACGCAGTAAGAATCGGTTACATTAAATATCGACTACAGTAAGTATCGACTGCAGTAAGTATCGATACGTTGCTGTGTATTGTTTTTGTATTTTGTAAAACGAGTCTTCTTCTTCTTTTTCTTCTTCATCTTCTTCTTCTTCTTCTTCTTCTACTCCTTCTTCTTCTTAACCTTTCGCCCCCAAGGAGGCATAGGTCCTCAACCAAGTCCCTGCAAGCTCTCATGCGCTTTCTTGTGGTTTTTATAGCTGAGTATTTTTACAGGGTGGGGTAGCTTAAAGGAGGTCTCCCTTCTACAGTACACACGGCTGCCAGCAGAAAATGCGGAAGATTGATAATGTCAACAACGGCTTCGAAGCGGGAGCTGGAACAGCCTGGTATCGGGCTCAGGGCACACGAGAGATTATTATGGTTAAGTGGCCAGAACCAATCAGAAAGTAATGGCAAACTACTGATTTTATGTTGCCAAGAACTTGATGCAGAACATGAAATTAATTTCAGATGCGCTGCAAAGAGAGCAACGTCCTATAAACGACACGCACCTTGATGATTGGGTAGTTAATCCCACGCCAAACCTCCATTTTTGCTGCGTACACGTGGTAGGTAATAGTGGTTCTATTCTTTACCCTGAATTCTGGCCCCGGTAACAACACGGGCGTCAGATTTGTATCGTCTGTCATCTTTGACTCTTTATCTGACAGGAGGGATGTATATGCACATTTACTGAGATTCTCATCGTCTATATTACGATCAAATCTCCATATTAGACATGTATGCACCTACCATTCTACTTATACCAGAGTAGCTCTCCTTCGATCCCTACCCTCTTAGCCAGTCATTGTTCTGTTACCAGAGCCACCCCATGGAGGTGGAGTAGGGTCTTGGTCAGTACCAGCTCACTGACCCTGGCGCCACTTTATATCCTTACATTATCGCGCCTGCAGTCACTAAAACTACAGTATTTTGTTTTTACGTGTTTCACCCTTGAAAGGTGAAGGCCGGTTCGGTGCGCAGGCAATGGAGGTACTGGCGGTGACCAATGCACTACTCTGGCTAGAGTCACAAAACTACACTCATGCGTACATTCTGAGTGACTCATTGAGTATGATCCGAAAGGTGGAGGCCGGTTCGGTGCGCAGGCAATGGACTGAATCCACTGCAGGCGTCAACAATTTGCAGAATTATACTTGTCTTTGTTCCGGGGCACATGGGTGTCGTTGGCAATGAGAGAGCAGACAGACTGGCTGGCTCTGCCGCTATATCAGAGGGCCAGCCAATGGACAGAGCTGACATCGTGAACGCCCTCATAGAGCGTGGCCGCAGAGAAGACCTTCATCTAAACCAATCCACGTCAACTACTAGATTGTGAGAACTGGGTTTGAAGATTGGTGTGGCAAGAAAAAAACGGTACAACAGGTATACGAGTCGGCTCATCAATCAAAATAGAACTGGTACGGTCAGTCGCTGGACGCTGTTGGAGATATTGCGAAGGAGATCGGAGCACCTATGGACATGTCCGGAGTGCAATGAAGATATTTCAAACTGAAACTGAAACCCTTGGTATAAACCACAATGTTTGCAGTATATATATATATATATAGCTTATTTAGCACAACGAAACGGTAGCACACTTCATGAGGACTGCGATGCACTGGGATGCTTTCTCTCTCACTCTCTCTTTCTCTCTTTCTCTCGCGATCGTTCTTTTGGCCATTTTGATCATTCTTATTGTGATATATAAACAGCCTTTGCGAAGAACGTATCAATCTTCAATATTTACTTCACAATCTTCAGTACATTTTGAACTCTGGTGCTTGTCCTTCGACGATGTGTCCGATTTCAACCAGCGTTTTCTGGGTTCGCTCTCCGTCAGCCTTTGACTGTCCCCAATCAACCTGCAAGGCAGCATGTTGCGGGGTTTTCGAGACAACGACATCGAGCATGACTATGGAGATCACCGCTGCCCCAGGGCTCTGTCATGGGTGGCTGAGCAACAGGTAGCCTATACATTATTATATCAGACTCGATGAATATGCTTCAAATGATTGAATCTGGAAGTATGCGCGTGGAATGGGTGGGCATCATTCGGAGATTACATCTCAAGAAAATGACTTGGCTGTACACGCCTGGACATGCTGGAGTGCGGGGTAACGAGCGTGCTGACTCTCTTGCAAACAGTGCCCCGACTCAAGCGGACAGAAGCATGGACAGAGCTGATATCATCAATGCGGTACGCTCTCATTTATGTGACATGGGCGAGTCTCAGACACTGGAACGAGTTCGAGAATTAGGCGTTAAGTTTAGACATGCCAGACAGTGTCGTCTTCGTGAGTAGAGAAGATATAGTAATCAACTTCTCATGTGTACGGTGAGCAGATGGACTTTGGGATGGCTGCTGCAGCGGAGGACAGAACACAAATGGGAATGCCCAACGTGCCATAACGTCGATCACATAACATAACATAGCATAACATACCATAACATAATATACCATATATTGTATTTCCTTGTTTCGTTTCTATTCCAGCTCCCTGTTTTATGTACTTTTGTCCATTTGGAGCATCTTGTCACGTGAACGGGTCTATACATCAGCCTACCTGTGTCTGCGAGCAGAGATGCAGCAAAATATTTGCACCTGTCTGTGGGAGCGACCGAGCCACGTACAGTAACTTGTGCATGCTTAACAGAGCTTCATGTATTCACAACAGGAAAATTAAAGTTGTGTCACAAGGCCATTGTGGTGAGTATATGTGTGTTTGCTAAATGAAGTGCAAGTTTGGTTAGAGAAGTCTAGATCGTTAGAAAGTGTTAGCTGGTGGTTATGTACTAAGTTAGACCGTAGCACCCGGTACCATAAGGTCGAATGGCTTAGCCGACAAATCGGAAATTCCTGTTAGAAGAGGGCTGGTTTTTATATATTTTTAATAGAACAATGTAATATTTTTTGCAATTTTAATCAATTCAATGGGTCCGTGGATATTTATTGGTGATAAAAAATAATACTGATATTAAATAATAATAATAATTCCTCTCGTACCGCTATACGTCACATAGGGCCTGCAAGTAATTTCTCCTATCCTGGGCAACTCGCTCAATCTCCTCCATGGAACTGAGATCGATATATCCTGCCTCTCTCAGCAAAGTTCGTTTCAGGGTCTCCTTAGGTCGACTCTCTTTCTTGAACCCTTTGCATCCCACTTCAATGCCTGCTTTGATATTCGTTGATCATTTCTCCTCAAGGTGTGCCCAACATATCTCCATCTTCTCTTTCTTATAACAGTTGTCACTAGTGGTTGACCAGACATGTCTCTGATTTCATTACTTCTTCTGAATTCGTTCCATTTTATATTCATTATTTTTCGCAGACATCTATTTTCAAATGCATTCAACTTGCTTTCTGTATCTTTAGTCATTTTCCAACTCTCGCTGGCATATGTTAGGATTGATACAACATTTGAATTGAAAATTCGTAATTTAGTTTAATACTATATAACTTGCAGTTCCATATTTTATTTAGACTTTTAAAAGCTGATGTTGCTTTGCCATACTGATACATGGAATACTGATATTCCTTAGCTTTAAACTTGATTTGTAACATAATATAAACTTGATTTAGCATGTTGTGTTGATTTTAAAAAGAATTAATCTATATACAGGGCGTTCAAGATTAAAGCAGCCCCATTGACAAATCGAAAGTTGCCAGATAATCTATCGCGTTATGTTTATGTACTATTTAAACCGGTTCTGACTAGCTCGTTTTACGTCACATTTGTTCATCGCCCCTTTCCGCACTACAATTACATACCATCACATAACCTTGACCTATACTACGTCATAACTGAACCTTCTCATTTTCATACATATATGCCAGATTGATTCCATTCACAGGCTGCTATTATCTTGAACACCCTGTACAACAACACTGGAATGCGAGGATCACGTGACAGTTGTGGTCTTATTTCCTAGAATTTTACCGGAGCCCGCCGACCTTATGTTTATCGGAGGCCAGGGTTAGACCAAGTACCAATTCTATGACTATGTACCAGACACTGGGCAAATTACAGGGCAAAGTGCAAGTTAAGCAACTTAGGCAACTTGCCAGAGAACTATATACCAGCTCGGTGATTACCAAATATTTACCAAAATACCAACAAGGACTCAGATCATTAAACAACATATGGCGATCATTGGTCTACAGGATACAGACTAAATTCAATGTCAATCAATCAATTGCCGTGCCGGATGGGGTAGACGATCATGTCTCTCCACACCTGTCTGTCTCTGGTACAATCCATCAATTCCGTCACCTAACCATTGCCGTTAGTCGTGTTACCGTAACCGGAACAACGAAATTCGAGACTTGAACAACTTTCCAGGGAGGTTATGCAAGGGTAGTTTCCCCTTCCTTTCCGTTGTTTCAAAACCTGTCTGAATGGGCACACGTGTACTAGCCTATCACTTTCGGGTCTGCAAACACAAATTCCATCCGAAGATATCTGAAACAAGGACTCCCGTTCAAGACCGGCTGAAAAACACCTCCATCTTGCCGCACCATCTTGAAAGCAATATATACAAATCAAATGTGTGCGCAGTCTTACTGTATGGATCAGAGACATGGAAAACAAGTTTTGGGGGTTTCTCGATCCAGAAGCACTTGAGCTGAAAGCTCTTCGGTGGTTTCTCTGCACAAACGATTAAATCTTTAAATCGTGTGGCACATGAGAAACCTCGATCGCTTCTCGGCCTTTTGGCTAAGATCAAAGTGTAGTATCTGTATCGCTTGATATCTGTCACGTGGCTCATTATATGGGTTTACAAAGTTATCAGCTTGTGTTACGGAACTAGTGCCCATTTGATCAAAGCCGAAGGTCGGAAGCCTTCATTAAATGCCACATAGCTACCCTTGTACAAAACTGGGAGTACCATCGATCGAAGGATTGATGGGGCTTGATAGTTTTATAAACGTTTCCACGTTCCGTTGTACGGGGTCCACCTGGTATGGCACATCTGGGACGGGCCCCATTAAAAAAATTTAAAAATGAAAGCTCTTCGGCTCAGTGCCATGGACATCGTAACCCTTCGGTTCGGTGCCACGAACACCGTAAATCTATAGAACCTGTGGCTTTTCTGCCAGTCTGCGGAATTGAACCCGCACTCACAGAGGACTTGTCACCCGTAGTCCAACCCCGTAGTCCAACGCTCTACGAACACGCTGGGCAGGCGGCGGGCTGGAAAACAAGTGCACATACAGATAGTCGCACAATAGGCTTTGAGGGAAGGTGTCTCTGAAGAATTCCCCGAACTCGTTTGAATCAAAGAATACCAAATACTGATATCACCTGGCGCATAGGCGTCAACAATATCAACTAGGAAAAACAAAAGATGGAAGTGGATGGGACATACTTTAAGAATACAGAAGACCAGACACCCACATGTGGCTTTGAAAGGAAATCTGGGAGGTAAGAGATGTAAGGGGCGACCTAGAGAGACATGGAGACGAATCGTAGAGAGAGAAAGAGAAAAGGCTGGAAAGATCTGGAATGAACTAAGCTGGCTTGCTCAAGACAGATCTGGTTGGAGGAAAATTGGTCTTATGCTTCAAGGAGAGTTATGAGGAAGCCAAAACAACCATCGGTTCGCACTACAGAAACAAATAGACAAAAGACCATCCTCAGTATACCAACAGCGACGGATACTATGGTCTCTCTCGTAGTGAACAAGTTGCCATACTTTGCCTCCGTACCGGCCACAACAAGCTCCGAGCCCACATGTTCCACAAATTTAAGATTGGCACAACTAGCCTGTGCCCCTGTGAAAAGGCGGACATGACGGCAGAACACGTTCTGCAAGACTGTCAACGGTTAGCAGGTATAAGAAAAAACATGGCCCAAAAACACAGAGCTTCGAAAAGCTGTACGGAGGAACGGAGTCCTTAAAACCACGGTAAAATTCATGATAAAAGTTGGTTCATCAGTCTAGGCCGGGAACGCAAGAGAGAGAGAAAGAAGAATCGAAATCCCGTTCAGAATGATAAACTTGCTTCAACTAATCGTTGACACACATCATTAATTTCTGTTATGTATCGTAATTCCATTGTTGTAAATCTTCCATTTCTAACAAATAGAGAAATCTTCTTGTGTAAATTATTTTATTGTTCATACCATCTTTGTTGTACACAATGTTGTACTCTAGACATTCATTTTTATTTTTTTTTTATTTGGGTCCTACTCATTAGTTATGTTATGTTATGTTATGCGATCGACGTCATGGCACATTGGGCATTCCCATTCGTGCTCTGTCCTCCTTTGCAGCAACCATCCCAAAGTCCATTTGCTCACAGTACCCATGAGAAGTTGATTAGTATATCTTCTCTCTCTAACACGAAGACGACACTGTCTGGCATGTCCAAACTTAACTCTGTCTTCCGCTGCTGCAGCCATCCCAAAGTCCATTTGCTCACAGTACCCATGAGAAGCTGATTAGTATATGTTCTCTCTCTAACACGAAGACGACACTGTCTGGCATGTCCAAACTTAACGCTTAATTCTCGAAATCGTTCTAGTGAGACTTGCCCATGTAACATAAATGAGAGCGTACCGCATTGATGATATCGGCTCTGTCCTTAGTGTCGTAAGTGTCACAACAAGTGGACCCAGCACTATTGCAGGTGTTAACTCTGAGAATCGCCATTCTTTCGAATGAGATCGCTCGGAGTTTGTTTAAGCGGGTGTTATTATGCCATTTTGTATTTAATAAAGTCCCCATCCTTTGGACGAAATCAAGTGAGCCTTGCATTTTGATCTTAGCTAAAAGGTGAAGATGGAGATATGTTGAGCATACCTTGAGAGGAAATGTCTGGTCAACCACTAGTAACAACTGTTATAAGAAGGAGAAGATGGAGATATGTTGGACACACCTTGAGAAAAATGATCAAAGAATATCAAAGCAGACATCGAAGTAAAGGATGCACAGGGTTCAAGAAAGAGAGGACGCCCAGAAAAACCCTGAGACAAACATTGCTGAGAAATATTGGTCTCAATTCCATGGAAGAGATTTAGCGAATTGCCGAGGATAGAGCGGTATGGAGAAATTACTTGCAGACCTTATGTAACGTATAATATGGACAACATTCGGAGATCACATCTCCAGAAAATGACTTGGCTGTACACACCTGTACATGATGGAGTGCAGGGTAACGAGCGTGCTGACTTTCTTGCAAACAATGCCCGACTCAAGCGGGCAGAAGTATGGACAGCGCCTATATCATCAATGCGGTACACTCTCATTTATGTGATACAGGCAAGTCTCAGACTCTGGAACGAGTTTGAGAATTAGGTGTTAAGTTTGGACATGCCAGACATTGTCGTCTTCGTGGTAGAGAGAGAAGATATAGTAATCAACTTCTCATGGGTACTGTGAGCAGATGGACTTTGGGATGGCTGCTGCAGCGGAGAACAGATCACGAATGGTAATGCCCAATGTGTCGTGACGTTGATAATATAACATACCATTCTACACTATTCTAAACGATTCTACAAAATTCTACACCATTCTGCACCATTCTACACCATTCTACGCATGTTCATAAGCAACATTATAAAGATTTCTAACACAAACTCTGTGCAAACCAAACACAAACCAATGTGCCCTGGCATCGATCGCATAACATAACATAACGGTACGAGAAGACTTAGTATTATAATTATGTTTAACAATCAAAGCTAGCTTCTTGTCGTAGATTGTCTTTATTTTTTTCCCTGCCTTATGGCCATTGATATTGTTTAATTATACTCATGGTTGTTTTCCCTATTTTAGAGTATTTTATGTAATTGAGCAGTGGCGGTTCGTCATTAGGCCAGTGGGCCTGGCCCCACAAAAAATAAGGTGTAACGTGTATTTATTATTTTATACATTAAAACATAACCTAACTGAAACCGGGATTTTTCCGCAAATTTATATCTGGCCCCACCAACAAAAATGATCACGAGCCGCCACTGTAACTGAGGTATTGTAGTTATTCAAACAGTAGTCTTTGAGTTTAACATTTGCCGTAGGATTCAAATCTTCAAATCGTTTCGTTGGATTTTCACGAAAGGTAAAGTTAGACCTCACCGTTTCGTCCGAGTGGTTACCGGGGCCCAAATTTGAGGTGTAAAGAATAGAACCACTGTTACCTGCCACGCATATCGTAAAAGGCAACTAAGGAGGTTTGGCTGAAATCTGATGCACGTGTCCGCTAGGGAATGTAACACGAAACAAATGCTTGCAGAAAACGGATGTACGAGGCCGTAAGGCGCATAACATGGATTTAGCCACGCAGTTAGAATGTCAGACCTACCATCACAAGGGTGGCCAAAACTTACTGCGGAAGAGGTCGGCACAAACGGGGAAGCAGAATTCATAGAAATTATATCCTACAAAACTGCCCCAGTATGCAGACTTGAGAAGAAAGAGGTGGCCCACTTACACCAGCGTCCAAGACAAGCTGTATGGCGTGACTGATAATCTGAGGCAGACGGCTGCCTTCATTAGAGAATCCGAAATCCAAATCTAGTGAGAACGCAGAAGAAGACCTCACCGTTCAGAAAGCAATGACAAACTACTGAAAGTATAAGTGGTGCTAGAAAATAAACGACTCGTTTAGTGTGGTTGACGGCAACGCCCTGTAAAAGGATATCCTACAATTCTCATTTTATTTCATTCAAATCTTGCTCAAGGAAGGAAAAAAAACAAAGAAAAGACGACTCATGTTGTTTCCAATATTTCATTGTTATTTCCCTTGTACAAGTTTTGTGAGATCAAATATCTATTTTAATTTAATAACGGAAATTGTACAAGAAATTGAGAGAATGGAACTCGGCACGCTCCGTTGGCGATGTAAGATTGTCGTGTTACAGTGGTTCCTGTGTCTTTGTTTTCTTTTATCTGACTCTAAATCGATGCTTCACAAAAATGGCAGGTTTTGGTATGAGTGAATGTCGTCTATAGAAGTTTCTGGGGTCTCTGCTGGGGGTCTCTGCTGGGGTCTCTGTTGGGGGTCTCTGTGGCTAAGTGGTTACGCCCTTTGCCTTGTGAGTCGAAGGTTGCGGGTTCGAGTCCGGACCGCGCCCTTCTGTTCACGAGTACAGTTTTTTTCCAGAGACACCTAGAATTATTACTGGAGCTACGGAGTTCGTGATTTGTGCAATACTCTCAGCAAGTGGCGTGACATTTCTGTGGAGAGGACCGAGCCGTATGGGGTAAAACCCGGTGCAATGAAGTCAATCCTTAGGCTTTTAAACCCTTTTAGAAGTTTCTAACCTCCAAAGCCTTACGTGGATCCACTGTCCTGGACATGCGGGTGTTTGCGGTAATGTGAGAACGGGCAGGTTTGAATCAACAGCATCGATTATTGGGGAGCTGAAGCTGGATAAGGGGGATGGGAAGAAAAATAAGAACTTTGAAAACTAAATTGATTGATTGATTGATTGATATGGCCGCCATCATTGCACTTCGGTGAGTAACGGTGCTCCGATCTCTTTCTTACACAGGAAGATCTCAGCTGCAGTGCACGAACTCCGTAGCACCGGCGAGGGTCCTCGATGTAATATTTGAAAATGGTGAAGATATTTTGGCAAGAATTTTATATTTTAATCTTGTCTAATGAATTTTTTCCGGGCAGCGGCTTTCCAGCCTCCTCTTCTCGATTTTGAACTCCCAAATGAGTTCTTTTACGTGCTCAAATTGAGCACGGGACCTACGTTTGATCGTCCGTCTCCGATATGACTAGGAACTCGATCTCACCTACACTGAGATCAGGGATCTCTAGGAAAATATCCAGATAGCTCTACGAGGGAGCAAACCTGGTACCTTTGGCATGAGAGACGAGCACGTAGCCTCTACACCACGGAGACACCTAGACTAATTAATGAACACTGGAACTATACTCTTATTCGCCAGTCACCAATAGGACTAGAACTTGATCTCACCTACTTTGACAACAGGAATTATAGTAGAATAGATCGATCGCTCGATGCAAACAACGATCCCAGAACTTTCGAGCGAGATGCGGCATCAGATCTCTCCGCAAACACGCATGCGGACGATGCACGGGTGGGAACACCGGTTGGGCAGACGTGCACGGCGCTGATGGGAAAGTTGGTGGTGGAGCGACGAAGGGGTATGGTAGGCGTAGGGATGAGCGGATAACCCAAATGTACAAAAACACTGGAAAGCCCAGCAGAGTTGTGAGTCCAGTGAACTCTTCTTCTTCTTTGCGTTCATTCTTTGCGACCAATTTTGATCACTCTTTGTGATATGTTTAATCTTTGCCAAGAACGTGTATACGTTGCACATTGGTTTGGTAGGCCCTAAACGCATAGACTTCTACACGTTTAGGACATGTGCATCCGATGTCATACACACCTCCTTAGTCGCCTATTACGACATGCGTGACAGGTAACAGTGGTTCTATTCTTTACACCCCAAATTTTTGGGCCCCGGTAACCACTCGGGTGCGTCTAGGTAACTACTACTGCCTTTTAGCTAGATTTGGGACAATCAAAGGCTAGCGGAGCACACCGTACACAAAACTGGATGACAGGCAAACCAAGTAGTCAAAAAGAGCAGGTAACCTGGGTAGATGACGCTCAACAGCCGGGAGGGTAGGTCGTCTAAGGGTCGCTACCCTAAAAGAAAATAGCACCTTGCTGCTTTGCAGGTCGGCTGGGGACAGCCAAAGGCTGACGGAGAGCGAACCCAGTAAACGCTGGTTGAAATCGGACACATCGCCGAAGGACAAGCACTAGAGCTCCAAATGGTACTGAAGATGTGACGTAAAAAACGTTCTTGACAAAGGCTGTTTATATATCACAATAAGAATGATCAAAAGGGCCAAAAAGAACGATCGAGAGAGAGAAAGAGAGAGAGAGAGAGCTCTCCGCCATAGAAGCCCACGATTCCAAATATATGCCCGCGCATAATCCAGATCAACTTCCTGAAACTTAATTTGGAGTGGATCCCAGTCGTACGCATGTTTCACGTAACAACATCTGCCACAGAGGAGTAGATTCCCGTCCAAACAATCCAAAAACCCAACCGTGCAGGGCGTTCTTCCATTAAGGCAAGGTGGGGGAAAGGGGGTGTGTGCAAGTGCCACCCCTGAACAATGACTTTTTGTTAAAACAGCTTTATGCGAATCTGGTCTTCTTTATTTCCGCGGCGTATACTAACTATATCGGCATACTGGCAAAGAGAAGAAGAGGAAGACCACGCCACGGAGAAGATGGATTCATGATGTAACTGATAGTTAGTTTGAGCATGACGGCTGCAGAGACCAGACATTTGGCTTATCAGAGAGAGAAATTACGGAGGACTGTTGGGGTGGCAAAGTTCTGCTCAGGACAAGCTATTTAATGATGATGATGATACTAAACATTATTTTTTATTTTTAGTTATTTTACCCCCTCCTAGAAAAATGTATGTGTACGCCTATGCAACCGGCACTTAAATGTCCCAATTGCTAGCTGTTTCAAGAGTGGCCAAAAATTCCACAAAAAGCTTTTCGTGTTCCGAAACAAATTAATGTTAGCTTAATACAAATATTTTGGATTGTTTCTGGCGTCCGGTGGCGGTCATCTTTGTGGACACTTCGTGATCTGGCAAAGATCGTTGTTCTGATTGCTAGTCTAACAAGAGTCGGGTAGATAAGAGGTTAGCATCTTATGTTCTCCTGAAGGGTTGTAACACATGCGTCTCTTCCAGAAATGTTGTTTCATCATGGAGGAGAAATGTGATGCTGTTAGGTCTCTCTTACGTTAGAACTTCTCTTACTACTACTGCTACTACCACTACTACTACTACTATTACCCCCACTACTACTATTACTACTACTATTACTAATACTACTGCTACTACTGCTACTACTACTATTACACGTCTTGTTCCCGTACATAGAATTGCAACAGTTGTTATCCATCCTAGTGTGCATGAGGTAGAAGGGCCAATCCTTTCTCACGTGTGAAACATCGAGTGGAAGATAGAACCTACAACCATCTTGAGTCCAAGTCGATAGACGAACCATTGCACTAACTGTCCAACCACAAAGGCATACAGAAGATGAAATGATTGAATCTCTCCCAACAGATCAAGCATTTGGTGACAGGACCGTACCGTGCTATGATACAGAGAGGTGGCCGCATCAGGCGGACCCGTAAGGGGGGCGGCGGCATAAGCAGCGAAATCAAAACCACAATTGAAGGTTATTTTAAACAAAAACATCTAAGGGCGGCATTTCGAAGACTTGCATCATACTGAGAAAATATACCTCACGGCCCTTTTTGGTGGTCTATATGGTGTAGTGGTTAAGACGTTTTCCTCTCGTTCGGTGTGTTGTGGGTTCAAATCTGGACCGATTCACATATGCATTTTTTTCATAAGAGTCCTTACGCTTGTGCAACACTGTCGGTAGATGGGGCCTGCCATCTCTGCCTACAGGGACGGGGCCATATGGGGGAACCTGATGCAATGAAGCCAAAATTCTTCACCTTTGAACCCATTTTAGATCAGGTTTACCACTGAAGTCAGAGAAGGCTCGCCTGAACGATGAGGAACACTGATGATGAGAAAGTAAGCCTTCACGCAAAACAGCCGGAAACACAATACTAGATGCCCTGCCCTGACTACGCTTGAATTCATAGCAGGCAAGCGAGAAGAAGAAGAAGATCAGGTTTGGGTCTCTCGCAGACTTTATTACGGCGGAGATTATGTTGTTCTTTTCTTCGCTAGCCAAACGAACAGTGGCGGCTCGTGATCATTTTTGTTGGTGGGGCCAGACAGAAATTTTCGGAAAAATCATGGTTTCGGTTAGGATATATTTTAATGTATAAAATAATAAATACACGTAACACCTTATTTTTGAGAGGGCCCCCCCACTGGCCCTTAATGACGAGCCGCCACTGCAAACGAATATGTTTCTGTGGAGCACAACGGGGAGGTGTTAACAGAACCCACTGGAGAAACGAAAGAGGAATTAAAAGACGAAGATGGAGGTGGGTTGGACATTGGACATGGAGGTGGGTGGGTGGGTTGGGTATGTCGTAAGCTAGTAGGGTAGTAGGGTCAGTAGGTTAGAGGTAGTAGGTTAGTAGGGAGTAGGTAGTAGGGTAGTAGGGAGAGGTAGTAGGGCAGTAGGTAGAGGTAGAGGGTAGAGGGTAGTAGGGGCAGGTTAGAGGTTAGCAGGTAGCAGGTTAGTAGGTTAGCAGGGAGTAGGGCAGTAGGTTAGTAGGTTAGAGGGAGAAGTTAGAGGGTAGAGGGTAGAGGGCAGTAGGTTAGCAGGGTAGTAGGGTAGTAGGCTAGCAGGTCAGGCAGGGCAGCAGGGTAGCAGGCAGTAGGGAGTAGGCTAGTAGGGTAGTAGGCAGCAGGTAGCAGGGTAGAGGGCAGTAGGGTAGTAGGGAGAGGCAGTAGGGCAGGGTAGAGGGAGAGGTAGCAGGGTAGCAGGCAGAGGCAGCAGGCAGAGGCAGTAGGAGCAGGGCAGCAGGTAGAGGAGGGTAGAGGCAGAGGGCAGCAGGGAGGGCAGCAGGAGTAGGGCAGCAGGTAGAGGGGAGGGCAGAGGTTAGCAGGGCAGTAGGGCAGAGGAGAGGGAGAGGGCAGAGGCTAGCAGGGCAGAGGCAGCAGGAGGGCAGTAGGCAGTAGGCAGTAGGCAGAGGGCAGAGGCAGAGGGAGCAGGGCAGAGGGCAGCAGGAGCAGGTAGCAGGAGAGGTAGAGGTGGGAGCAGGTAGAGGTTAGCAGGTAGTAGGCAGCAGGAGCAGGAGCTAGGTAGCAGGTGCAGTAGTTGTAGGAGAGGGTAGGGTAGAGCCATAGGGAGTAGGGTAGAGGGTGTGGGTAGTAGGTGTAGGGGAGGGTAGTAGGTTAGTAGGGTAGTAGGGTAGTAGGTTAGTAGGGGCAAGGCTAAGACAGCTCTCAGATGGGCAGCAGATGGGAAGAGAAGGCCTGGACGTCCATAAGGAAACATGGAGAACTGTGGAGAGAGAGTTGAAGGAGTGTGACCTGACGTGGGAGACGGTTGGTAGAAAGGCAGAAGAACGGCAACAGTGGAGATCTGTTGTGGAAGCCGTATTTGTCAATCGGGACAGGAAGAGGATATAGAAAAGAAAGAGGGGGCGCAAGACGCTGGCGATGGATAGGACATACAGTGAGAAGACCGACCGGAAGCATTGCAAGACAGGCACTGTTTTGGAACGTGCTGGCAAAGAGGAGTAGGGGATGGCATAGACATACCTGGAGAAGAGAGCAGGATGCCAATATTAAAAGGATAGGTAAAATATGGAAAGAGTTGGAAGGGATGGCAAGAGAGAGGAAGAGCTGGAAGAAGTTTGTTGAAGACCTGTGCTCCGTTGGGAGTTGAAAGGTGAAGAAGAAGAAGAAAAGGGGCGCCAAGAAGAAGAAGAAGAAGAAAAGGGGCGCCAAGAAGAAGAAGAAGAAAAGGGGTGCCAAGAAGAAGAAGAAGAAAAGGGGCGCCAAGAAGAAGAAGAAGAAAAGGGGTGCCAAGAAGAAGAAGAAGAAGAAAAGGGGCGCCAAGAAGAAGAAGAAGAAAAGGGGCGCCAAGAAGAAGAAGAAGAAAAGGGGTGCCAAGAAGAAGAAGAAGAAAAGGGGCGCCAAGAAGAAGAAGAAGAAAAGGGGTGCCAAGAAGAAGAAGAAGAAGAAAAGGGGCGCCAAGAAGAAGAAGAAGAAAAGGGGTGCCAAGAAGAAGAAGAAGAAAAGGGGCGCCAAGAAGAAGAAGAAGAAAAGGGGTGCCAAGAAGAAGCACATTAAGAAGGGAACCTACCAAGGACATCAAACAAATAAATATTAGTTATAGGGAGAGGCATGGGAGAGGACTGTCCAGAACCTAAAAGCTGAAAAACTAGAATTGGTAGCCTATGCTGCCATGGGGTGAGGCCTTATGCTGCCATGGGATGAGGCCTTATTCTGCCATGGGGTGAGGCCTTATGCTGCCATGGGGTGAGGCCTTATTCTGCCATGGGGTGAGGCCTTATGCTGCCATGGGGTGAGGCCTTATTCTGCCATGGGGTGAGGCCTTATGCTGCCATGGGGTGAGGCCTTATGCTGCCATGGGGTGAGGCCTTATTCTGCCATGGGGTGAGGCCTTATGCTGCCATGGGGTGAGGCCTTATTCTGCCATGGGGTGAGGCCTTATTCTGCCATGGGGTGAGGCCTTATGCTGCCATGGGGTGAGGCCTTATTCTGCCATGGGGTGAGGCCTTATGCTGCCATGGGATGAGGCCTTATGCTGCCATGGGTTGAGGCCTTATTCTGCCATGGGGTGAGGCCTTATGCTGCCATGGGTTGAGGCCTTATGCTGCCATGGGGTGAGGCCTTATGCTGCCATGGGATGAGGCCTTATGCTGCCATGGGTTGAGGCCTTATTCTGCCATGGGGTGAGGCCTTATGCTGCCATGGGGTGAGGCCTTATGCTGCCATGGGATGAGGCCTTATTCTGCCATGGGGTGAGGCCTTATGCTGCCATGGGGTGAGGCCTTATTCTGCCATGGGGTGAGGCCTTATGCTGCCATGGGGTGAGGCCTTATTCTGCCATGGGGTGAGGCCTTATGCTGCCATGGGGTGAGGCCTTATTCTGCCATGGGGTGAGGCCTTATGCTGCCATGGGTTGAGGGCCTTATTCTGCCATGGGGTGAGACCTATGCTGCCATGGGGTGAGGCCTTATGCTGCCATGGGATGAGGCCTTATGCTGCCATGGGTTGAGGCCTTATTCTGCCATGGGGTGAGGCCTTATGCTGCCATGGGATGAAGCCTTATGCTGCCATGGGGTGAGGCCTTATGCTGCATGGGGATGAGGCCTTATGCTGCCATGGGTTGAGGCCTTATTCTGCCATGGGGTGAGGCCTTATGCTGCCATGGGATGAAGCCTTATGCTGCCATGGGGTGAGGCCTTATGCTGCCATGGGTTGAGGCCTTATGCTGCCATGGGATGAGGCCTTATGCTGCCATGGGTTGAGGCCTTATTCTGCCATGGGGTGAGGCCTTATGCTGCCATGGGATGAAGCCTTATGCTGCCATGGGGTGAGACCCTATGCTCCCATGGGGTGGGGCATATTATTTTTACTCACTCCCTGTCATATTTTTCCCCTCATGCGCTCACATTATATTCTCCCACTCACTCCCTAATATTAGATTCTCCCACTCACTCCCTAACATTACATTCTCCCACTCACTCCCTAATATTACATTCTCCCACTCACTCCCTAATATTACATTCTCCCACTCACTCCCTAACATTACATTCTCCCACTTACTCCCGAATATTACATTCTCCCACTCACCCATACATTCTTCTCCCACTCACTCCCTAACATTCATTCTCCCAAATTCATTCTCACCCCCCTAACATTACATTCCTCCCTACACTCCCTACAGATTACATTCACCCACTCACTCCTTACATATTACATTCACCCACTCACTCCCTACATATTACATTCACCCACTCACTCCCTACAGATTACATTCAACATTTCAGTTGCCCACGTCTTCACTCGCCGTGAACATTCAACATGTTTTTTAAATCCACCATTATACGATCACGTTGTACGGAACGATTCTTCCACACACAAAAATGTATCGATTGCGTCCAGTACCTTCCTTGTCACTGGGCGCCCACTTTCTCATATTCTTTCGGCGTACCAGCTTTTGCCAGCTGACACTAGTATTGTGTGTGTGCGCGCGCGCGCTTGTGTGTAGATTGTTCAAAATCAAACGATAGAAGAAAAAAAAGACACGCCATCGCTATGTGCGCCAAGCAGTGGAAACAGACAAAACGCGATTCGGTTGTCTCTGATCAAGTCCTGAATGCAGTTTAAACTCATCTGGATTGTTTAGAATGTAGAGGTTAAATCGGATTATTGTGTGGTGGTTTTTTTTATAGATTATTCTTGTTGGCGTGGAGGGAGGGAGGGAGGGAAGGAGGTATGAAATGGGAATAAAATGGCGCGCTGTGAATATCGATTTCGTGTTAAGGACTAGGAGAAGATAAAAAGGATTTGATTGGAAATATGTTGTACGATTTGTGTGGTGTGTGTGTGCAGTCACAGGGGTAATTGTGAGGGTGTTTTGTGAGAAGGGGTTGTGTGTAAGTTGTGGGTGGTGTATGTGTGTGAATATGTGTGGCGAGATAAGAACGTAATGTGTGTTTTTGTATGTGACTGAGCGTGTGTGTGGGAAAGTGAGAGAGACAGAGTGAATGAATGTGTGAGGGTGTACACATACGGTGTATGTGAGTGTATGGGTGAGTATGCATGACGTGTATGTGTAAGCATGTGTTTGTGAGTGAGCGTGTGTCTGTGAGCGTGTGTGTCTGTGGGCGTGTGTGTCTGTGGGCGTGTCTGCGTGTGTGTCTGTGAGCGTGTGTATGTGGCGTGGTGTAGTCAGCGTGTATGTGTGAGTGAGCGTGTGTGTGAACGTGTGTGTGTGAGCGTTATGTGAGCGTGTGTGAACCTGCGTGTATGAGCCTGCGTTTATGAGCGTGTGTAAGCATGAGTGTGAGCTCGTGTGTATGTGAGCAAGTGTGTATGTGAGCAAGTGTGTATATGAGCATGTGTGTGAACGTGTGTGTGAGCGTGTCTGCGAACGTGTGTTAGCAAGTGTGTGCGAGCCTGTATACGTATTTGAGTATGTGAGCATGTAAATGGTGTAAATGTGTGTGTGTGAGAGAAAGAGAGAGAGCTAGTACACACAACATATACGTGAATATGTTTAGATGAGTACACACAACATATATATGAGCATGTATCATAACCGTACTCTCTCTCAATACACATATCACACACACACACACACACATATCACACACACACATATCACACACCACACACACGACACTCAACAACCAACCTGCTTCCAACAAAAAACTAAACAAATAGAAAGAGACAAACCGTTTTCATGTATTTAAACACCAGAACAATTCTATCCATAACTCATGCCAACTCCTTCCAGCCAGGAAACTGGTCTGTGCCAGCCTTCTCTCTTCACTATCCTCTCTCATCCCTTTCTCGCCATCTTCCCCATTTACTCCTAAACATTTGTGGACACCAGAATCCAGTGAAAATTTCATGAAAAGGACGGATATCTTGTGAATTTTCTTTAAGTATAACTTGTTTTATTTGTTCCTGAAATTCTTGACCTGTTTCCGCTGTGTGAGTTATTCTATTTTAATATTTCGTTTTAGATTTGTTACAGCCCGTGTGGTGCCGAAGCCCGCAAGGGAAGCAAAGAATAGTACCACTGCTATCTGCAAGGCATGATGTTTGAGGCGACTGATGTAGGAACTAGGAAGCTACCCTAGTAAATAAAAAGCATCGCAGAAATCGGATGTCCTGGCCTACTTGTGGGCGTATAACTGGCACAACGTACGTTCGCTCTTAGGCTCAGATCACATACAAATTACACAGAGTGGTTAACAAGTGGTCGATATGGATAGTTCGAAGAAGAAGATTTGTTATAAACGGTACACTGTGTAGTAATTTGTGAAGCTCAGTGGCTAGTTTACTTGATTCATTCACCAAATGTGTAGTGGTTTAAATCCTTGTATCGTCGATTCTCAAATTTGGCCTATTCGAAAATGCGAATATCTTCTTCAAACGCTCCATATCGACCACTCTTTGTGATTTGTATGTGATCTGAGCCTAAGAAGGGTAATACGTTGAGCCAGTTATACGCCTGCAAGTAGGCTAGTACATCCGATTTCTGCGATGCTGTTTATTTACTAGGGTAGCTTTCCTAGACCCCTACCTCAGTCGCTTTTAAGACATGCCTTGTAGGTAACAGTGTTACTATTCCTTGCTCTCCTTGTGTACCTCGGCAACACACAGGCCAAATGCTAATATGAATTTAATTGTTATAGAAAGCCGTTTTTTTACATTATTGTAAGTAGGATTAAAGGGACTCAGCATCTATGGGGAATTGGGCGTTCCATGCCCCTGCGAGGATGGATCATACGTGTAAATAATCGGTGTAAATTGGAAATGTCAGCAGGAACATAGTTCATATCAACAGGAGAATGTGTAGAGTCTATATGTCTTAACGGTATGCATTGCCACCGATTGAGTAATAATAATAATAATAATAATAATTCCTCTCGTACCGTTATACGTTACATAGGGCCTGCAAGTAATTTCTCCATACCGCTCTATCCTGGGAAACTCGCTCAATCTCCTCCATGGAACTGGGACCGATATTTCCTGCCTCTCTCAGCAAAGTTCGTTTCATGGTCTCTTTAGATCGACCTCTCTTTCTTGAACCCTGTGCATCCCACTTCAATGCCTGCTTTGATATTCGTTGATCATTTCTCCTCAAGGTGTGTCCAACATATCACCATCTTCTCTTTCTTATAACAGTTGTCACTAGTGGTTGACCAGACATTTCTCTGATTGGGTAACGCGGCTGGCAAATATGATCCGTGCATAGCTTCACAATTCTTTGCTCTCTAGTATAACCACTTTATAAACCACTCTTTGCTCTCTAGTATAACCACTTTATAACCATTCTTTGCTCTCTAGTATAACCACTTTATAAACCACTCTTTGCACTCTAATATAACCACTTTATAAACCACTCTTTGCTCTCTCTAGTATAACCACTTTATAAACCACTCTTTGCTCTCTAATATAACCACTTTATAATAAACCACTGGTTGTTCCTTCTAGTATAACCACTTTATGAACCATTCTACGTTCGCTCTAATATTTTAAAAATGTGGTTGTGGGGAACTAAGACCGCTTTCTTGAAGCTGACGCCACACGTGTACAGGTCATCGGCCGTATCTTCTCCCCAGCAGAAAACAATTGCGACCTAACCGAGGGGTTGGAACACGGAATGTTTCCGTTAGGAAACCACACCGGTGTTTGACCATTCGACCACCAGCTTTACTACTTAAGTATAGCTACTTTATACTAGGATTTAGTTGGTTGGTTTGCTGGCTCGTTGGTCTAGCAATCTCCGCCTAGACTGATGTACCAAATTTTATCAAGAATTCTGTTGTTGTTTTTAGGGACTCTGTCTCTCCGGACAGTTTCTCGCGAAGCTCTGTGTTATCGGACCAGGTTTCTTGTCTCAGGCCTGCTAGCAATTGGCAGTCTTGCCGTGGGTGATCTGCTGTCATGCCCGCCTTTTCACACTGGCACAGGCTAGTTGAACCAAGTTTAAATTTGTTGTAGAGGTGGGACCGAAGTCTGTTATGGCCGGCACGGAGGCGAAATATGACAACTTGTTTGCTACGAGACAAATCATAGTACCCTTCTTTGGTGCTGTGTTGAGGGTGGTCCTGTGACCACTTATCTCTATATCGCAATCCGATGGTTGTTTTAGCCTCCTCGTAGCTGATTTCGTAATCGGTCTGCGGCAGTCGTCCTCCTGCCTTTGCTAGCCTGTCTGCCTCTTCGTTTCCGCTTATATTGCAGTGTGATGGGATCCACTGTATGACTATGCGTTTGAATGAGTTTGGTAATACTCCGAGGATCGTTTTTAGCTCTTTTAAAAAATGCCATTTCGTGCCATCTTAAAAAATACCGCGAGCCGGTGACACTTTCTGAGTCCTACAGCTTTCCGCTTTCTTTCTTTAGAACGTAGTTCACTCTGTGACTTGTAGAAGTTAGGTGCTCGGCTGTACTGCCAAAGGTAACCGATTCGATCCCACGTGGAGCAATCGGGATAAGGAACCCTTTCATACCTCGTGGTATATAGGTCAATACAGTGTTAGGCCTGTATTTTTATTGACCGTCGGAACACGATGGGTGATGTGGTCCGCATCACGCCGTCCGCCTTTACTTTCCCAGAGCATGTCTGGTACCCAGTTGAGGTTGGGTCGACCTGAGAGCCGTCGCGGTCGGGAAAAATTCCACGCGGGAGCTGAACCCAGACCACCAGCCTTGCGAAGCGAGTTCACTAACAACTACGCTACAGCGGCTCTCGCTTAATACCTGTACATTGTTTATTTGTTGATCATATTATTTGCTTCCGTTGCTTCCTCTGGGGTTCTTGCAAAAAACATTTGAAGCTACTTTGAATGATGTATGCATGGTTGTTATATGTTATACATGTGTGTATGTATAATATTGTCCGTCTCAAATATATACAAGCACAATAAGCTTATAGCATGTGTTTGTGCAAACACTGTTCGATGCCCTTCTGCCCACGTGTTCGTAGCGCGTTGGACTACGGGTGACTATCCCTCTGTGTGTGCGGGTTCAATTCCGCGGGATGGCAGAAAAACCACAGATTCTCCAGATTTACGGTGTTCGTGGCACCGAACCGAAGGTTACGATGTCCATGGCACCCGAGCCGAAGAGCTGTAAAGCTGAAGTGCTTATGGATCGTGAAAAAAAAAAACACTGTTCGATAGAACCCTACCTGATTATTCTGTGTCTAGCTATAACGAAGTGTTTGTGAAAGGCTTAGTGAGTCATTTTTTAAGAATAGCTGGCTGGTTGTGTTCGTAAGGACGCTCGTATTGCTAGGCTAGGCGATGAGTGTCGTAGGAAATGATGGTAAGTGGTTCGAATCCTGTGTTTGTTTTTTCAGAAGCTCTTAATACTTGTACAATATTTATTTGTTGATATATTCGTTGCTTCCATTGGGGTTTTTGCACAAACAAAAAAATATCCTTGTTCTCATCTCTCTCTCTCTCTCTCTCTCTCTCGCGATCCCTTGTTCTCATCTAACAATACACAGCAACATTTCGACCAAAAAGCCTTTATCAAGCAAAGAATACAATTGTTTTTGTATTTTGTAAAACTACAGTACTTTGTTTCTATGAGTTTCGCCATTGTTACATAGTTTTACTGCAGTCTTCCCTTATATCGACATTGCTACATAGTTTTACTGCAGTCTTCCCTTATATCGACATTGCTACATAGTTTTACTGCAGTCTTCCTTATATCGACATTGCTACATAGTTTTACTGCAGTCTTCCCTTATATCGACATTGCTACATAGTTTTACTGCAGTCTTCCCTTATATTGACATTGCTACATAGTTTTACTGCAGTCTTCCCTTATATCGACATTGCTACATAGTTTTACTGCAGTCTTCCTTATATCGACATTGCTACATAGTTTTACTGCAGCCTTCCCTTATATCGATAATATTATCAGTTCCATTCTATACTGTTTTTAGTTGTTTACTTTATTCTAAAGCCATGTTTGTTCTTTTAATTTTGGTAATAGCTACTGCTAAATTGTAAACAACTATGGAAGCCTTGAAACACACATTTCTAAACGCTCTCACAGCGTGTGTCGTAGAACTAACCCTCGATAGCAGCTCATTTATGATTCCACGTTTATTGACCGGATCCGCGCAAGTGGTTGTGTCTCGTTGAGTTAGCTATTTTTCTTTCTTCACCCAGCATGCTACGATCGATGTTGATAGCTTCCATATTTAAATAAAATTGAACGAACTATAATCAAAACAACACACATTGAGATGATGTGTATATAGATATAGATATTCCTCTTCTTCTTTACAGTTCGCCCCTACATACTTTCGCTGCTACATACTTTCTGAAGGCTGAGCTAAAAATAGCTACTCTTTGTTTCTAGGTCACAAACGTGAATATACGCCTATAGCAGTTACAGTAGCAATGTATAACGTGTTACCAAGTTTTTAGCGCACAGGTGAGAGATAATAACAGACGTGTTAATGCGTCTTTAGAAATGAATAGGAAAAACGTATAAATACGTCCTTAGCAGATAAAGGGCTAGGGAAGCATAGGTTCGCCTATCCAAAGCCATCCTTTCCCGATCTTTCCCTATTTTCCTGCATTCTGTCTCCAGCTCCCGTCTCCATGTGTTCCTGGGTCTTACCCTACGGGTTGTGAGTCGGCAGCCGGATTTCACTGGGTCGCTTCATGGGTCCCTTCTTGTGGGATTCTTCTTTTTCTTCCTCGGGTGGCGAGCTATGAATTTTCTTGGTTGTGGTTTCTGTAGCCATCTAGTATTTTTTACGGGTTGGGGTAGCTAGCCCCACACCAACGTCCTGAGTCGCCTCTTACGACATGCTTGGCAGATAACAGTGGTTCTATTCTTTACACCCCAATTTGGGCGCCGGCAACCACTCGGGCGATATGTATATATTCCTAAGTACGTGAGTTCGAATCCGAACGGCGTCGTTCTGTTCATCAATGCATCGGCGTCGTTCTGTTCATCAATGCATCGGCGTCGTTCTGTTCATCAATGCATCGGCGTGTGTGTTGCCGAGGCTCTCAAGGGAGCAAAGAATAGTAACTCTGCGACATACAAGGCATGTCGTAAGAGGCGACTTAGGTAAGGGGGTCTATGGAAGCTACGCTTGGAAATAAAAATAATCATCGCAGAAATCGGATGTGCTGGTCTAGTTGTAAGCGCATAACTGACACAACGTACAATCGCTCTTAGGCTCAGATCACATACAAATCACAAAGAGTGGTTGATATGGAGCGTTCGCAGAAGACAAAGAAGATGAGTGCATTTTTTCAAGAGATTCTAAGAATTATTGTCGGTGCTACGGAGATCGTGCTTTGTGCTATACTCTCAACAGATGTATTTGCATTTTTGCCGAGAGGGACTGGGCACTATGGGTAAACCCGCTGCAATAAAGTCAAGCCTTCGTATATAGACCATTTTGTTTGTTTTCGTATAAGTAAATATTTATGACTTGACGTATTCCTTTTCGTTCCCTGTGGAGCATAGGCCTTCAACAGATCACCTTCACTTTCCTAGTTTATGATCGTTTTCTTTTTTGGCTTCCCTTGGTAGTCTAGCACATAGATTCCCAAACTTTTCCGCCCACCGCCCACTTTGCACAACATAAACTTTGTAACGCGCCCACCGCCCACTTTGCACGACATAAACTTTGTAACGCGCCCACCGCCCACTTTGCACGACATAAACTTTGTAACGCGTCCACCGCCCACTTTGCACGACATAAACTTTGTAACGCCCCCCCCCTTTATAACAGTTTGCCAACGCCCCGCCCCCTTCCATACATATATGCATGCTCTATTTTCACTTTGACATAGAAAATTGATATATATTTCTGTCATACATGGTCAATTTTTAAATGATTATATACATGAAATAGAAAATTGATTTTAAAAATGAATCGTGTAAGATAGGCATAAGATGAATTAAAATGCCGAATTCAAATTTTTAATGACTATTCAATCCCAAAATCACGGAGAAATCTCCCCCCAAATGCTTCTAACTGAAGGAAATGAATGATAGCTGGAACACAATACAGAGGAAGGCCATGAACAGGGAAGAATGGTGTGCGTTTGTTGCTGCCCTAAACGCCAAGGGCGTAACAGGCTAAAGAGAGAAATGCTTCTGAACCCACCATCGCCTCCCCTGGAAGTCTTCAGCGCCCACAGGGGGCGATACCGCCCGCTTTGAGAAACGCTGGTCTAGCATCTTTCGTTCTTCAAGAAGACTCGTGTCTCGAGTTCTGTTTAGGACATCCTCTTTTCATTTTCCCTTGCGGATTCTACCCAAGTGCTTGTCTAGTGACACTCGACTGTGTCTTCCGTAGGGTGTGCTCGACCCATCGCCATTTTCTCTTCTTAACCTGGGTCATCATGGGTCCATGTCTGTGTTTGTAACTTTATCATACCATCTCAGTCTGAGAATCCGCCAAAGACATCCGTTGACAAAGGTCTGAATCTTATTTATTTTTAACTTGGGGACCCGTCTTGTTTCCGAGCCATACAGCAACACAAATTTCACGCTTGGGTTTAATATCCTGGGCACTCTCCCAGCCCTGGGCACTCTCCCAGCCAGCCCTGGACACTCTCCCAGCCAGCCCTGGGCACTCTCCCAGCCCTGATAACTCTCCCAGCCCTTGGCACTCACCCAGCCGGCCCTGGGCACTCTCCCAGCCAGCCCTGGGCACTCTTCCAGCCCTGAACACTCTCCCAACACTGAACAAGTCTACCAGTCCTGGGTACTCTACTAAATTAAAACTACTCAGTGCCTGGAGACTGCTGATGTATTTCAGCTAACTTCCTTTCCCCCAAGAGTGAGTAATCTATCCTGCTTCCTTGCAAACTAGACACACACAATCGATGTCCATTCATCTGTGATGCTGACCCCTTGACCAGAACTCTCTTCCGTGGCGAAAGATTCATTGCCCGAAGACCGTTGCTGTGTTTCTGCTAAATGGCTATCGTTTAAATCATATCGGAATAAATTCTCCTGGTTCGTTGCCAGACAGACGCATTTAATCGATCTCTCTTCCGTCTGTGCGTTCGCGAGGCTCGCATGGGGAGCAAAGAATACCAACACTATGACCTACAAAGCATGCCGTAAGAGGCGACTAAGGAAGGGGCCTAGGGAACCAACCTAGTAAAAAAAAAGCTTCGCAGAAATCGGATGTGGATCGGACTTGTTGGAAAAAATGAGCTCGTGAACAGAATAGCGCGGACCGGTTTCGAACCCTTGACATTCGGAACGTAATGCAAGTGCATAACAACTTAGCCCATCAAGACCCACTACGCCATGTTTTCATTCGCGATACTAACGATTTACCAGTCCATCCTATTTAACCCTTTCGCTGCTACATACTTTCCAAAGGCTGAGCTAAAAATAGCCACTCTTTGTTTCTAGGTCACAAACGTGAATGTACACCTATAGCAGTGACAGTATCAATGTATAACGTGTTAACACGTCTTTAGCCCACAGAGGAGAGATAATAACAGACGTGTTAATGCGTCTTTAGAAGTGAATGGGGAAAACGTATATATACGTCCTTAGCAGCTAAAGGGCTATGCTGTCTTTACATGTTGTCTTTACTTCATCCAATGTCAATGCTGTCTCTAATACAACTGATGTCTCTGATCTCATCAATGTCCATGATGTCTATACCATATCTGTCCATGTCCATGGGGCCTCAATGTTGAAGTCGTTAAGTCGTTTGCCTGTCGTACTGAAGATTGAGGTTCGAATACGGACCAAGATACATGCGCAATATTTTTTCATGAGATTCGTAAGATTGTTCCTGGGGTTACCTAATTCGTTCTTTGTGGAATATTTCGGTTAAAGGGCATGATTTCTCTGCCGACAGGGGTGGAGCCATGTTGGGGACATCTCTGCCGACAGGGGCGGACCCATGTGGGGGACATCTCTGCCGACAGGGGCGGAGTCATGTGGGGGACATCTCTGCCGACAGGGGCGGAGCAATGTGGGGGGACATCTCTGCCGACAGGGGCGGAGCCATGTGGGGAAAATCTCTGCTGACAGGGGCGAGGCCATGTGGGGGACATCTCTGCGGACAGGGGCGGAGCCATGTGGGAAAACCAAGTGCAATGAAATCAATCCTTCGCAATTGGACCCTTTTTGTTCATGTCTGTGACACTATCTTTATTCTTTAACTTCTTCTTCTTCAAACGCTGCATGTCGATCACTTGTTAGCCCCTCTTTGTGATTTGTATGTGATTCGAGCCTAAGATCGATTGTACGTTGTGCCAGGTATGGTCTTACAAGTAGACCAGATCATTCAATTTCTACGAGGTTTTGTATTTACTGGGGTAGCTTTCCTGCAACAGTTTGGCATTAAAGAGCGTTGACTGCCCGCCTGCCCAGCGTGTTCGTAGCGACACAGGTTCCCCAGATTGACGGTGTTCGTGGCACCGAACCGAAGGGTTACGATGTCCATGGCACCGAACCGAAGAGCTGAAAGTTCAAGCGCTTCTGGATCGGGAAAAAAAAGAGAGTTGGCTATTAAAGAGCATAACTCCAAGGAAAATTAAATATTTCGGACACATCAAACGACATGAGTGCCTAGAGAAAATAATTTTGGAGGGAATGGTGCCTGGAAGAAAAGTGAAAGGAAGACAATGGATGCAAGATGTCATTGACGATCTGAGAATGACTGCTGCTGACGCTGGTCAACTTGCACAGAACGGAGAGATTTCAGGACTGCTGTTTTAGGAGCCGGTTCCGGAAGGCGCAGTACTGATGATGATGATTAGCTTTCCTATACCCCCTTACCTCAGTAGCCTCTTACGACATGCCTTGTAGGTCACAGTGTTACTATTCTTTGCTCTCCTTGACGCCCGTGTGGTGCCGGGGCCCGCAAAGGAAGCAAAGAATAGTACCACTGCGACCTACAATCTCGTAATAGCCGACTGATGTAGGCCCTAGGGATGGTACCCTAGTAAATCAAAAGCAGCGCAGAAATCGGATGTGCTTGCCTACTTGTAGACGCATAACTGGCACAATGTACAATCATTCTTAGGCTCAGATCACATACAAGTCACACAGAGTGGTTAACAAGTGGCCCCTAGGCCCCTACCTCAGTCGCCGCTTACGACATGCCTCCTACGTCGCAATTTTACTATTCTTTCCTCCCCTTGAGCGCCCCGGAAACACACGGGCGCGTTCTTTAACGAATGTTAAACTGTCATTCTCTGTTGGGAGATCACTGACCCAGGCTACAAATTCCTCTAGGCGGGTAATAGAGGCCACGACAATCCAGGATTTACGGTAATAGTGTTTCTGGAACCGTAGACAGTCTGAGAATTTATTGATCCAGGGTTCTAGAGGTGAGAGATGAAATGGATGTGTCGGACATATCGTGAAATAGAACTGATGGGAGGGAGGGATTGATACTTTTCATTGATCTGGTTACAGTTCTGTTGCAGCTGCTACCTCAGCTGTTGTTATGTATGTCTGGTTACAATTCTGTTGTAGTTGCTACCTCAGCTGTTGTTATGTATGTCTGGTTACAGTTCTGTTGTAGTTGCTACCTCAGCTGTTGTTATGTATATGGTTGCTATTGTTACCCAGTAGTAACAGTTGTTATTTCTGTTGCTACTGTTGCTACTGTTATTGTTTTTTTGGTGCTGTTGTTGTTATTTCTGTTGCTGCTGTTATTGTTTTTTGTCCTGTTGCTGTTGTTGTTATTGTTGCTGTTATTGATGTTGTTATTGTTGTTGTTATTGATGTTGTTGTTGCTGCAGTTGTTGTTACTGTTGATCTTGTTGCTGTTTCTTCTTCTGCTGTCTCTGCTGTTTCTAATCTAACTGCAACTGATATTGTTATTTAAACTGATGTTGCTGGTTCTGTTGTTGCTGTTTCTACTGTTGCTGCAACTGTTATTGCTATTTGTGTTGATGTTTCTGCTGTTGAGGTTTATGTTGTTGCTGTTTCTGCTGTAGCTGTTTCTGTTGCTGCTGTTTCTGGTATAGCTGTTTCTGCTGTTGCTGCTTCTGTTGTTGTTTCTGCTGTTTCTGTTGTTGTTGTTTCTGTTGTTGTTGTTTCTGTTGTTGTTGTTTCTGTTGTTGCTGTTTCTGTTGTTGTTGTTTCGTGTTGCTGTTTCTGTTGTTGCTGTTTCTGTTGTTGCTGTTTCTGCGTTCGTTGTTGTTTCGTTGTTGTTGTTTCTGTTGTTGTTGTTTCTGATGTTGTTGTTGTTTCTGTTGTTGTTGTTTCTGTTGTTGTTGTTGTTGTCGTCGTTGTTGTCGTCGTTGTTGTCGTCGTCGTTGTTGTCGTTGTTTCATGCTGTTGATGTTTCAGGCTGTTGCTGTTTCATGCTGTTGCTGTTTCAGGCTGTTGTTGTTTCATGCTGTTGCTGTTTCAGGTTGTTGCTGTTTCTGGTGTAGCTGTTTCTGTTGTTGTTATGTCTCGCTGTTTCTGGTGTAGCTGTTTATATCGTTGCTCTTTGTGTCGCGCTGTTTCTGCTGTTGCTGTTTCTGCTGTTGCTGTTTCTGCTGTTTCTGTTGCTGCTGTGTCTGTTGTTGCTGTTTGTGTTGTTGTTTCTGTTGCTGTTGTTGTTGTTTATACTGTTGCTGTTTATGTTGTTGATCTTTGTGTTGCTGTTTCTGTTGCTGTTTCTACTGTTGCTGTTTCTGATGTTGCTATTGTTACTGTTATGATTTTTGTATGCTGCTACTGTTGCTATTGTTTCTGTTATTTCTGTTACTACTGGATTCGATGCGCAGACAAATGGACTGATTCACTACAAGCGTCAACAATTCGCAGAATTACATCCATCTTCGTTCCGGGGCACATGAGTGTCGATGACAATGAGACAGCAGACAGGCTGACTGGCCTGCCACCAAATCAGGGCAACCAAGATTGAGCGACATTGCACCCAAAAACGGGGAAAAGTTTTAGAACCCGCCCCAAGGTGGGGGTTTGGGGGTTCAGCTGCAATGGGGTGGAATTTTTCCGACACGACAGTTTCAGAGACCCAGTCCGGGGTACCTGTTGGGAAAGTAAAGGCGGTGGGGATGGACCACATCACCCATCGGGGACGACGGTCAAAAAAAATACAGGTAACACGTATGATTATATACCATGAGGGGGGGTTCCATTTTATTTGAAAATAATTCCAAATTTGGAAAGACGGATACAAAAAAGGGAACTTTTAAAAGGATGATAGATGTCAACAAAAAAAAGGGAGGTTAGTCGGGACGATCCCCAAAGAGATGTTTAAAAAACCTGGGAATCGAGAAAAGGGTCGCTCTACGGGCCCGTTTCAACATGTGGGGAAAACAGGAAGTACCGCAAGAAGGGAAAGAAGCAATATGGTGCCCATCCAAAACCGGGAAAATAAACTTGACCCAGCGATTTACAGCCCAATCCCTTCCTAAGCTGCAGGGGCAAACTTAGGAGCGATGGTGAACAAACGCTTACCCTGCACTTGGAGAGAAAGGGCTGCTTATGGCAAACAAGGCGGTTTTGGAGATACAGACCCACAGAGGACGAACCTACATTGTCCAGGGAACGAGATTTTTTCCCAAAAAAAGAAACAGACATCGGTTTTGGTAGATATGGAGAAGGCTTTTGACACAGTCGGGAAAGAAGGATTAAGGCAAAAACTGCTCCCCCCGGCAAAGGGAAGAATGTAATTGTGATAGATACCAGAGAAAAACAGCAAGGGTTGGTTCAGGGGCAAAAGGGGCCACCTGAGAAGGGAGCCCCCAAGGGGGAGTGCTACGATTTTTTCTAGTTTTGTCAATGACATTGCAACATGCCTAGAACGAGTTCACTTGCCATGTATGCCGACGAGGCAATGGGCGAGAAGAGTCAATGCCCACGGGAAAAAATGACTGCAAGCTCATTAAATAACCTTAAGGTCAGCAAAGGGGAAAGAAAATTTTCAAAGAATTTTAACGTTTCTCCCAGAAAAAAGGTTTACAAGAAAACCTTTAAAGTCAATGGGCAGAACCTTCCAGAAAATAAAACCCAAGTACCTAGGAGTCACACCGACAGAAAGCTGACTTGGTCCCAGATGGAATCCGGGAAAAAAGAGAAAAGGTAACAATGATGCAAAAACTGCGGGTTTCCAAATGGGGAGCAAACAGAAAATTCCCAAGACATTTTATTTGGTAGAGGGGACCGGTCCAGAGTAGGTATGGCAGCGGGGAGAATGATCGAACAAGAATTTCGAAAAAGTGAGCAGCAGTAAAAACCCGGGGCCCCAGCATTATCACTGGAAAAGTCCACGCCCATCAAGGCGATGGAGACCATCACGGGCATCCAACCAATGACTGAGAAGGGGACAAGAAAGTAATAGATTGGGAAAAAACTCAAACGGCTCGAATCGCATCCAATGCATGAAAGAATGTTTCAATCCGGAAAGTGGAGAATACAGAGTTTCAACTTCGAGAATCTCAACCCGACCAAGACCACCCAGTCCTGTCCAAATGCAAGCAAAAACAACCCCGGCAATCAAAATCCCCGCCATGGAAAAAAAAAAATGCCAGAATAAGGAATCAATCCCAGGCAAAAGGAAAAAGGGACCAAACGAACTCGACAAAAAAACTGCAGCAGAAGAGTCATAGAATCAGAGTTTTAAAAATGAGGGAGCACGTCTACACGGACGGATCGGCAAAAACGCAATAAGCGATGGGGAGGGGGAATAGTGTTTAAAAATCTCCAAGAAAGTCACGGTAAAAAGGGGATTGCAACTGGCAAATCCCGAATAACTACCGAGCGAGGCAGAGGCAACAAAAAGGGGGGAAATGACGGAAAGAAACACCCACCAAAAGGGCTGAATTCACCGATGCTCATCGGTCACACCCCCTAAATGGGGAAAATTTAGATGAATGAGTAAAATCCTTGTGAATTTTAAAAGTTCTTTTAAGCATGTATCCAGTGGATGTACATGAAATTTGGGGAAAAAAGCGGGAAAGAAAAGAGGGCGGGGGGACTACCCAGACTGATCTCGAGATCAGCGAGGAAGTCAAAAAAACCATGGTTAAAAAACAAGCAAGGGGGGCCCCAACAAGACAGGGGTTACTTCTCTGCCAAACAAATTAATTTCCCCCCGAGGCCACAAAAGCTCAGAGGCCCCATGTTCCATAATTTAAAATTGAAACCCGTGGCCATGAATATGGAGACATGACAGAAACGTCTTTAAGAGTCCAGTTTAGCGGAAAAGAGAAGATACCCCCAAAACACGGTTTTGGGGGTAGGGGAAGGGGTCCCAAAAAAAACCCGTTAAATTCATGATAGAAGGGTCCACAGGGGAGGCCGGGGAAAGCAAAGGAAGGGAAAGGGAAAAAGATGGGGAAAATTAAAGTCCGCAATGAAGAAATTCCCCTTTTTTCAAAAGCTCTATATCGACCACTTTTATCCCTCTTTGTGATTTTTAGGATCTGGTAAGAGCGATTTTTTTTTTTTACCCGAAGACTTCAGCTTTGGGGGGTGCCATGGGAAACAACCCTTTGTTGGACCAGAACACCGTAAACTGGGGAATCTGGGTTTTTCTGCCATCCGCGGAATTGAACCCGCCACACAGAGGAATACGCGGTCCAAGCGCTACGAAACGCTGGGCAGACGGGCGATGGGGATGGCCTCAAGGAGAGAGAACATCATATTTCTGGGATGCTTTTATTTACTGGTAGTTTCCAGGGGCCCCCACCTCAGCGCCTCTTTTGAGCCTTGTGGTCACAGTGTTACTATTCTTTGCTCCCCCTGGGCCCCAACACACGGGGAATGAAGATATTCCAAAATTAAACTGAAACCGGATGTCCAGGGATGTTGTCGTTGGGACAGGTGCTTGACTGACTGACTTAATGACTCACTGACTGACTAAATGAATAACTGAATGACTGACTAACTGACTGAATGACTGACTGACTGATTCACTACTAACTGACTGACTGAATGACTAACTGAATGCTAACTGATTGAATGACTGACATGACTGAATGACGCTGACTAACTGACTGAATGACTGACTAACTGACTGAATGACTGACTGACTGAATGACTGACGGACTACTAACTGACTAGATACTGACTGAATACTGACTGAATGACTGACTAACTGATTGAATGACTGACTAAACTGACTGACTGATAACTGAATGACTGACTGACTAACTGACTAAACTGACTGACTGAATGACTGACTAATGACTTAATGACTAAACTGACTACTATGACCTACTGAATAACTACTAAATGACTAAAACTGATCGAATGACTTGACTAACTGACCAGAATAACTGATGACCTTCCCTGCCTGAAAATGACTGAATGACTGACTAACTACAATCTGACTGTCTCTGACTGAATTGACTGTGTCTCTGACTGAATGACTGACTCAGTGACAGACAAAACGAGCTAATGCGCCTTAAAGACTCTAATGATCGACTAAACTTAATCTGAATACCCTTCGGGATGTTTACTTTTGACAGGACTACTCATTCACAAAAAAAATGATCGAAATGAAGAGTTTGCTATTGTACCAACGACTTTCCGCATTACACGCCTTCTGGAAAAATGACATAACGTTCGTGCTATCTACTAACCCTTCTTGAAATCGTACAACATTGCACATGTTGTCTCGGTCTGATTCGACCCACTACCTTCAGAAGACAGACAAACGCCCTTCGGGCAAAACTTCGCATAAGACCCCCAGATGTCTTATCGACGTTCTAATTGAAATTTCCACTTCTGTGCTATCGTTAACTCGTTTGTGGGCACCACATTAACGAGTTCTGTGAAATCGTCCCTAACTGTCTGCTATCGTACTAACGACCGTTCTGTGCTATCGTACTAACGACCGTTCTGTGCTATCGTACTAACGACCGTTCTGTGCTATCGTACTAACGACCGTTCTGTGTTATCCTACTAACGACCGTTCTGTGCTATCGCACTAACGACCGTTCTGTGCTATCGAACTAACGACCGTTCTGTGCTATCGTATTTTTTCGATCCAGAAGCACTTGAGCTGAAAGCTCTTCGGCTCGTGCCATGGACATCGTAACCCTTCGGTTCGGTGCCACGAACACCGTAAATCTGGGGAATCTGTGGCTTTTTCATCCCGCGGAATTGAACCCGCACACACAGAGGGATAGTCACCCGTAGTCAGAGGGATAGTCACCATTAGTCCAACGCGCTACGAACACGCTGGGCAGACGGGCTGATATCGTACTAACGACCGTTCTGTGCTGCGTGACGTATCTACGGAAGACCGCTTGGTTAAATTCACAAAAGAAAAAAAATAAAATTCTCATCGTCTTCAAAATTACATCGGGGATTCTCGTCGCTGCTACGAAGCTTTAGCACTGCCGCTGAGATCTCCATGTGTAAGAAAAATATCGCAGCACACATGGTTATTCACCGATGTTAAATGATGATGTTTCTAGCATTCAATTAAATTTCTGAACATTACAATTATTTCTCATGGTTTTCCGTCTTACCGCACCTATCGGTATGCATAACTTGCGCAACCGAGATAGGGAATATATTGCTTCTTCTTCGTTGAAATTTTCAGAGCGTATGTTTTCTCTTAATATCGGTCTCAGTTCCATGGAGGAGATTGAGCGAGTTGCCCAGAATAGAGCGGTATGGAGAAATTACTTGCAGGCCCTATGTGACGTATAACGTACGAAGGAGGAATTAATATTAGTATGAGTTTCTCTTGAGCTGTTCGATGAGCCGCTTTTTCTTTCCCCCCATAGAAGGCCCATTCTCAATTGTAGCATTGCTCGCCAGTACCACCGCTCTCTCATTGCATTTCACCCTCGTTTTTGTCCATAGAAGGCCCCTTCTCAATCGTAGCATTGCTCGCCAGTACCACCGCTCTCTCATTGCATTTCACCCTCGTTTTTGTCCATAGAAGCCCTTCTCAAATGTAGCATTGCTGCCACTACCACCGCTCTCATTGCATTTCACCTTGCTTTGTCCATAGAAGCCCCTTCTCAAACGTAGCATTGTTCGCCAGTGCATCCGCTCTCTCATTGTCCTTCACCCCAGAATGACCTGGGACAAAGATTCAGAGATGTAGTGTTACATAATAATTCTGACATTCCCGTGGAAAGTTAAGAAAACATAGGATGAGGTTATTTCAAAAAAAGAAACCTGTACACAAAGAAATGTAATCAAAAAAAATAAAAATCAGGAAAGCAATGCTCTTCAGGGACACAAAGCGAAGAGGATGTTTCAAATATTTGGTGACAATGGCTACAATACAGGGAAGGAGAAATCGTTGAAGGCAGAAGGAAAAGATGGATAGTCTGACATGTTTTGAGAAAAAAAAATCGACGTCAGAACTGATTAATTGCACAAGGGAGAAAGAGAGAGAGAGCTGTGGAGAGACATGATCGCCTACGCCAACAGACATGGCATTAGATTTATTGAAAACCGACTGTTTTTTTTTTTTAAATTAAATATTCATCTCTTGCTGTAACGTAAAAAGAGTCTTTGTGACGTTGAAAGTGATGTGATCGCCATTCATTCTGAAGGTACTCGATACGTTTCCTGCGTGAATCGATCAGGATATTTTTCCAGAGATCCATGATCTCAATGTATTTGAGATCATGTTCCTAGTCCTATCGGAGACGGATGATAAAACAGCACTTAAGTTGAAGTAAGTTGAAGTTGGTTACGTAAAAAAACCCTTGGCACGTTTAAAATCAATAACACGTTTAAAATCAATAAACGTTTTTCTTCTTTTTTCCGATCCAGAAGCACTTGAGCTGAAAGCCCCTTTTGGCTCGGTGTCATGGATATCGTAACCTTCGGCTTGGTGCCACGAACACCGTAAATTGGGAACGTAGCTTTTCTGCCAGTCCGCGGAGTTGAACCCGCACTTACAGAGGACTAGTCACCCGAGTCCAACGCGCAGAACACGCTGGGCACGCGGGTAAATAACACGTTTAAAATCAATAACACGTTTAAAATCAGTTAGTTAGTGTCTTTCCTCTTTGGGGCCCGTGGGGCGCATAGGGGAGAGGTCATAGCTCTCCCTGTCTCGCGGTTCGTTGCTATTTGTTTTAAGTCTTTAATGTTTATAGGCCCATCTTGAGCCTTTCTGGTGATGGTTCTAGAGTCTCTCTTGGTCTTCCTTGTTTTCTTTTTTCCCCGGTGTCCATATGAGGGATTGGTAAGGAGTCTTCTCTCATCCATTCTAAGTGTGTGGCCGATGTAGTTCCAGGCGCTTTCTTTTAAAATTTGGGTACATTTTCTTGCTTGGTCTCTTATCTTATTTGTGTATTGGGTCTGAAATCTGACCATTTGAGGTTCAGTATTCTTCTAAGACATTTATTCTCAAAGTTATCTAATTTTTTCTAGAGCTTTTGTTGCTTTCCAACCTCGCATCCATAAGTTAATCGATCAAGATTAAAATTTTAATTTTAAGTGTAGGTGAATTCACTTCCATATATCGAACGGATTTTATTAAAAAGCACTTGATTTAATGATTGTGTGGAATTCTGCGCTGTATCCCGTCAGATGACAATCATACTCCCTAGGTATGTAAAACTTTTGACTTTTTCAAAGAGTGTAGTTTTTTAGTTGAATTTCTGGACTGCTGGTAATCAACAATTTGTTTTTGTGGTTTCCGGGTTTATTGCACTTACAAGATGGCGGAGTGTTTTCTTCTAGCTTGGCCAAAAAACTGGTTGACGTCGGACAAATCGTCATCGTAAAATCATACACGTTTGAGAAACAAAGTTAGCTCTAAATGAATCGTGTTTTCAAATTTGTTAAAATCAGTCATTTAAAATCAACAAACGTTTAAAATCATGTAAACGTTTAAAATCAATAACACGTTTAAAACAGTAACGTTTAAATAATAAACGTTTAAAATCAATAACACTTTAAAATCAATAAGTTTAAAATCAATCGTTTAAAATCAAAAACGTTTAAAATAATAACAGTTTAAAATCAATAACAGTTTAAAATCATAATATTTAAAACAAAACAGTTAAATCATAAGTTTAAACATAAGTTTAAAATCATAAGATTAATTCCCTGATTTATTTATAATGTTCTATATTTAAAAATATTTTTTAAAAGAAAAGGTAAATAATTGGCTTCAGATAAAAAAAGAAAATAATGAATTGGTCTAGTTAAAAAAACAAAAGCCCATAAAGAAAAAATTTTATAAAGTATCGCTTAACATTAAACATATAAATTAAAAGTTGTATAAATTTCTAAATTTATTATAAATAATATTTTTATATTGAAAAAAAAATAAAAAATATCGAAAATGATAATTTAAAATAAGACAAAATAATCAAAAAAAGTATCGGGTATCATGCAAACAGAGTCAAAGTGACACAGGCATAGAATGTTCATCTGACCCAAGCATAGATATTTCAAGAATCACTGGTGTCTTCATCAGGGCAGTAATCTGAGTTATTAGAGTCCATTTTATCACATATTTGGGGAATTTTGGCTGGAGCAATTTGGACGTCTCTACAAAATGGCAAGTGGGAAATGAGGTGTGCTCCAGTCAACAAGATTAGACATCTAAAAAACATATAATTAATTTTGTTTTATAATTTTTTATTAGACTATCATATATTCTGCATTAGATAACATAAATTTTACCAACTTAAATGCAAAATAAATACAAAATTATGGCCACTTAAATAGGCATGTTGGATCGATCATAAATAATTGAAATTCCATTATCCCAATGGTTAAGGGTTAAGCTGCAAAGTTGCAGCCTGGGCAAAATTCACGAAAAGAAGAATAAAATGAAATTATCACCGTCTTCGTAATTACATCGGGGACCCTCGCCGGTGCTACGAAGTTCTTGCACTACCGCTGAGATTTCCATGGGTAAGAAAAATATCGCAGTACGCATGGTTATTCACCGAAGTGAAATGATGATGGTCCTATCAATCAATCAGTCAATCAGTTTAGAACGGTGGTAGCATCATCTGTTTTAAAAGGATTTCTTTGTTAGTAAATCGGGAGACTCATCCAGAACAAGGGTTGTCTTTTTTTTAATTAACATTTAAAAAACTAACAAACATATTGTCATACAGTTTGGCCACATGTTGTAAAAGACATTCTTTGTGATGATAAACAATGTTTAGTGTTATCATCATCAGGTGCCGTGCCGGCTGGCGTGAGCGATCATGGATCTCCACAAATCTCTATCTCTTGTGTTTGCTATCAACTTAGATGTTGACGCTTTACCGTGCCATGAAGTCAGTCTGTCCAAAATTGTCTCTCTGTCTTCCTCTGTCTCGTCTACCTTCGATTTTACCAGATGTTACAATGTGTTCTAAACCTCCCTCCTCATCACATGCCCGAAAAATGATGACTGCCTCTTTCTTATATTGATGATAAGCTTTCTCTGTGTCTTGACCTCATTCAACACCTCAATATTAATAATTTTAGCAGTCCATGGGATTCTCATCATTCTTCTGTAAAACCACATCTCTGTGGCCTCCAGAGATTTGTCAATCTATTTGTTTAGTGTATGCATTGTAATTATTTACTTGTTTTTAAAAATTGCAATCTTGGAAATATTTTTAACTCCCTCCTGCATCGTGCAGTGGATTTTGCAAACAAAAGAAGTGCAAAAAATGTTAAACCAGCATATGATGTACATCAGTGGCGGCTCGTGGTCATTTTGGTGGTGGGGCCTGGTCCCACTGGCCCTAATGACGAGCCGCCCTGATGTACATATCACCCCTAATTATAGCGTGAACCTCCAAAATGTCTAACACAATTGGTTTTGTAGATATGGATCTTGCAATATAGCCATTCCAAGTTTTAAAAAAATTATAGTTAGAACAGCAATATATCTGCTTCAGTTTCAGTTTCAGTTTGGAATATCTTCATTGCACTCCGGACATGTCCATAGGTGCTCCGATCTCCTTCGCAATATCTCCAACAATGTCTAGCGACTGACTGTACCAGTTCTATTTTGATTGATGAGCCGACTCGTATACCTGTTGTACCGTTCTTTTCTTGCCACACCAATCTTCAAACTCAGTTCTCGCAATCTAGTAGTTGACGTGGATTGGTTTAGACGAAGGTCTTCTCTACGGCCACGCTCTTTGAGGGCGTTCACGATGTCAGCTCTGTCCATTGTCTGACCCTCTGATATAGCGACAGAGCCAGCCAGCCTACGTGCTCTCTCATTGCCAACCACACCCATGTGCCCCGGAACAAAGACAAGTGTAATTCTGCAAATTGTTGACGCCTGCAGTGATTCAGTCCATTGCCTGCGCACCGAACCGGCCTTCACCTTTCGGATATCTCTGCTTATATACAGCTTAGACAAAAGGTGGAGGTTCACGCTATAATTATGGGTGATATGTACATCATATGATAGTTTGGCATTCTTTGCACCTCTTATGTTTGTGAAATACATTGCACGATGCAGGAAGGGAGGGGGGAGGTTAATATTTTCCCGAATATTTTTATTTTTAAAAATAAATAATTGCAATGCATACGCTAAACATTGTTTATCTTCAAAAACAATGTTATTTACATCATGTGGCCAAATTGTATTACAAAATATGTGTTATGTTTTTTAGGTTGATTTTGAAAAGACAACCCTGTTCTGGCTGGGTCACCTGCCTTACATCTGACATGTGGACCGTACATTAAAAATCGAATATCGAAGAAAAACATTGCTAGAAAGTTGCCATAACAACAGCGGAAGTGTAGCGGAAGTTTTGCGCACAAATGTATGTTCTATTTCCGGTACAATTGATTCGTCATTGATTTGATTTGAAGCAATTTCCACATCAAAAGTTGGCTACAGTCTATCTCCAACATTTCCTGTCCGTTGTCATGGAGATTCATTCTGCCAGTGTGTTTCTTGTTCATTTATTTATGCTTCCCTACCAATTATATTCTTGTCTTCTTACCTTGCCCATTTCATCATCATCATCAAGTAGCTTGTCCCTTTCAGAACTTGGCTCCCATGACAGCATTCCTGAAAAACTCTCTGTTCTATGCAAGTTGGCCGGCGTCAGGCAAGTTGGCTTTTTGTCTTACCAGCTTACCTTCAACAGTTCCCGTTCAGTGTACTTTTCTGTTGTAAGACGGATGTAAAGGCAACATATGGTTGTGAGACATGGAACATTGACAAATCGGCGGAGAAGATCATTAATGTCTTTGAATGCAAATGCTACAGAAGAGACCTTAGAATATCATGGACAGAGAAAAGAACAAATGCTTCTGTTCTGCAACAGCTTAATATTGAAGAGAGTTGGCTATTAAAGAGCATAACATCAAGGAAAATTAAATATTTCGGACACATCAAACGACATGAGTGCCTAGAGAAGATAATTTTGAAGGGAATGATGCCTGGAAGAAGAATGTGAGAAAGCAGTGGCGGCTGGTGGTAATTTTTCTTGGTGGGGCCAGACACATATTTTCAGAAAAATCATGGATTTTTAGTTTTTACTATTCCGGGAAGTTATTCCCCCTCTCGATTATTGGTGGGGCCGGACCCAACTGGACCTTAATAACGAGCCGCCCCTGAGATGAAGACATAGAAGAAGATAAGCGCAAGATGTAATTGATGATCTGATAATGACTACTGCTGACGCCGGTCAATTTGCACAGAATAGAGAGTTTTTCAAAACTGCTGTCATGGGAGCCAAGTTCCGGCAAGGACAAGCAACGTGATGATGGTGATGATACTTTTCACTTGTACGACGAATTAGCGCCAAGCGTTTGCCCTATCGATTCGGACACAAGAGGTTTCTGGGATCAATCCTACACTCTAAAGTTCCACATGCGAGGAAAGGAATTGGCCCTACTACCTTCTGCTTACTAGGTTATAAAGCACTGTCAGCAATGCGGACGCCACAGTGCCGTGTCATCATTCATGGCACCAGTGCCGTGTCACATTCATGGCACCAGTGCCCGTGTCATACATTCATGGCACCAGTGCCCGTGTCATACATTCATGGCACCAGTGCCCGTGTCATACATTCTGGCACAGTGCCCGGTCATACATTCATGGCACCAGTGGCGGCTCGTTCTCATTTCTGTTGGTGGGGCCAGACAGATATTTTCGGAAAAATCATGGTTTCGGTTAGGATATATTTTAATGTATAAAATAATAAATATACGTTACACCTTATTTTTGGTGGGGTCCGGCCCCACTGGCCCTTAATGACGAGCCGCCACTGCATGGCACCCTACTTTACACCACCGGATTTAATAAGGTTTGAAGAGAAGAAACTTCAGTTTAATCGGCTCGATCATATAAACATGTTCTTTTTTTCCCTCTTTTCTAGTCTTGTTGTATTTTGTTACCATTTTGTCTTCTTATCTTTTGTCTTCTTATCTTTTGTCTTCTTATCTTTTGCCCTCTTATCTTTTGTCTTCTTATCTTTTGTCTTCTTATATTTGTAGTCTTCTATCTTTTGTCTTCTTATCTTTTGTCTTCTTATCTTTTGTCTTTTTATCTTTTGTCTTCTTATCTTTTGTCTTCTTATCTTTTGTCTCTTATCTTTGTCTACTTATCTTTTGTCTTCTCACCTTTTGTCTTCTCACCTGTTGTCTTCTAACCATTTGTCTTCTAACCATTTGTCTTCTCACCTTTTGTCTTCTGACCTCACCTTTGCTAATTCACTGGAAAAAGCATCAGCGTCTAAACTATATTAATATTACTACATCCTCGTTTTTTTTCTTTCTCGAATCCTGTTCTGTGCGTCTGTAGCTTAAGCGGAAGGGAGCTCGATCACAAGCCTAGCTCGATCACAAGCCTAGCTCGATCACAACCCTAGCTCGATCAAAACCCCTAGCTCGATCACAACCCTAGCTCGATCACAACCCTAGCTCGTTCACACCCTAGCTCGTTCACAACCCTAACTCGATCACAACCCTAATTTGATCACAACCCTAGCTCGATCACAACCCTAACTCGATCACAACCCTAGCTCGATCACAACCCTATCGTACCTGGTTCAAACTCTGCGGCGGGCAGGCAGGCAGGTTTGGACGCAAATTAGCTCCCGTTGATTTTTACGAACTTTAAAAATAGACCTCACCGTTCAGAAAAAAAATTTAATTGCATATCCTTTACAGGACTTTGCGAATCAACCCCAGCATTTTAACGCTGTTTGTGATTTTTCTATGCCTTATTACGTTCAGTAGATTGCCATTGCTTTCTGAACGGGTGGTGCCATCGTCCTTTGTAAAAATCCACGCGAAACAATTTGCAACCAAATTGTCGGCAGCGTGATTCGAACTCAGAACGTCGGGGTTAATAGACCGAGTCACTATCCCTAAGCCACAGACGCCACCCACCGTTCAGAAAGCAGTGGCAAATATTGAGCGTACAAATGTTGCTTAGAAAAATGAACGACTAGTTTATTGTGGTTGAGGGTGACATCCTTTGAAGGATATAATAATAATAATAATAATAATAATTCCTCTTGTACCGTTATACGTTACATAGGGCCTGCAAGTAATTTCTCCATACCGCTCTATCCTGGGCAACTCGCTCAGTCTCATCCATGGAACTGAGACGGATATTTCCTGCCTCTCTCAGAAAAGTTCGTTTCAGAGTCTCTTTAGGTCGACCTCTCTTTCTTGAACCCTTTGCATCCCACTTCAATGCCTGCCTTGATATTCTTTGATCATTTCTTCTCAAGGTGTGCCCAACATATCTCCATCTTCTCTTTCTTATAACAGTTGTTACTAGTGGTTGACCAGACATGTCTCTGATTTCATCACTTCTCCTGAATTTGTTCCATTTTATATTCATTATTTTTCGCAGACATCTATTTTCAAATGCATTCAACTTGCTTTCTATATCTTTAGTCATTTTCCAACTCTCGCTGACATATGTTAGGATTGATACAACATTTGAATTGAAAATTAGTAATTTAGTTTTAATACTATATAACTTGCAGTTCCATATTTTATTTAGACTTTTAAAAGCTGATGTTGCCTTTGCCAATTCGTATCATAATTTCTTTTTAACATTTCCTGTGCAATCAAAATTGCTACCTGAAGGATATGCCACGATTTTCATTCTTATAAGCGTCTCCCTCATTCTTCATCGCATTTTTAGAATCAATATTTCAGAATAGATCTCAATAGATTTCAGTTCATTAAACACTGTCGTTTATTGCTGGAAGGGCTTGTTAGTGTCACATTTGTGTTAGATTGAGTCTGAGGGCGATATTTTCATAATTACTCTTCTATAATAGTGACATAATGGATTTCATACTTTGGTCTTCCCGGGTTCATGTATTTTATAATGGTTTTCATACTGTGGTCTTCCCGGGTTCATGTATTTTAAAATGGTTTTCATACTGTGGTCTTCCCGGGTTCATGTATTTTATAATGGTTTTCATACTGTGGTCTTCCCGGGTTAATGTATTTTATAATGGTTTGCATAATGTGGTCTTCCCGGGTTCATGTATTTTATAATGGTTTGCATATTGTGGTCTCTCCGGGTTCATGTATTTTTATAATGGTGTTCCGGTCTCTTTCTTATAAATAAATGCGTTATGACTCCGTGGTAGCGGCGAGGATCACCGATGTAATTTTAAAGATGATTAAACTTTAATTTTTTCCGTGAATTGGTGTTTTCCCGTGATTGATTTTTTTGCAGGCAGCAGCTCACCAGCCTACTATTATTTATTTGCAACTATCAGTGGTTCTTTTATATGTGTAACTTAAACACGGGGACTACATTTAATCGTCCGTCTCCGATAGGATTATGCACTTGATATTATCTACATTGATATCTGGGATTGCTGGAAAATATCACAATCGTTCCACATGGGACCGAAAACCTTGAGACAAGCACCGTGAGACAAGCACAGTAACTCATAGCTGCAAATACATATTCTAGTTTCATTGTTTTCCTCGTGTAAGGGCGGATGTGACATGCATTCAGTGGCGGCTCGTCATTAAGCGCCAGTGGGGCCGGGCCCCACCAAAATTAAAATGTAACGTGTATTTATTATTTTATACATTAAAATATTTCCTAACTGAAACCATGATTTTCCGAAAACTTCTATCTGGCCCCACCAGCAAAAATTATCACGAGCCGCCACTGCATGCATTCACAGTTAGCTTTAGTATTTGCCAAAACGTTTTTCATTAGTTGTGTTAGGGGTCTCTATGACGTAGAGGCTAGGTGCTCGTCTCTCGTGCTAAAGGCACCAAGCTCGCTCCCTCGAGGAGCCATCTGATATTTTCCAGAGATCCTAATCTCAGTGTAGGTGAGATCGAGTTCCTAGTCCTATCAGAGACGGACGACAAAACGTATGGGGTTGGAGGGTCCGTGTGGGGTTGGGGGTCCGTGTGGGGTTGGGGGTCCGTGTGGGGTTGGGGGTCCGTGTGGGTTGGGGAGTCCGTGTTGGGTTGGGGGTCCGTGTGGGGTTGGAGGGTCCGTGTGGGGTTGGGGGTCCGTGTGGGGTTGGGGGTCCGTGTGGGGTTGGGGAGTCGTGTGGGGTTGGGGTTGGAGGGTCCGTATGGTGTTGGACCGGGTCCGTGTGGGGTTGGGGGTCCGTGTGGGGTTGGGGGTCCGTGTGGGGTTGGGGGTCCGTGTGGGGTCCGTGTGGGGTTGGAGGGTCCGTGTGGAGTTGGGGGTCCATGTGGGGTTGGGGGTCTATGTGGGGGTATCTACCCACACGGAGCCTGGTCGTTGTGTACAATGTCTTCGTGATTTTAGTTGCAACTCTAATCGTATTTCTTCTGGTCTCCAATCCTGTTTTGTTTCACAGCGTCAGGATATGAAGAGATTTCTAGAACGGGCTTTTGTGTGTGTTTTTTAAATAGTGTTTTTCATCGTCTCTGTTATCTCTGAGATCCTCCTTTTAGGTTGACGGCCTTTTCGTTTTGTATCCATTGTACCGGAGTAACATTGCTCTTTGAGACGCCCTGTCTGTTGGTGATCTGCTTATCTGGCCGATCCATTTAATTTGTTGTTTCTTGATGAAGTTCAGTACTGATGTTGTACCCACTTTTTCCTGATGTCTTTATTTCTAAACAGATCTCTTCTTGATACTCCCAACATTCTGTATAGACACTTCATCTCTGTCGTGACTAGTTCTCTTCTTGATACTCCCAACATTCTGTATAGACACTTCATCTCTGTCGTGACCAATCTCTTCTTGACCTCCCAGCATTCTGTGTAGACACTTCATCTCTGTCGTGACCAATCTCTTCTTGACACTCCCAGCATTCTGTGTAGACACTTCATCTCTGTCGTGACCAATCTCTTCTTGACACTCCCAGCATTCTGTGTAGACACTTCATCTCTGTCGTGACCAATCTCTTCTTGACACTCCCAGCATTCTGTGTAGACACTTCATCTCTGTCGTGACCAATCTCTTCTTGACACTCCCAGCATTCTGTGTAGACACTTCATCTCTGTCGTGACCAATCTCTTCTTGATACTTCCAACATTCTGTGTGACACTTCATCTCTGTCGTGACAATCTCTTCTGATACTTCCAACATTCTGTGTAGACACTTCATCTCTGTCGTGACCAATCTCTTCTTGATACTCCAGCATTCTGTGTAGACACTTCATCTCTGTCGTGACCAATCTCTTCTTGACACTCCCAGCATTCTGTGTAGACACTTCATCTCTGTCGTGACCAATCTCTTCTTGACACTCCCAACATTCTGTGTAGACACTTCATCTCTGTCGTGACCAATCTCTTCTTGACACTCCCAACATTCTGTGTAGACACTTCATCTCTGTCGTGACCAATCTCTTCTTGACACTCCCAGCATTCTGTGTAGACACTTCATCTCTGTCGTGACCATTCTCTTCTTGACACTCCCAACATTCTGTGTAGACACTTCATCTCTGTCGTGACCAATCTCTTCTTGACACTCCCAGCATTCTGTGTAGACACTTCATCTCTGTTGTGACTAGTTCTCTTCTTGATACTCCCAACATTCTGTGTAGACACTTCATCTCTGTCGTGACTAGTTCTCTTCTTGACACTCCCAGCATTCTGTGTAGACACTTCATCTCTGTTGTGACTAGTTCTCTTCTTGATACTCCCAGCATTCTGTGTAGACACTTCATCTCTGTCGTGACCAATCTCTTCTTGACACTCCCAACATTCTGTGTAGACACTTCATCTCTGTCGTGACTAGTTTTCTTCTAACGTTTCTTTCTTCTTCTTCTTCAACGCTTCATATCGACAATTCGTTAACCACTCTTTGTGATTTGTATGTGATTCGAGCCTAAGAACGATTGTACGTTGAGCCAGTTGTGCGCATCCAATTTCTGCGACGCTTTTTATTTATTTCGGTAGCTTCTCTAGGCCCTACCTCAATCGCCTCTTACGACATGCCTTGTAGGTGGCAGTGTTACTATTCTTTGCTCCCTTGCGAGCCCCGGCAACTCACGATTGTTTCTAACGTTTCATAAATATAGTCTCTAACTGTTAGTGACTTTTCACAGGCTGTTGAAACACAGCAGGATTGAAATTGTAGAAACTAAAACCAGTTTTACAGCTTATGAATACGTGATATTCTTATCCTGACTCTGTGAGGCAAAACAGGATTCATCATTAAGTAGCTTGTCCCTTCCTGAACTTGGCTCCCATGACAGAAGTCCTGAAAAACTCTCTATTCTGTGCAAGTTGACCGGTGCCAGCAGCAGTTATTCTCAGATCGTCAATGACATCTTGCACGTCTTCTAGATCTTCCTCTCATTCTTCTTCAATCCACCATTCCCTTCAAAATTATCTTCTCTAGTCACTCATATCGCTTGTTGTGTCCGAAATATTTAATTTTCCTTAATGTTATGCTCTTTAATAGCCAACTCTCTTTAATATCAAGCTGTTGCAGAACAGAAGCATTTGTTCTTTTCTCTGTCCATGATATTCTAAGTACCCTTCTGTAGCATTTGCATTCAAAGGCATTAATGATCTTCTCTGCCGCTTTGTCAATGTACCATGTCTCACAACCATATGTTGCCAAGGGAAAAATGCAGACTCTTAAACACGTGATATTTGTTCTTTTAGCAGCAAATGAGAGAAAAACAGAATTAGAGAAACGAAAGACAGAAAGATATTCTTAAAATAAATGAAGACTGTTAGACCTGGGATGAAATATCCATTTTGGATGTGATTGTTGAAAAGGTATAAAAACTAGATTGTTCTCGATAATCAATATGGATACAAACCTTGATCAATCTCGTATCCATCCAATTATTTCTGAATCTTCCAGATCAAACACAACATCAGTGGTAAAAGTTAATGGTGACCTCACGATGCTGTTTAAATCAATCAAGAACGGGGACATATTGCAATCAAAGTCATTTACCAAAATAAGCTTGAACAGGAAACAAAAATGTTCGAAAGTTTTCCAAGAATTCAGAACGGCACAGAAAAAGAAGATATTTGAAATGTTTTTATTATCCTTACATCCAAGACGTCATGATTCTTCTTCTTCTTCTTCATCATCATCGATGGATATGTTCCCGTTATGGAAATTTAAAAGTCGTGAAACTTACAATATATCATCAATATCAAAACTACTTATCTTTCTGTACTGTATTTCCACCTTTAATACGGCTAGCGCCTGCTACAAATTCCCACCAGGTATCCGTAATCCATGTGAGGGCCAGGTATGCAAGTTTGGGGCAGAATGCATGCCTTCAATAGATGGTTCAATGGCCAGATGCCAGTGTCCATTGGACTGTCCATCTTACGGTGATAGCTTGGACAGTAAACCAGTTTGTGGAAACGATGGAAATAACTACGCTAATCTCTGTGTACTACGGAAAACTGCTTGTTATAAACTGGAAGATATTCGAATCAAATACTACGGCAAATGTGGTAAGTTTTTGTTGATTTTCTATTTTGTTGTTCTGTTTATACAGGGTGTTCAACTTAAAAGCAGCTCCAGTGATAAATAGAAATTTGCCAAGTACACATTGCATATCGTCTATTTACTATTTAAACCGGTTCTGACTAGCTTGTCCTACGTCACATTTGTTCATTACCCCTTCCCGCACTACAATTACACACCATCACACAACCTTGACCTATACTACGTCATAACTGAACCTTCCTGAACCTTCCCATTTCCATACATATATGCCAGATTAGCTCCATTCACAGGCTGCTTTTAAGTTGAACACCCTGTAGTTTACCTTGTTTCTCCACCTTATTTTGCATGATGTAGTTGTAGTATGAATATTTTACCTAAATATTGTGCATGTATGTTTCCTCTTCATCTTTTCTCATTGATTCTCAGATGTCAAGTTGGCGCGAGTGGTTACCGGGGCCCAAATTGGGGTGTAAAGAAAAGAACCACTGTTACCTGCCATGCATGTCGTAAGAGCCGACTCAGGAGGTTGGTCGTGGGCTAGCTACCCCACACCGTAAAAACACTAGATGGCTACAGAACGGAGAGCGAACCGAGTAAACGCTGGCTGAAACCGGACACAGCGTCGAAGGATAAGCACCAGAGCTCCAAATAGCGCTGAAGATGTGACGTAACTCACCCATGTTAAGGCTGCATGAATCGGATTTCCACATGAATAAAATTTATGGTGAGATATGGTACATCGGTCTGGGCGGTGATCGCGAGAGAGAGATGTTCATTTAACCCTAACATGCTGCCTTGCAGGTCGGCTGGGGACAGCCCAAAGCTGACGGAGAGCGAACCAGTAAACGCTGGCTGAAACCGGACACATCACCGAAGGATACGCCCCAGAGCTACAAATTGCACTGAAGATGTGACGAAACCGACCGATGCTAAGGCTGCATGAATCAGATTTCCACATCAATGAGATTTATGGGGATATGATACATCAGTCTAAGTGTGATCGCGAGAGAGCTTAACCCTTTCTCTCCGTAGTAGCTTTTACCTTCAGACACATGAGGGTCTATGTGGCGTAGATCCTACGTGCTCGCCTCTCGTACTAAAGGTACTTGGTTCGCTCCCTCGCGGAACCGTCAGAATATTATTCTAGAGATCCCCGATCTCCGTGTAGGTGAGATCTAGTTCCTAGTCCTATCGGAGACGGACAATAAAACGTAGGTCCCTTGTTCAAATTGAACACGTAAAAGAACCCTTGACAGTTCAAAATCGAGAAGATCAGGCTGGAAAGCTGCTGCCCGGGCAAAATTCATTAGAAAATATTAAAAATTACTTTACAATATCTTCATCATCTTCAAAATTACATCGGATCCTCAATGTAAAGTTCAACTCATTCTTTAGGATCTCATGTAAAATTTAACAGGTTCTGTGTCAACTTCTTCTTATGCTGATGTTGGTACTTTGTTTCTCAATGTAATTTCAGCAGAGGTTCAATGTCGTCCAACTTTCTTCTTATGCTGATGTTGGTGACTTTGTTTCTCAATGTAATTAAGCAGGTTCTGTGCAACTTTCTTTCTTATGCTGATGTTGTGACTTTGTTTCAATGAATTTAAGCAAGGTTCTGTGCAACTTTCTTTCTTATGCTGATGTTTGTGACTTGTTTCTAATGTTCAATTAAGAAGGTTCTGTCCAGTTATCATTCTTATGCGATACTTGCATATTTGTTTCTCAATGTAATTTAAAGCAGGTTCTGTCCAACTTTCTTTCTTATGCACTGATGTTGGTGACTGCATTCTAAGTTCTGTAGAAACTTGAACCTATGACATAAACGCCACAATCATTTTATTGAGAATTGAACAAGTTCGTCAACTTCTTCTTGCACAAGATTTGCAGAACAGATAGAAAATTAAGAAATCAGAGACATGATTAAACCAACACAAGACGATTACTTAATATGAGAGATTGAACAAGTTCTGCCTAAAGAACACGTTCCAGCCTTGATACAAACGATCGGAATTCACACTTACATAAAAAAATAAATCAGAATCGATAAGTAACTGAGGAACTATGAAGAAACTGAATAACTACACAATATTGTAGTAACAAGTGAAGGATTTACAGAACAACTTAAAATACAATTCAACGAAAGGAAGATAAAGAGACAACATTGAATATAAGACAATACAAGCAAAAGAAGGTACAAGAGACACATTGAATATAGACAATGGTTCAAGAGACAAGGAAGATACAAGAGGACTGATGAAAGACAACGAAAAAAGGTAAGTATACAAGAGACAACATTGAAATTAGAAATATACGTAGAGCGAAGGAAGACGAAAAAAGAGAGTAAGAAGAGAAAGACGAAAGACAGGAAAGACAGGAGTAAGAGACAAGAAAGAAAAGAGAAAAGAAGAGAAGAGAGAAGACAGAGAAGACAGACAAGGAAGACAGGAAGACAAGAGAGACAGAAGACAACAGAGAAAGACAGAGAAGACAGAGAAAGACGAAGACAGAAGAAAAGACGAGAGAAAAGAAGAGAGAAAGACAAGAGAAGACAAGAGAAAGACAGAAGACGAAAGACAGAGAAAGACAGAGAGACAGAGAAGAAAGACGAAAAGACAAGAAGAAAGACAGAGAGAAAGACAGAGAGAAAGACAGAAGAGAAGAAGACAGAAAGACAGAGAGAAGACAGAGAGAAAGACAGAGAAGAAAGACAGAAGAGAAAGACAGAAGAGAAAGACAAAGAGAAAGACAAAGAAAGAAGAAGAAGAAAGAAGAGAAAGACAGAGAGAAAGACAAGAGAAAGACAGAAGAGACAGAGAGAAAGACAAGAGAAGAAGAACAGAGAAAAGACAGAAAAGACAAGACAAAGAAAGACAGAGAGAAAGACAGAGAAAGACAGAGAGAAAGAACAGAAGAGAAAGACAGAGTGAAAGACAGAAAAAGACAAGAGAAAGACAGAGAGAAAGCACAGAAGAGAAGAAAGAGCAGAGAAAGACAGAGAGAAAGACAAGAGAAAGACAGAGAGAAAGACAAAGAAAGACAGAGAGAAAGACAAGAAAGACAAGAGAAAGACAGAGAGAAGACAAGAGGAAAGACAGAGAAAGACAGAGAGAAAGACAGAGAGAAAGACAGAGAGAAAGACAAAGAGAAAGACAGAAGAAAGACAAGAGCAAGACAGAAGAAAGACAGAGAAAGACAAGAAAGAGCAAGAGAAAGACAGAGAAAAAGACAGAAAGAAAGACAAAGAGAAAGACAGAGAAGACAAGACAAGAAAGACAAAGAGAAAGACAGAGAAAAGACAGAGAGAAAGACAGAGAAGAAGAAAGACAAAGAAGAGAAAGGACAGAGAGAAAGAGAGAAAGACAGAGAGAAAGACAGAGAGAAAGACAGAGAAAGAAGACAGAGAAAGACAAGAAAGAAAGAGAAAGACAGAGAAAGACGAAAGAGAGAAAGACAAAGAAAAGACAGAGAAAAGACAAAGAGAAAGACAGAGAAAAGACAGAGAGAAAGACAAGAAAGACAGAGAAAAGACAAAGAAGAGAAAAAGACAGAGAGAAAGACAAAAGAAGAAAGACAAGAGAAAGACAGAAGAAAGACAGAAGAGAAAGACAGAGAGAAAGACAGAGAGAAAGACAAAGAGAAAGACAGAGAGAAAGACAGAGAGAAAGACAGAAGAAAGACAAGAGAAAGACAGAGAGAAAGACAAGAGAAAGACAAAGAGAGAAAGACAGAGAGAAAGACAAAAGAGAAAGACAAGAGAAAGACAAGAGAAAGACAAGAGAGAAGAGCAAGAGAAAGACAGAGAGAAAGACAGAGAGAAAGACAGAAGAAAGACAAAGAGAAAGACAGAGAGAGAAGACAGAGAAAGAAGAGAAAGACAGAGAGAAAGACAGAGAGAAAGACAGAGAGAAAGACAAAAGAGAAAGACAGAGAGAAAGACAAAAGAGAAAGACAGAGAGAAAGACAGAGAGAAAGACAAAGAGAAAGACAGAGAGAAAGACAGAGAGAGAGAGAGAAAGACAGAGAGAAAGACAGAGAGAAAGACAGAGAGAAAGACAGAGAGAAAGACAAAGAGAAAGACAGAGAGAAAGACAGAGAGAAAGACAGAGAGAGAGAGAAAGAGAAAGACAGAGAGACACGAAATGTTAAAACAACTTTCAAAGATTCACACAAATTTACAATTCAATCCCCGACGAAGAAGAAACATCATCTGAATACATACTGCCAACATCTAATCTTGGCCCCCAACATGAGAAAGCTTTTACCTCTCGGTCTCCTGCACAAAACTCATTGAAATTGCAGAGATGAAAGTAAGAGCACTTAGTATTCCTACACAACAGACGTTCATTTCTCTGTGTATAGTCTACGGAGACAGAAATCAGACACGCTTGCATACATCTGTTTTCAATAATTCTCCTTTACGGCGAGAATTCATCCTTTCTCAATGATTTTTTTCTTCTTCAATAATATGATCTTCCTTTTTTTCCAATGATGTTCCTTTCTTGGGGTTTCTGCGACGTTAAGGGTTAAGTGTTCATCTCTCGCGGCCAAGTTACCAGGTTCGCTTCCTCGTGGAGACATCTGGATATTTCTCTAGAGATCCCTGATATCAGTGTAGGTAAGATAGTCCTATAGGAGACGGACGATAAAACGTAGGTCCCGTGTTTAATTTGAGCACATAAAAGAACCAGTACCAAACGCTAAAGCAGGTGAGAGATTCAAATACCTTGGAAGTATCTTCACATCTGATAGTAGACTGGACAGAGATCGAAACTAGAATCCAGCAAGCCAACAACATTACATGCCAGTTCCATCTCAATTTTGAACACCAGCTATTCCAGTAGTGACTAAAGACAGATTATAAATGCAATCTTTATACCAACACTGTGCTACCAGAGCCAAACATGGGCACTGACAAAAGAACAAGAAGGAAAATTACCACATGCGAAATGAGATGCTTGAGGAAAGCAGTAAATAAAACAGAAGAGACCGTATAGAAATGAGGAAATTAGAAGAACAGTCGGTACAACACCTGCTGTTAGATTTATTGAAAAACAGAGACTCAAATGGTTTGGCCACTTGGTCAGAATGAACCTGAATACACCAGTTGCAAGGCGTACACTTGAAAATGGAATCATCAAGAGGAAAGGGCAGACCAAGAAAAAGTTGGATTGATGGAGTTACAGACATCTTAAAACTCCACAATACCACAGTATATCAAGCGACCGAGCGTACAATATCTCGGAAACCGATCATCAGTTAAACCTGCTACGCCTGGCGGCAAAAGCAGAGAAGGACAGCAGAAAGAACCAGTCTTCTACTTCTTCTTTTGTCGTCACACTGCTACCGGGCTGTTGCCAGTGTGTCACTGCTCAGCTGTTGCCAGTGTCACACTGCTACCAGGTTGTTGCCCAGTGTCGTCACACTGCTACCAGGTTGTTGCACAGTGTCGTCACACTGCTACCGGGCTGTTGCACAGTGTCGTCACACTGCTACCGGGCTGTTGCCAGTGTCGTCACACTGCTACCGGGCTGTTGCCAGTGTCGTCACACTGCTACCGGGCTGTTGTCCAGTGTCGTCACACTGCTACCAGGCTGTTGCCCAGTGTCGTGGTTTTCTGTTTTGTCTTGCGCTGTTCTGGTGGCTTAGTGTGATTGTTATTTTGCTCTTTCACAAGATTCTGCTACGCCATTTAACCATCTTTTTCGTGGTCTTCCTCTTGCCTTCTTTCCCAATGTTCTGTTTTAGAAAACTCTGTATACTGTGGAGTTTGAAAGAACCATTAGCAGTTCAAATCCAGAAGAACAGGTTGAAAAGCCGCTGCCAGGGCAAACTTCATTATAAAGATTCAAAATAAAATTCCAACGTAAAAATGTTCACTATCTTCAAAATTACATCAGGGATCCTCGCCGGTGCTACGGGGTTCGTGCACTGTAGCTGAGATCTTCCTATGTAAGAAAGATATTTGGAGCACACATGGTTACTCACCACAGTGCAATGATGATAGTCCTACCAATCAATCCTAAGGACCTTCCTTTTTTCAATGTTATCTTCCACTGTCAACAATTTTCACTTCTCATTGTTCATTTCAATTAGCTTTTTTTTATGATCTTCCTATTTTAAAGATCTTCCTTTTTTCAAAGATCTTCCTTTTTTCAGTGACCTTCCCTTTTCAACGATCTTTCTTTTTCCAATGATCTTCCCTTTTCAACGATCTTCCCTTTTTTCCAATGATCTTCCCTTTTCAATGATCTTCCCTTTTTTAAGGATCTTCCCTTTTTAGATATCATTCCTTTACATTGATATTCATTTCCTCTATGATCTTCCGTCAATGTATCATGTATTTCTTTGGATGTGTAAAAAGAACATCTACGTTAGATTTACCTTAGTCTTATATACACAATTGTTGTGTATGTAAAAAAATTATACTAAAGTATCACTATTTACAAACTTTTTGTATCCTAATTAAATCATACACACAACTTATCTTTATATTGGTAGGAATTCAGGAGAAGTGATGAAATCAGAGAAATGTTTGGTCATACACTAGTCATCATCATCAGGTGCCGTCTCCACATCGAAGGTTGGCTGTAATGAATCTCCAGCATCCTCTGTCTTTCGCCTAGGTGTTGCACACTGCCAGACTGTAACCTGTCCATTTCTTAAAGTTTCCCTCCCACTTTATAGAAACAACTGTTATAAGGAGAAGATGGAGATATGTTGGACATGCCTTGAGAAGATATGTCTGGTCAACCACTAGTGACAACTGTTATAAGAAGGAGAAGATGGAGATATGTTGGACAGGCCTTGAGAAGAAATGTTTGGTCAACCACTAGTAACAACTGTTATAAGAGGGAGAAGGTGGAGATATGTTGGGCATACCTTGAGTAGAAATGACTAAAGAATACCAAAGCATGTATTGAAGTGGGATGCAAATAGTTGAAGAAGGAGAGAACTCCTAGGAGACCCTGAAACGAACTTTGCTGAGAGAGGTAAGAAATATCGGTCTCAATTTCATGGAGGAGATTGAACGAGTTGCCCAGGATAGAGCGGTATAGCGAAATTACTTGCAGGACGTATGTAACGTATAACGGTACGGAGTCTCTTTCTTTCTGTTGTCCTTCTCTGCTTTTTGCCGCTAGGCGTAGCAGGTTTAACTGATGATCGGTTTCCTAGATATTGTACGCTCGGTCGCTTGATTTGCTGTGGTATTGTGGAGTTTTAAGATGTAACTCCATCAATCCATCTTTTCTTGGTCTGCACCTTCCTCTTGATGATTCCATTTTCAGGTTGTACGCTCTTGCAACTGGTGTATTCGACTTCATTCTCACCAAGTGGCCAACCATTTGAGTCTCTTTTTTTCAATAAATCTAATAGCAAGTGTTGTTTCGACTGTTCTTCTAATATCCTCATTTCTTATATGGTCTCTTCTTGTTTTATTTACTGCTTTCCTCAAGCATCTTATTTCACATTTGGTAATTTTCCTTTCTTGTTCTTTTGTCAGTGCCCATGTTTGGCACTAGTAGCACAGTGTTGGTATGAAGATTGCATTTATAATCTGTCTTTTAGTCTCTACTGGAATTGCTGGGTGCTTCAAGATTGGGGTAAGTTGGTATGTAATGTTGTTGGCTTGCTGGATTCTAGTTTCCATCTCTCTGTCCAGTCTAATATCTGATGTGAAGATACTTTCAAGGTATTTGAATTCTTTTACCTGCTTTGGCGTTTGGTCATTTATTTGTATGTTGATATCTTTATGTTCTCTGTTTATAGTCATGACTTCTGTCTTATGAATGTTGATCTTCATGTTGTATACGAGAGTAATTATTATTCATTAATATCCTTATCTAAAGAATTATCCTTCATGTTAATTACATTACTCCCAATGTCCACAACATTTCTGCATAGATCCGTGCGAAGGCTACGTCTGTGAGTCGCCAAAGGTTTGCCAGGTCAACGCCCAGAGAGAGCCAGAATGTCGTTGTAGTTACATCTGCCCAACTGAAATGAATCTTGTCTGCGGGACAGATGGAAGAACCTACAGTAACCAATGTCTTCTGAGAAAACAAGCCTGCAAATCAAGAAAGGACATCAAAGTTCTCTACAGTGGAAAATGCACCCCAGGTACGTTGCAGAATTATAATAATAATAATATTACGTCATCAAATTTTGAGTTGCCAGATTTCTTGGAATTTGTTAGCCATTTTTGAATATGTGTATTGCAATGTTTGCTCAAACTTGCTAGCTTCGTCAAGAAATACAATGTGTTCGTAAAGTCTCACAACACTTTATATGTAGAACAAATGTGGGGGGGAAAAGTACAGCACGTCGTGAAAAAATGTGCTAAAACATAGTAGTGAAATTAGTCACAATAGTTACCGCTATGGTCTACTGTTGTTCTGGGTAAACTAGAAAGAACAAATGAAATATTCATTATAGCAGATGTTGGAAATATTCACCACGGGCTTCAAGATATGTCTGTACACGTTTCTTCATATTGTCAAATACCTTCTGCAACATGTCTGTTATTTCTTCAGTTGAAAACACCATTATAATAATAATAATAATAATTCCTCTCGTACCGTTATACGTTACATAGGGCCTGCAAGTAATTTCTCCATACCGCTCTATCCTGGGCAACTCGCTCAATCTCCTCCATGGAACTGAGACCGATATTTCTTGCCTCTCTCAGCAAAGTTCGCTTCAGGGTCTCCTAAGGTCGACCTCTCTTTCTTGAACCCTTTGCATCCCACTTCAATGCCTGCTTTGATATTCGTTGATCATTTCTCCTCAAGGTGTGTCCAACATATCTCCATCTTCTCTTTCTTATAACAGTTGTCACTAGTGGTTGACCAGACATGTCTCTGATTTCATCACTTCTCCTGAATTCATTCCATTTTATTTTCATTATTTTTCGCAGACATCTATTTTCAAATGCATTCAACTTGATTTCTATATCTTTAGTCATTTTCCAACTCTCGCTAACATTTGTTAGGATTGATTCAACATTTGAATTGAAAATTCGTAATTTAGTTTTAATACTATATAACTTGCAGTTCCATATTTTATTTAGACTTTTAAAAGCTGATGTTGCTTTGCCAATTCGTATCATAATTCTTTTTTAACATTTCTGTGCAATCAAAATTGCTACCTAAATAGGTGAACTGCTCTGTTATTTCTTCAGTTCTACTGTTGTTCTGGGTAAACTAGAAAGAACAAATGATATATTAATTATAATAGATGTTGGAAATATTCACCACGAACTTCACGAAATGTCTGTACACGTTTCTTCATAATTGTCAAATACCATCTGCAACGTGTCTGTTATTTCTTCAGTTGAAAACACCATTATGGTTTGAGTGCAAAGAATTACCCCAGCAGACAACAATCATTCACTGCATATTACGTCACAATTGACTATGGAACACATTTTGTGATGACGTCATATACTTTGTTTTTCACATTTGTTCTATATATAAAGTGTTGTGAGACTTTACAAACACCCAGTATTATTCATCAACGTTTGTACGTGTATGTTTTGTCTATGATGTTTTATCTAACATATTAATATCTAACATATATATTTGTGTATACGTATGTATGTATATATATATATGTATCTTTTTTATGTACATTTACGGGCATTCATTATTTCATGCAATTTGATTTGTAATGTCAGTCTAGGGATATTTCATAAATGATAAATTATTTTCCCAGTTTTTAGACATAATTTCTTATTCGAATTATATTTCTCAAATGATAAATTATTTCGCCTGTTGTATTACAACTTCTTGTTTTTAAACAGCCTCTTATTATTTATTAGACAGCAAACCATTTTTATAAAATTGACTATAAAAAAGTTCTTTTGGTTGTTTTTTTTTTTACAATTTCGTGTTTTTAAACAATTCCGTGTTTTAGACAATTCCGTGGGTTTTTTACAATTCCGTTAAAATCCGGTTTTTAGTTTTAGTTTACAATTCCGTGTTTTTAGACAATTCTGTTTTAGAATTCTGTGGTTTTTTAAGACAACTCCATGTTTGTAGATAATCTGTGTTAAGACAGCTCTTGATAGGACAGTTCTGTAATTTGTAAGAACAGTTTTTGTTTGATAGGACAGTCTGAAATTCTGTTAAACTTCTTGTTTTGATAGACGGTTCCTTGAATCTGTAAGAACAGTTCTTTGTTTTTGAAGACAGTTCTTAATTGTTAGACAGTTTTTGTTTTGACAATTTCTTGGTTTGTTTTGACAACTTGTTTGTTTGTTAACTTTTGTTGACAGTTCATTGTAATTCCTTGTTTCCGACAGTTCCGTGTTTTTATAGTTTCCTATTTTTATACAACTCTTTTGTTTTATAAACAATTCCTTATTGTTATATACGTTCTTGTTTTAAGATAACTGTTTTAAATTTAAACGAAACGAACTTATCTGACTGTAAAAACGTAATATTGAATACAGTGGCAGCTGGTCATTAAGGGCATGTAGGGTCGGGCCCCACCAAAAATAAAGTAACGTGTATTTATTATTTTATAAATTAAAATAATCCAAAATTATGATTTCCCCGACAATATGTGTCTGGCCCCACAAACAAGAATGATCATGAGCCGCCACTGATTGTGAATACAAAGTTAGAAATAGACAATGACAGAGTGTAGTCAATACAATAAACAAGTCAAAATAGATAGTGAAGTTTAGGAAACTAATTCATAGACAAACAGTAAATGAAAATGGTAGTACTGTATATCGTTTACAATCAATATGGATGGAGACTGCTGTAAAACTATGTAGAATGGCGGTATCCTTTACAAGACGACGCCAGCAACCACCGTAAACGAGTTGTTGTTTTTCTAATCACTATTTATTCGTTCAGTAGTTTACCATTGTTTTCTGAATGGTACGCAGTGTAGAAATACCAATAAAAATGGATCAGACAGGATTGATATTATAATATTATAGTTTCTTTGTTATGTGCAGGTGAAAAGCGATGCATGCATGCTTCAGTGGTGGTCAGACATTGAGTAGTGGATGCATGAGTCATGAAACAGTGTATCTCCTTGGTCAATATCCTATTTTGCAAAGATACATTTGCATGTTATCATTTACAGTAATTGTAGGCAGTTTGGTTTTAAGGCCAGTTTGGATTTATGCATTCTGGTTTTTTTTAGTTTGGTTTTTTTTTTGGTCTATATAATTCTATGTTTTTGTTAAGGTAATTTTGATTAGTTTAAAGTGTGTGTGTGTGGTTTTTTATTTTTTTTTATCCAGAAGCACTTGAGCTCTTCGGCTCGGTGCCATGGACATCGTAACCCTTCGGTTCGGTGCCACGAGCACCGTAAATCTTGAGAACATGTGACTTTTCTGCCAACCCACGGAATTGAACCGCACTCACAGGAGGCTTGTCACTCGTAGTCCAACGCGCAATGAACACGCTGTGGAGTCGGGCACAGTGTGTGTGTGTGTGTTTTATATTTGTGTGAGGTATCATGATGTGTTAGTAAATTGAAGCTTTTGAAACAAGAAGTTACAGAAAAGTTCTTAAAACATCTTGGACACAGTAGAGAAGAATCAAAGACATCATACATGACCTGCATATCGAGGAGCAGTGACTCATAAATAACATCATGTCCCGGAAGATGAAATATTTTGGTCACGTTAAACGTCACAGTGGTTTGGAGAGAAAGGTAATAGAAGGCATGGTTCCTGGAGTACGAGGCAGGGGGCGACCAAGACGAAGGTGGCAGCAGGACAGCAAAGAAACCTTGCATGACTCTAGAAGAGACGGAGAGCTACTAGGACTGAGATTTTTTCAGGCGGGGTATGATGAAAGCAACGTTTCGCAAAGGACATGCTACTACTAGATCGTGTTAGTGGGAGAGAGAGAAAGATTGTGTATTTGCGGTAAGATATAGCGTTGTTTGCGTGTAAGATGAGGTGTATTTGCGTGTAAGAAAGACAGTTCATTTGCGTGTAAGATAGAGCGTGTATTTGGTAGAAAGATAGCGTGTATTTGCGTGTAAAGAAAGGTATTTGCGTGAAGATAGCAAGACAGGTATTTGCAGTAAGATTAAGCGTATTTTGTAAGAAAGTATTTGCGTGTAGAAAGATATTTGCGTGTAAGAAGATATTTTGCGTGTAAGATAGAGCGTGTTTTGCGGTAAGAAAGATATTGCCGTTCATTTTGTTAAGATAGCATGTATTTGCGTGTAAGAGATATTTGCGTGAAAGAATGGAAGATAGCCAGAGGTAGAAGTATTGCTTGATGATAGAAAGAGATGTGTAAGGATAGCGTTATTGAGTGAAGAGAGTGAAGTGGTTGCGTGTCAGAGGAAAGCGTATCGAAAAAGACAGTTCATTTGCTAAATAGATATTTCATTTGATATTAAGATAGATATTTCGAAAGATGGTTATGGTAAATATTAATTATTATATAAAAAGACGTTTACGTTAAAATAGAGCGAATATTTTCGTATACCGCTTATCTGCAATAAGATAATCTTCCTGGAATGAGATTTGTTTTGCTACTCAAGCATATAGTTTTTCAGGTAAGACACTATGGTCCTTCATATCTTGAACTTATCCCACTTCAATGCCTCTGAATTTCGTTGATCATTTCTTAGTTGCTGTAAATAGATATTTTTCTATATACAGTTGTTAAGTGGATGAAGACATATTTGTATGATGCCAACATATCTTATCTTCTTTCTTATAAAGATTTTAGTGGTTGACCAGACATTCTGATTTTTATTGCTTAGAATTGTCTATTTGTTAATATTTGTATTTTGCAGAATATATTATTAGGCTTAAATAGATATAGTACATGATTATAGTGTGATTTAACCGTAAGAGCAATCGTTAAGTATATTATTGGTTAAGATATGTTGTATGGTTTTTGGTGCATTTGGATCAGAAGTTATCTGTAAATTTGATTGTAAGTATTGCGAGAAGATATTTGCGTGTAAGATATAGTGTGTATTTGCGTGTAAGATATAGTGTGTATTTGCGTGTAAGATATAGTGTGTATTTGGGTGTAAGATATAGTGTGTATTTGCGTGTAAGATATAGTGTGTATTTGCGTGTAAGATATAGTGTGTATTTGGGTGTAAGATATAGTGTGTATTTGCGTGTAAGATAGATATTTGCAGATTATGTAAGATAAGTGTGTATTTGGGTGTAAGATATATGGTGTGTATTTGCGTGTAAGATAGTATTTGGGTGTAAGAAAGTATTTGCGTGTAAGAAAGTATTTGCGTGTAGATATAGTGTGTATTTGCGTGTAAGAATAGTGTATTTGGTGTAAGATATAGTGTGTATTTGCGTGTAAGAAAGTATTTGGTGTAAGATATAGTGTGTATTTGGTGTAAGATATAGTGTATTTGCGTGTAAGAATAGTTATTGTGTAAGATATAGTGTATTGGGTGTAAGATATAGTGTGTATTTGCGTGTAAGATAGATATTTGCGTGTAAGATATAGTTGAGATAGCCAAGAGAGTAAGTGCTATTTGGGAGATAGAAGTTGAGTGAAAAACAATGAGATAGCCAAGAGAGTGTAAGTGACTAGAGTTGAGATAGCCAAGAGAGTGTAAGTGGCTAGAGTTGAGATAGCCAAGAGAGTGTAAGTGGCTAGAGTTGAGATAGCCAAGAGAGTGTAAGTGGCTAGAGTTGAGATAGCCAAGAGAGTGTAAGTGGCTAGAGTTGAGATAGCCAAGAGAGTGTAAGTGGCTAGAGTTGAGATAGCCAAGAGAGTGTAAGTGGCTAGAGTTGAGATAGCCAAGAGAGTGTAAGTGGCTAGAGTTGAGATAGCCAAGAGAGTGTAAGTGACTAGAGTTGAGATAGCCAAGAGAGTGTAAGTGACTAGAGTTGAGATAGCCAAGAGAGTGTAAGTGACTAGAGTTGAGATAGCCAAGAGAGTGTAAGTGACTAGAGTTGAGATAGCCAAGAGAGTGTAAGTGACTAGAGTTGAGATAGCCAAGAGAGTGTAAGTGACTAGAGTTGAGATAGCCAAGAGAGTGTAAGTGGCTAGAGTTGAGATAGCCAAGAGAGTGTAAGTGACTAGAGTTGAGATAGCCAAGAGAGTGTAAGTGGCTAATTAATAGAAGAGAGTGTAATGACTAGGTTAGATACCAAGAGAGTGTAATGGCTATAGTCAGAAACAGAAAATAATAGAATTGCCCTTATCAATCAAATTATTCATTATAAATGGTTATTATAGCAATAAACTCAACTGGTTACTTAATACTGTAATATAATAATAATAATAATTCCTCTCGTACCGTTATACGTTACATAGGGCGTACAAGCAATTTTCTCCATACCGCCCTATCCTGGGCAACTCGCTCAATCTCCTCCATGGAAATGAGACCGATATTTCTTGCCTCTCTCAGCAAAGTTTGTTTCAGGGTCTCCTTAGGTCGTCCCTCTTTCTTGAACCCTTTGCATCCCACTTCAATGCCTGCTTTGACATTCGTTGATCATTTCTTCTCAAGGTGTGCCCAACATATCTCCATCTTCTCTTTCTTATAACAGTTGTTACAAGTGGATGACCAGACATTTCTTCTCAGAGTATGCCCAACATATCTCCATCTTCTCTTTCTTATAACAGTTGTCACTAGTGGTTGACCAGACATTTCTCTGATTTTATCACTTCTTCTGAATTTGTCCCATTTTATATTCATTACTTTTCGCAGACATCTATCAGTTATTAGAGGACTATCATCATAGCACTAGAGACATGTCTATATGTGCTCCGATCTAGCAAATCCAGCAGCGGCCTAACACGCCAGTTCAATGTTGATTAATCAGTCTCTTTGCATATTTGGTATGCCGTTCTTTACAGGCTGCACCAATATTGAGAGATGGCCAGCGAGTAGTCTCGCAACCCTGAAACTCTTCTGTTCGAAAAGACTCTCTCAATGCGGTTTTTTTTATCCAGAACACTTGAGCTTTCAGTTCTTCGGCTCGTTGCCATGGACATCGTAACCCTTCGGTTCGGCCACGAACCGTAAACTGCATGGCTTTCTGTCAGCCCGGAAACCACTCGGGTTGTTCCGTCGTCAACGGCTACGAACACTCTGGGCAGGCTGGCGTCTTTTAGTGCGTTAAGAATGTCAATTCAGTTCATTGCAGTTACCTATTTTCTTCTCAGACGCCATTTTCTATCATCGTAGACATCTATTTTCTAAACCATTCAATTTGCTTTCTATATCTTTAGTCATTTTTCTAATGTTTTAATTACCTGTTATTTACTAACTGCATTCCTCCAAGGGTTAACCTTCATAAAAGGGACGGTCCAAGACGAGTATAATAACCAGGACCCTGGTAAATGGCATTCTTCGCTTGACTTTTGACCTCGTTATGTTATCCAGGCCTGTGCAACATTTAAACCAAGGTCAAACATCAAATTAAAGCAACTGGTCGCTGGCCATACTAAAAAAGAGAACATTCCTAATTTTTAAATCTGCGATGTACGAAAATCAACAAATCTGAGGTGGTCAGACTGGATCAGATCAGCGCCTAATTTTTAAATATAGTTTTATCTTTAAAGGCCTGACCAAGTTATTTTAGTGTTCCAGGGGCCGGAGTTGCACATGCTGGATGTAAAAGTATTCACTCGAAATGTTCGTGGCTTGCTTATGTTGTGATTCTCAATCTCATACACACAAGTGTGCTCTCACGTTTTGAATGTGTTTCGTGTTTACCATTGTGTTTAATTATTTTTAACTACTATGTGTACTTATAAATTGTTTTCTTTTTTTACTGTTCTGATTTCGTAGTTATATTGTTGTCTAAAGTTAAGTATGTGTGTTGGGTTGAGATTTATGTGGAATTTTTTTCCCGATCCAGAAGCACTTGAGCTTTCCAGCTCTTCGGCTCGGTGCCATGGACATCGTAACCCTTCGGTTCGGTGCCACGAACACCGTAAATCTGGGGAATCTGTGGCTTTTTCTGCCATCCCGCGGAATTGAACCCGCACACACAGAGGGATAGTCACCCGTAGTCCAACGCGCTACGAACACGCTGGGCAGACGGGCATTTATGTGTGAATAAGTTTCATAGTGGTGTACAAGTCTGATTCGGTGGTTATTGGTTAACTGACGTCATTGCACTCCGGGCAGACCAATAGGTGCTCAGTCTCCCCCAACAAATATCAAAGAGTATGCATACTGATGGTTCCTGTGGCTCGCTGATTAAACACACCTCTCACTCTGCCTCTCAGGCATCCAGTTCGACTTGAACAACGGGTAACTCCAAACTGCTTAAATCGCTTGATCGATTCAACATTGATTTTAGTGTCCTCATCCAACAGACAGTCGCGAAGAGACCAAAGAATATACCCTTATCCATCTTCAACTCCCCAACAATCGATGCTGTTGATGCAAGCCAGTCCACTCTCTCAATACCGTTAAGATTGTGCAATCTCTCATTAAGAGTAAGTTTTGTTTCAATATATGGATCGAAAAGTCTCTGAGGGCCACAGAAATGTGGTTTTACAGAAGAATGATGAGAATCCCATGGACTGCTAAAATGACTAATGTTGAGGTGTTGAATGAGATCAAGACACAGAGAAAGCTTATCAATATAAGAAAGATGCAGTTATCATTTTTCGGGAATGTGATGAGGAAGGAGGTTTAGAACACATTGTGAAAACCCTGGTAAAATCGAGAGTAGACGAGACAGAGGAAGATAGAGAGAGAAAATTTTGGATAGCCTGACTTCATGGCACGGTAGAACGTCAACATCTGAGTTGATAGCAAACACCAACAACAGAGATTTATGGAGATCCATGATCGCCTACGCCAGCCGGCACGGCACCTGATGTTGATGATGATGAAGTTTTGTTTCAGTGTGTTTAACTAGCGAGTCAGCCCGCCTGCCCATCGTGTTCGTAGCGCGTTGGACTACGGGTGACAAGTCCTCTGTGTGTGGGTTCAATTCCACGGACTGGCAGAAAAGCCACAGATTCCCCAGATTTACGGTGTTCGTGGAAACCGAACCGAAGGCTACGAAGTCCATGATACCGAGCCGAAGAGCTTTCAGTTCAAGTGCTTCTGGATCGAAAAAAAAAAAAAAATAGCGAGTCACGGGATCCATCAGTATACATACTCCTCGATATTTGTTAGTGGAGACTGGGCACCTATAGGTCTGAGCGGAGTGCAATGACGTCAGTTTAATAACGAATAAGTAAGTTTTGTTTATGTATGGAATTAAAACCTCTTTAAACAGAGGAACTACTGCTGCCTTGTAGTTTGATTAGGGACAAGCGGAAGAATCATACACATATTTGGGCAGCAATGTAGACAAAGAGGGTGGAACAGATAGAGATGTTAAAATAAGAATACAGAAGGCAAGAGAAGCTTTCATTGCACTGGAAAACATTTGGAAGTCTAAAGAAATCAAATCTAGAACAAAAATTAGAATATTTAACTCTAATGTTAAGGCAGTTCTACTGTATGGGTCAGAAACATGGAGAACAACTAAAAAATAGCCATAAATTGCAAACATTCATCAACTGGTGTCTGCGCAGAATAGAGGGAATAAGATGGTATTATAGGGTCACAAATGAGGAACTTATGGAGAGAACAAGACAGATTCCAGTGAACGAACAGGTTAAAAAAAAGACGCTGGCGTTGGATAGGACACACTTTGGGAAAACCGGAGGGGAATATAACAAGAAGGGTCCTTGCCTGGAATCCGCAGGAACAGCGAAAGAAGAGGAGGCTGAAAAATACATGGAGACGAGATTTGAAGGCAGAGATCAACAATATAAAGAAGAGCTGAGAGGAGCTGCAGGCGATAGCTAGAAATAGGAAGATTTGGCATGAGTTGGTTGAGGGCCTATGCCCCAACCCGGGTTAAAAAGGCAGAGAGAGAGACAGACAGAGAGTTATAAACAGTCGTTAAAAAAACTGTTGTTACTACCTGTAATACCGCTTTTAGGGCGGTGTGGGACGGGTAGAACAAGTTAAACTCATCATCTAATTAAACAGTTTAGTTAACCTTAACGACGGGTGTCGGTCAGCACATACTGATTCTCTGTTCTCATATCCAGTGAGTACTTTACTGACTTCTGTCCATGTGTTGTAAACATGTTGTTTCGCCTCCATATTTATGGTTTTTTAAAATGTATATTGTGTTACCAGAACCAAACATGGACAATGAACAAAGCACAGTCGCAAAAAACAACTACATGTGAAATGCGATGCTTACGAAAAGTTACCAACAACACCAGAAAAGTCACCAACATCAGCATAAGAAGGAAAGTTGACACAGAACCTTGCTTGAATTACATTAAGAATATAAGAATGAGGTGGTTTGGCCACTTAATAAGAATTCAACCAAGCTCCGCTGTATACAGAGTCTTCTACAACAGAACATCAGGAAAGAAAGTTGGCACAGAACCTTGCTTGAATTACATTAAGAATATAAGAATGAGGTGGTTTGGCCACTTAATAAGAATTCAACTCCTTCAAGCTTCCCGCTGCTGAATTACATTAGAATATAAAATAAGGTGTTGCCATAAGATGCAACCAAGTTCCTGTATACAGTCTCTACAACAGAACATCAGGAAAGAACGCGTGAGGAAGGCCATGCAAAAGATAGTTAGATGGTATAGCAGAATTATGTCACAAATTATAAATAACTATCACCCAAGTCACTAGAGCGAAAAACAGACAACTTGTCATCTATAGCATCAAAAGTTGGACTGCAGATAAGCTATGAAAAAACAAATATAATGAAGACACCTATGGCAAGTAATGCAGATATCACCCTGGAATCTAAAATGATAAAAATAACAGAGCAGTTCACCTATTTGGGTAGCAATTTTGATTGCACAGGAAATGTTAAAAAAGAAATTATGATACGAATTGGCAAAGCAACAACAGCTTTTAAAAGTCTAAATAAAATATGGAACTGCAAGTTATATAGTATTAAAACTAAATTACGAATTTTCAATTCAAATGTTGTATCAATCCTAACATATGCCAGCGAGAGTTGGAAAATGACTAAAGATATAGAAAGCAAGTTGAATGCATTTGAAAATAGATGTCTGCGAAAAATAATGAATATAAAATGGAACGAATTCAGGAGAAGTGATGAAATCAGAGACATGTCTGGTCAACCACTAGTGACAACTGTTATAAGAAAGAGAAGATGGAGATATGTTGGGCCCACCTTGAGGAGAAATGATCAAAGAATATCAAAGCAGGCATTGAAGTTGGATGCAAAGGGTTCAAGAAAGAGAGGTCGACCTAAGGAGACCCTGAAGCGAACTTTGCTGAGAGAGGCAGGAAATATCGGTCTCAGTTCCATGGAGGAGATTGAGCGAGTTGCCCAGGATAGAGCGGTATGGAGAAATTACTTGCAGGCCCTATGTAACGTATAACGGTACGAGATGAATTATTATTATTAAGTCACTAGAGCAGCACAAGACAAAAACATAAAACCATGATACTGGACAACAACCAGATAGCAGTGTGACAACAAAGGAAGAAATAGAAAAATGAAGTTTAGATTGACCAAGATTCAATTGGGTACAAGACAAACACGGAAGTAAAGATGACCAGCATGACGTTGACAACATCACCCATTGTCTTTCATTAGTCAAAAATAGGGTTTCTTTTTTTTTATTTCTTTTTTTCAATCATGTTTTGTCTCTGTGTCAGAATAAGAAGAGATTTCTAGAACGGGCTTTTGTGTGCGTTCCATAAATAGTATTTTACGACTTATATTATTTCTGTGGTCCATCTTTTCGTGAACGACCCTTTACTTTGTATCCCTGTATCTTTTTGTTTTCCCGATCCAGAAGCACATGAGCTTTCAGCTCTTCGGCTCGGTGCCATGAACATCGTAGCCCTTCGGTTCGGTGCCACGAACACCGTACATCTGGGGAACCTGTGACTTTTCTGCCAGCCCGCGGAATTGAACCCGCACTCACAGAGGGCTAGTCACCCGTAGTCCAACGCGCTACGAACACGCTGGGCAGGTGGACATCCACTGTATCGAAGTAGCATTGCTCTTTGAGAGGCACTGTCTGTTGGTAATCTGCTTATGTAGCCGAACCATTTAATTTGTTGTTTCTTGATGAAGTTTAGTACTGATGTTGTACCCACTATTTCCTCTGATGTATTAATTTCTAAACCGTTCATATGGTACTAACACCGCGTATTCCCCAATACACCACATAGTATGCAAGCATGTTCCTTGTCTTTTATCAGTTTTACAAACACATTTTCTCTCTCTCTCTACACTCTTGGGACATAGAGAGATACACATGAAGACTAACTAATTCACGAAAACAGCACTGAGATGAACACCAGAGGGTAAACGAAAACGTGGAAGACCCAAAACGTCCTGGAGGAGAACAGTAGAACAAGAACTGAAAGAAATGAATCACAGCTGGAACAAAATATAGAGCATGGCCAAGAATAGAGAAGAATGGTGTGTATTTGTTGCTGGTCAAAGCTCACAAAATATATATGAGACTGCAGTAAAACTATTTGATTGGCATAACACGTAATCACAAAGTGCTGTAGTTTTACAAATTACAAAAACAATGACAAAATACAACGTTTCGACCAACAAGGCCTTTATCAAACAAACGAACAACAGGAGTGACAAATTTAAAAAACAAATGGACGACCAAAAACAAACGTTTCTAATGAAAACGTTTCTAATGGGTTTTTATTTCCAGATTTTCATTAGAAACGTTTGTTTAACATGTAAGAGTGGTTTAACATGTAAGAGTGGTTTAACATGTAAGAGTGGTTTAACATGTGGAGCGCTCGAAGACGATGATGTTTTGTTTGGGTTCAATTCCCTAGTAGGAGTGGAATTTTGTTTTTCTATCGTAACTGCTCTAAAGTCGAACCAGTCTCAGTTGAGTACCAGAACAACACTGGGTACTAACGGGTGTCCTAATCAGTGGCGGCTCGTTATCCTTTTTGTTGGTGGGGCCAGACTCAAATTTTCGGGGAAAATCATGGTTTTGGGTTATGTTATATTTTAATGTATTAACTAATAAATACACGTTACACATTATTTTTTGTGGGCCCGGCCCCACTGGCCCTTAATGACGAGCCGCAACTGGTCGTAATGTTGACCCCATCGCTAGTTATCTACCTATATTCTCTTCACGTCCGATTAACACATAAGGCTTCCACAAGTGATTTCCACTATTGCAGTACTGCTGCCTTTCTACCACGTGTCTCCAGCGTCAGACCACACTCCTTCAACTCTCTCTTCACAGCTCTTGTCCATGTTTTCCTTCGACGTCCACGCCTTCTCTTCCCATCCGCTGTCCATCTGAGAGCTGTCCTAGGCAATGCCCCTACTGGCATACGACATATGTGTCTAATCCGCCTCCATCTTTGTCTTTTAATACTTCCACTGCTACATACTTTCTGAAAACGGAGCTAAATATAGGTACTCTTTGTTTTTAGGTCACAAACGTGAAAGTAACGCCTATAGCAGTGACAGTAGAAATGTATAACGTGTTAACACGTCTTTACCTACAGAGAGATAATAACAGACGTGTTAATGTCTTAGAGTGAATGGGGAAAACGTTTATACACGTCCTTAGCAGCTAAAGGATTTTAATGACGCTATCTAAAAGGTGCACAGTCCGTTCGTTTCAAAATCACAGATCATGGTCAATAACAAAAATTCCTGTATTTCCCAATATATCGTTTGGCATGAAGAAAATGGTTTTCTTAGTTTAGTTTACTTTTTTATATCTACTGTTCATGCACAACTTGCTTGCTTGATGTGTAGCTATGTCTGCTTCATGTATTTATAGATGTGCTTTATACAGGGTGTTCAAGATAATTGCAGCCCCATTGACAATTCGAAAGTTGTCAGGTACAAATTGAGTTGTGTTTATTTACTATTTAAACCGGTTCTGACTAGCTCGTCCTACGTCACATTTGTTCATCGCCCCTTCCGCACTACAATTACATACCGTCACACAACCTTGACCTATACTACGTCAAAACTGAACCTTTCCATTTCCATACATATATGCCAGATTAGCTCCATTCACAGGCTGCTTTTAAGTTGAACACCCTGTATATAGCTGCATGTTTGTGTATATTGTTATTATAGGAAGTCTGAATCTCTTCGCTTTTGTTTGTATACTTTGCTTGATAAAGGCCTTTGGTCGAAACGTCGCTGCATATTGTTTTTGTACTTTGTAAAATTATATTACTATGTTTTTACGTGTTTCTCCTTTGCTACATAGTTTTACTGTAATCTTCCTTTCTATCGATATATTATTATTATTATGTTTGTTACTTTTTATGTGTGTAAGATGTATCCTTTTAGATAGTTTTGGTTTGCCTGTGTGTTGCCTGGACTCGCAAGGGAGCAAAGAATAGTAACACTGAGACCTACAAGGCATGTCTAAGAGGTGACTGAGGTAGGGCCTAGAAAAGCTACCTAGTAAATAAAAACTTCGCAGAAATTGGATGTGCGTGGCCTACTTGTTTGCCCATAACTGGCACAATGTACAATCGGTCTTAGGCTCAGATCCGCCCGTGTGTTGCCGAGGCTCATAAGGGGAGAAAGGATTGTTTCACTGCCACCTTCAAGACATGTCGTAAGGGTCGACTGAGGTAGGCGCCTAGAAAAGCTACCCTAGTAAATAAAAAGCGTCGCAAAAATCGGATGTGCGTCGCAGAAATCGGATGTGCGTGGCCTACTTGTTTGCGCTTGGTTGAAATCGGATGCACGTGCACTAAACGTGTAAATATCTATGCGTTTAGGGATCTACCAAACCAATGTGCAACGTATACACGTTCTTGGCAAAGATCAAACATATCACAAGAGTGATTAAAATTGGTCGTAAAGAACGAACGCAAAGAAGAAGAAGAAGACTTGTTTGCGCGAGCTGACACAATGTACAATCGCTCTTAGTCTCGGATCACCTACAAATCTTAAAGGATGGTTTAACAAGTTGCCGATATGGAGCGTCCGGAGAAGAAGAAGAAGAATGTAGTTGTAGGGAGTGTCTGTCACTATTGTAGTATAATTTTTGTATAGTTTTTATTATCTATAAATAATAGTTTTACTTACTTATTTTAATTATTTCTCTCAGCTCCTTGTGAAGCATAGGGACTCTCGTTTTCTTTATATCTTTCATGATAGTCTCATCATCAAGGTGCGTATCCTTTATAGGACGTTGCTCTCTTTGCAGCACATCTGAAATTCACTCTTTCTAGCCAGTTCACCCACTTCGTCGATGGTCATGTTCATGGTTTCTTTAATATCTTGTATCTTCTTCTTTTTGGTCTGCCTCTGCGTCCTGGGACACTGCCATCTAGTATTGTTCTTTCCAGGTCATCGTGACGCTTGATGTGACCAAAGTATATAATTTTTCTGTATAGTATGTTGTTTATCAGCCAATTCTCTTTAACATTTAGTTCTTTCAGGACATCAGTGTTCTTTCTTTTTCTGTCCATGGTATTCGTACGATCTTTCTGTAGCATTTAGTTTCGAAGGACTGGATTTTCGTTCTTGTTAGTCTAGCATTCTTCAATTCATTAAGAAGACTCCCGTCTCCAGGTCTGAAGAAAATGAGCTTTAACTCTTTGTGGACCAAACACCACACGACTTTAGGTTGGACTCCTTTCTACCAGAAACCACACTAAAATTGCGTTTGGTTTTTATTCGACAAACAAATGGCTTGTAAAAACATGGCTTTTGCGCTGGTCCACTAAGAACCTATGGCAAAGCACCGGAGACAATCTTCTTCTTCTTTGCGTTCGTTCTTTAGGCTAATTTTAATCACTCTTTGTGATATGTTTGATGTTTGCCAAGAGACCCTAAACGCATAGATTTCTACACGCTTAGGACACATGCATCCGATTTCAGCCAAATCCCCATTAGTCGCCTCTTACGACATTCGTTGCAGGTAACAGTGGTTCTATTCTTTACACCCCAAAGTTGGGCCCCGTAACCATTCGGGGCCCTGAGACAATGAATATGATCTCAAAAAAGGTTTAAAAGCCGAAGGATTGACTTCATTGCACCGGGCTTTACCCCATACGGCTCGGTCCCTCTCCGCAGAAGACATACGCCACCTGCCGAAAGTATTACACAAAGAAGAACTCCGTAGCTCCAGCAACAATCCTAGGGTCTCTGGAAAAAAACTGCACTCGTGAACAGAATGGCGCGGTCCGGACTCGAACCCACGACCTTCGACTGACAAGGCAAAGGGCTTAACCACTTAGCCGCTGATCTATAAATAGACAGTGAACAAGTAATAGAGCTTTCTGAAAATAGTTTACTTAACACAGGATGCGAACTTTACTTAATGACCTAAATTGCAAGTACCTCTGAAACCTGAGTAAGGGTTCCTTAAATGGCGAAGAACCTGCTGCCTTGCAGGTCGGCTGGGGACAGTCAAAGGCTAACGGAGAGCGAACCCAGTAAACGCTGGTTGAAATCGGACACATCGCCGAAGGACAAGCAGCAGAGCTTCAAATGGTACTGAAGATTATGACATGAAACAAACGTTCTTGGCAAAGGCTGTTTATATATCACAATAAGAATGATGAAAAGGGCCAAAAAAGAACGATCGCGTTAGAGAGAGAGAGAGAGAGAGAGAGAATGGCTAAAGACTGATAATAAAAAAGCTAGCCTTCATGCAAAAATCCGTCAGAAGTGCGATATTATAAGCTAGCGAACAACAAGAAGATTAGGACTAATATACCAAATCTATAAAAATGGTTTATTGTTAGAAACAATTTTAGCATTATGTTCCATTTTTTCTTCTTCTTCTTCTTCTTGCGCTTCATATCTACCACTTGTTAACCACTCTTTGTGATTTGTATGTGATTCGAGCCTAAGAGTGATTGTACGTTGTGCTAGTTTTGCGCCTATAAGTAGGTTATCACATTCGATTTCTGCGATGCTTTTTATTTACTAGGTAGCTTCCCTAGTCCCCTACCTCAGTCGCATCTTACGACATGATTTGAAGGTCGCAGTGTTACTATTCTTTGCTCCCTTGCGGGCCCCGGCACCACACAAGCGACAGAAACTGCAATAAAAACTGATATAATGTTATGAGCAATTTTATGATTATGTTCCATTGAAACAGTGACATGAAAAGATAATGAAAATGTTAGTGATAAGTTGCAGCTATATGCTCCATTGGGAGCAGAAAATAATAAGTGAGATAGAGTAAGAGATCAAGAGCTACATCAATATTGTAATTTGTTCTTTCTTGCAGACAACAATCCTTGCAACCAGATCCATTGTGGACCTGAAGAAGAGTGTTCTGTCGATCGTACAGGGAGAGCAACATGTGTGTGTCCACCGATCTGTGAGCCGGTGTTACGTCGGGTCTGTGGGAATGACAGCACTACATATGATAACGAGTGTGAACTGAGACGACGGTCATGTCTGGAGAAAGTGTATGTTGTGGTCAAGCACCCAGGACAATGTGGTATGTTGGTATGAGTCTTTGTGGGTTTATGTTCAGAACCACTGTCTGGAGACCGTATATGTTATCGTGATGCACCAACGACAAGGGACAATTTGGTATGTTGGGATTTGTCTTTGTGGGTCTATGTTGGTTTATGTTGAGAACCACTTTCTGGAGAACCACTTTCTGGAGAACGTGTATGTTATCGTGAAGCACCCACGACAAAGGACAATGTGGTATGTTGGGATTTGTCTTTGTGGGTCTATGTTGGTTTATGTGGAGAATCACTTTCTGGAGAACGTGTATGGTGTCTTGAACCACCTAAGACAAAGGACAATGTGGTATGTTGGAATAAGTCGTTGTTGGTCTGTTTGTTTTTGTTGAGAAATATTATCAGTGATTAGGAATATGAGGATTATCATCATAGCACTCCGAACATATCAATAGGTGCTCCGATATCCGTCTCAGCAAATATAGCAGTGACCAGCGACCCAACACGCCAGTTCGATGTTGATTAATGAATCTCTTTACATATTTAGTATGTCGTTCTTTTTGGGCTGCACCTCTCCTTCTTCCTCTTTGCGTTCGTTCTTTACGACCAATTTTAATCACTCTTTGTGATATGTTTGATCTTTGCCAAGAACGTGTATACGTTGCACATTGGTTTGTAGGCCCCTAAACGCATAGACTTCTACACGTTTAGGGCACATGCATCCGATTTCAGCCAAACCTCTTACGACATGCGTGGCAGGTAACAGTGATTCTATTCTTTACACCCCAAATTTGGGCCCCGGTAACCACTCGGGCGCGGGCTGCACCAATAATTGAGAAATGTTATATTCTCATGAGACACCCAGTGCTAGTTTTGACGTCACTACAAACTGTTTCACTATGGATATCATAGCAATAACTAAAGTGATAGTCCACTTTCATCTTCTTCTTTTGTCATCATACTGTTACCGGGTTGCTGCCCAGTGTCATGGTTTTCTGTTTCTGTCTTGTACTGTTTTAGTCTTGGCGTCTGTGGCCTAGGGGTTAGTGACTTGGTCTATTAACCCCGACGTTCTGAGTTCGAATCACGCTGCGGACAGTTTGCTTGCAAATTGTTTCCGTTGATTTTAACAAAAGGACGATGGCGCCACCCGTTCAGAAAGCAATGGCAAACTACTGAACGTATAAGTGGTGCCTAGAAAATCAACGACTTGTTTACTGTAGTTGATGGCTACGTCCTTTGGGATATGCCACGATTTTCATTTTTCACTGTTTTAGTAGCTTGTGTGATATTTATTTTTGATTTTTGACAGGATTCTGCTATGTCATCTATCCATCTTTTTCGTAACCATCCTCTTCCCTCCTTTCCTGATGAAACCCATACAGTCTAATATTATCTAAAATATCACAAGTTGAATCAGGAATGGTGAGACGAAACTGGGTGGATGTACTGGTACAGGCAATGATCAGAGAAATCACCTTAATTTGTGTCCCTGGGCACGCAGGAGTTAGGGGTAATGAATGAGCTGATAGATTGACTACGATATCAGAGGAAGCTGCAATGACCGAAATGACATTCTTAACGCACTGAGAGAGTCTTTCCGAACAGAGGAGTTTCAGGGTTGTAAATCCCACTCGCTGATCAGATTGGGAGAGATTGGTGTCAATATTGGTACAGCCCGCGAAAAGAACGACATACCAAATATGATAGGAAATTGATTAATCGACATTGAACTGGCGTGCTGGGCCGCTGTACGATGCTGGATTTGTTGAGGCGGAGATCGGAGCACCTATGGATGTGTCCGGAGTGCTATGATGATAGTCCTCACATACAGGACCGTGCGGTATATTTTCTCAGTGTGATGCAAGTCTTCGAAATACCGCCCCTTAAATGTTTTTTTTCATTTAAATAACCTTCAATTGTGATTTTGATTTCGCTGCTTCTACCACCCCCCTTACGGTCCCGCCTGATGCGGTCGCCTCTCTGTATCATAGCACGGAACGGTCATGCTCACATAACTGATAACACAAGAAAAGTATTTAAATGTTGTTATTCAAACTTTTCTGTACTATTCTAGGGCCAGCTTTCATTTGCCAAGATCACTTCTGTGGATACGGAGCTGTGTGTACAGAGCATAATGGAAAGCCATTTTGTCAATGTCCACAGTGTACAGAGGAGTATAACCCGGTAAGATAAATTATAGTGTATAAGTATGTACACATTGGTTATTTGTTACTAAACTGACATCATTGCACTCCAGGCAGACCCATAGGTGCTCAGTCTTCCCCAACAGATGTCTTCTTCTTCTTCAGCGATCTCTGGTCATGCGCTTAGTTTACTGTGGACCACAAACTGGGCAGTCAGCTTCAGGTATGTCATGTTTCATTCTTCAGCTATCTCTGGTCATGCGCTTAGTTTACTGTGACCACAAACTGGGCAGTCAGCTTCAGGTCTGTCATGTTTCATTCTTCAGCTATCTCTGGCATGCGCTTAGTTTACTGTGGACCACAAACTGGGCAGTCAGCTTCAGGTCTGTCAGGTTTCATTCTTCAGCTATCTCTGGTCATGCGCTTAGTTTACTGTGACCACAAACTGGGCAGTCAGCTTCATGTCTGTCATGTTTCATTCTTCAGACTATCTCTGGTCATGCGCTTAGTTTACTGCATTGGACCTACAAACTGGGCAGTCAGCTTCAGGTCTGTCATGTTTCATTCTTCAGCTATCTCTGATCATGCGCTTAGTTTACTGTGGACCACAAACTGGGCAGTCAGCTTCAGGTCTGTCAGGTTTCCCCAAAGCTTAGTTTGTTTTCAGGTCGACTCAGTGTGGCCACATGTTGCTTCTCAGCTCACCCAGGAGAGGACATTTTTACAGGACATGCTCCTGTGTCTGTTCCGCCTGCTGACACTGGCAGAGAGCTGTTTGACTTATTCCTAGTCTATATAAGTGTTTGTTGTGTCTGCTTTGTCCAGAGCGTAGTCGAAATATAATGGTCTGTTCTGCTTAGGTCTTTGAGGGAGTCTTTTCCATAATCATATCGAAGAGTATGCATACTGATGGTTCCCGTGACTCGCTGATTAAACACACTCCTCACTCTGTCCCTCGGGCATGCAGTTCGACTTGTACAATGGTTGACTCCAAACTGCTTAAATCGCTGGATCGATTCAACATCTAAGAATCAAGACTAAGACACAAGAAAGAAATATTACAACATGTGAAATGAGATGTCTACGTAAAGCTGTCAACGTTACAAGGAGAGATAGAGTGAGAAACGAGAATATCAGAAGCATTGTTGATACTATACCATGCATACAGTACATCGAGAAGCAAAGATTCAAGTGGTTCGGCCATTTAATGAGAATGGAACCACATTTACTACCATCACGTGCCTATAATAATCGACACTCAGGGCGCAGAGCACGAGGCAGGCCAAGAACACGATGGATAGATAACATCTCAGAGTCCCTGCGAAAGCATGGACTGACAACGTCAAGCGCAACACACCTGGCACAAGATAGGAAACTAACTCTCACCCACGACGCTTCACGGCAAATGTGGTTAAGATAAGATAAGATTCATCATCTATTTTAGTGTCCTCATCCAACAGACAGTCGCGAAGAGACCGAAGAACATCCCCTTATCCATCTTCAACTCCCTAACAATCGATGCTATTGATGCAAGCCTGTCCGCTCTCTCTCTCTCTTCTCATTACCGTAAACACCCGCATATCCAGGACAGTTATCCACGTAAGCCGCTGGAGGTTAGAAACTTCTATAGACGACATCCACTCATACCGAAACTTGTCCTTTTGGATCTTGTGAAGCATCGACTGAGACCCATTGCTTTATTGAAGATTATCTTGTGAGCGTCTGTAGCTAAAGCGGTAGTAAGCTGGATCACAACTCAAGCGTACTTGGTTCAAACTCCGCGGCGGGCAAGTTTGGAAGCAAATTAGTTCCTTGATTTTTATGAACTGTAAAATAGACCTCACCGTTCAGAAAGCAATGACAAACTATTGAACGTATAAGTGGTGCCTAGAAAATTGACGGCTAGTTTACTGTGGTTGATGTCTAATTTATGTAACGGATATGCCACGATTTTCATTTCATTCACGCATTCCTTTATTGAAATTTTTATTTTTTTATTTTTCCCTGATCCAGAAGCACTTGAGCTTTTCAGCTCTTCGGCTCGGTGCCATGGACATCGTAACCCTTCGGCTCGGTGCCATGGACATCGTAACCCTTCGGTCGGTGCCATGGACATCGTAACCCTTCGGCTCGGTGCCATGGACATCGTAACCCCTCGGCTCGGTGCCATGGACATCGTAACCCTTCGGCTCGGTGCCATGGACATCGTAACCCTCGGCTCGGTGCCATGGACATCGTAACCCTCCGGTTCGGTGCCATGGACATCGTAACTCTCGGTTCGTGCCATGGACATCGAACCTCGGCACCGGTGCCATGGACATCGTAACCCTTCGGTTCGGTGCCACGAACACTGTAAATCTGGGGTTTTTTCTACCATCCCGCGGAATTGAACCCGCACACACAGAGGATAGTCACCCGTAGTCCAACGCGCTATGAACACGCTGGGCAGACGGGCGAAATTTATAAATATGTACACATTGCTTTTGGGAGGATTGAGTAGGGCAATGCATAGAGCATAAAAGGTATTTTCCTACTAACACTTTGTTACCAGTGCCAAACTTGGTCTCTTACAGCAACACATCACAGAAAGCTCACCACGTGTGAAATGAAATGCTTGAGGAAGGCAGTGGGAGTCACCAGGAAAGATAGACTACGAAATGAGGACATCAGAAGCAGAGTGGGCATAACTTCATGAACTGAATACATTGAAAGACAACAAATGCAGTGGTTTGGACATTTAATGAGAATGAAATACAACCAACCACCAATAACAGCATACAATAAAAATAGATCGGGTACTAGAGCTAAGGGAAGATCAAGAAAAAGATGGATAGACAATATCAAGACCACACTACATAAACACGGATATAACACAACAAGGGTGACTCATCTAGCCCTAGAACGCAAATTAAAGACCCTACGCTTAACGGCGAGAGTGGACAGCCAACTACATCTTCCACCTGGGAATAGACAATAGATAGATAGAATGCATAGAGCCTTCGGTTATTGAATCGACCACAAGAAAACTAGTCACAACAGAGATGAAATCACGCAGAATGCTGGGAGTAACAAGAAGAGACCTGTTTAGAAAGTGAAGACATCAGGAAAAAAGTGGGTACAACATCAGTACTGAACTTCATCAAGAAACAAAAATTAAATGGTTCGGCCACATAAGCAGATTACCAACTAGCCTGGAGGAAAGGTAGGGTCTTGATCAGTACCAGCCTCCTGGCGTGGCGTTGTCCCTGTTTGTTATTTTCGCCTGCGGTCTGGGGTCATTCTAATAAAGGGTTAATAACTTCCCGGAATAGACAAATAATTGTGAATATTTCTCTCTCTCTCTCTCTCTCGCGATCACCTAAAGACCGATGTACCAGATCTCTCCATAAATTCATTCATGTGGAAATCTGATTCATGCAGCCTTAGCATGGGTGTGTTTCGTCACATCTTCAGCGCTATTTTGAGCTCTGGTGCTTATCCTTCGGCGATGTGTCCGGATTCAGCCAGCGTTTACTTTGTTCGCTCTCCGTTAGCCTTTGTCTGTCCCCAGCCGTCCTGCAAGGCAGCAGGTTGACTTCTACACATTTAGAACACATGCATCCGATTTCAGCCAAACCTCTTAGTCCCCTCTTACGACATGCGTGCAGGTAACAGCGGTTCTATTCTTTACACCCCAAATTTGGGCCCCGGTAACCACTCGGGCGATAGTGAATACTAAAATATGGTTAGTTAGTGTGTTCGGAACAACACCTGCTATTAGATTTATTGAAAAACAGAGACTCAAATGGTTTGGCCACTTGGTCAGAATGAACCCGAATACACCAGTTGCAAGAGCGTACAAACTGAAAATGGAATCATCAAGAGGAAAGGGCAGACCAAGAAAAGATGGGTTGATGGAGTTACAGACATTTTAAAACTCCACAGTACCACACCATATCAAGCGACCGAGCGTGCATTATCTCGGAAACCGATCATCAGTTAAACCTGCTACTCCTAGCGGCAAAAAAGCAGAGAAGGACACAGAGAGAAGAAGAGAGAGTGTGTTCCTTTCGTGTCAAAGGCGGCACAGGTTTTAGAGCTCCATCTGATGCGGTTCGTTGCTAACAATTGGAGATCTTGTATGGTCTAAAATATAACTTAACTCAAAACTATGATTTTTCCTAAAATTTTTGTCTGGCCCTACCAACAAAAATGATCACGAGCCGCCACACTGAGCATGACATGTAGCACTTGGTGATATCACCTGACATGTAGCACTTAATGACACCTGTCCATATCACCTGTTCCCATCACCTGTCATACCACCTGTCATATATCACCTGTTGACACCTGTATACACTAATTACCATATAATTGTCTCCAAATTTACCCCAGGTGTGTGGTGAGAATGACATCACTTATGAGAATGAATGCAAGCTGAGACAAGAAAACTGTCACCGAGAAGAAAACGTCAAGATTAAGAAGGAGGGGTCATGTGGTATGTATCATTTCTCTCACTCTCTCTCTCTCTCGCGATCACCGCCCAGACTGATGTACCAGATTTCCCCAAAAATTCGATTCATGTGGAAATCTGATTCATGCAGTCTTAGCATTGGTGTGTTTTACGTCACAACATCAGCACCATTTGGAGCTCTGGTGCTTATCCTTCAGCGATGTGTCCGTTTTCAGCCAGCATTTACTCGGTTCGCTCTCCGTTCTGTAGCCATCTAGTGTTTTTTACGGTGTGGGGTAGCTAGCCCCACGCCCAACATCATTAGACGCCTCTTACGACATGCGTGATAGGTAACAGTGGTTCTATTCTTTACACCCCAATTTGGGCCCCGGTAACCACTCGAGCTGTATGTATCATTTGATTTTGATTTCATCATTGCTTACAGTGAAAAAACTATGATAAGCTATGAAAAAACAAATATAATGAAGACACCTATGGCAAGTAATGCAGATATCACACTGGAATCTAAAATGATAAAAATAACAGAGCAGTTCACCTATTTAGGTAGCAATTTTGATTGCATAGGAAATGTTAAAAAAGAAGTTATGATACGAATTGTTAAAGCAACGTCAGCTTTTAAAAGTCTAAATAAAATATGGAACTTCAAGTTAAAACTAAATTACGAATTTTCAATTCAAATGTTATATCAATTCTAACATATGCCAGCGAGAGTTGGAAAATGACTAAAGATATAGAAAGCAAGTTGAATGCATTTGAAAATAGATGTCTGCGAAAAATAATGAATATAAAATGGAACGAATTCAGGAGAAGTGATGAAATCAGAGACATGTCTGGTCAACCACTAGTGACAACTGTTATAAGAAAGAGAAGATGAGATATGTTGGACACACCTTGAGAAGAAATGATCAACGAATATCAAAGCAGGCATTGAAGTGGGATGCAAAGGGTTCAAGAAAGAGAGGTCGACCTAAGGAGACCCTGAAACGAACTTTGCTGATAGAGGCAGGAAATATCGGTCTCAGTTTCATGGAGGAGAGTGAGCGAGTTGACCAGGATAGAGCGGTATGGAGAAATTACTTGCAGGCCCTATGTAACGTATAACGGTACGAGAGGATTATTATTATTATTATTATTATTATTATTATTATTATTATTATTATTGTTTTACAGAACATCACATATCTCTTATCATCTTCTTCAAACGCTCCATATCTGCCACTTGTTAAACCACTATTTGTGGTTTGTATATGATCTGAGCGCCCGCCTGCCCAGTGTGTTCGTAGCGCGTTAAACGACGGGTGACAAGCCCCCTGTGAGTGAAGTTCAATTCCACGGGCTGGCATAAAAGTCACAGTTTCTCCAGATTCACAGTGTTCGTGGCACTGAACCGAAGGGTTACGATGTCCATGGCACCGAGCCGAAGAGCTGAAAAGCTCAAGTGCTTCTGGATCGGAAAAAAAATATGATCTGAGCCTAAGAGCGGTTGTATGTTGTGCCAGTTATGCACCTACAAGTAAGCCAGTACATCCTATTTCTACAACGCTTTTTATTTACTAGGGTAGCTTCCTAAGCCTCTATCTTAGTCACTCTTACAACATGCCTTGTAGTTGCAGTGCTACTATCGCATGTGTGTTGTCGGGGCTCGCTAAGAGAACAAAGAATAGTACCACTGCGACCTACAAGGCATGTCGAAAGAGTCGACTGAGGTAGGGCCTATAGAGACCCTTCACCATAGAAAAAAAATATGAAGGAACCCTTTCCTACCTCGTGGTATATAGGGCAATACAGTGTTAGGCCTGTATTTTTATTGACCGTCGGCACATGATGGGTGATGTGGTCAGCATCACGCCGGCCGCCTTTACTTTCCCAGAGCATGTCTGGTACCCAATTGAGGCTGGGTCGACCTGAGAGCCATCGCGGTCGGAAAAATTCCACGCGCATTGCGGGAGTTGAACCCAGGCCACCAGCCATTAGAAGAGAGTTCACTAACAATTACGCTACCGCGGCTCTCCTTCACCATAGAGGCCCCTGAAAATGGTGTCAGTCATGGGTTCTCTGTCATAAGTTAAATGTTTTCTCAGTCATGACTTAAATTATCTCAGTCATGGATAGATGGCAAAGCAGAATCCTGAAGAACAAAAAAATCAAAATAACTAACACCCAAGCTTCTTGAGCAGCACAAGACAAAAACAGAAAACCACGACACTGTGCAACTTCTCTTTTCGAATACTCTTTTGTTAACCACTCTTTGTGATTTGTATGGGATCCAAGCCTGAAATCCTTTGCGGGCCCCGGCACCACACAGACGCACTGGGCAACAACCTGGTAACAATGTAACAACAAAAGAATAAGATTAGGTTGCAATAAATTAAATTAACTGTTATTTGTCTGTTTTATCAATGACTTCATCTTGATTGTTTGTTTGTTTTAGATTAAAGCCTCTTAAGCGAGCGCCTTCAACTAAGGCGAACCTTATTGGTTATATCAGGCGTGTAGGCCAACAAACATGAAATAAAATTAATCTTTCGGAGAATCCAGAATATGACTTCATCTTGATTGTTCTTCTTGTCTTATAGCCGACGTGCAACAAAGATGTGAATTTTATGCTGTATGTGAAACGGTTAACGGTAGACATCGGTGCAAATGTCCAGACTCATGTGTGCAGGTAATACTATTTGGTTTGCTAAAACTGTATCTCTTACATTTGGTTTTGTGATGTTTAAGTTATAAATAAAACTAAAAGAACCCGTTAGTATACTGGGTGTTCAAGATAAAAATTTTAAAAGCAGACTCGTCGTTAAGGAAGCATCTTAGTCAAGGGAGCTTCTTCTTCTTTGCGATCGCTTTTTTGATGATTATACCGTTAGACGCGTTCTTATGATGAAATTGACTGTTGTCTGGAGCTCATCTCTAGTGCCATGTAGTTTTGATGATTATACCGTTAGACGCGTTCTTATGATGAAATTGACTGTTGTCTGGAGCTCATCTCTAGTGCCATGAAGTTTTGATGATTATACCGTTAGACGCGTTCTTATGATGAAATTGACTGTTGTCTGGAGCTCATCTCTAGTGCCATGAAGTTTTGATGATTATACCGTTAGACACGTTCTTATGATGAAATTGACTGTTGTCTGGAGCTCATCTCTAGTGCCATGAAGTTTTGATGATTATACCGTTAGACGCGTTCTTATGATGAAGTCAACTGTTGTCTGGAGCTCATCTCTAGTGCCATGAAGTTTTGATGATTATACCGTTAGACGCGTTCTTATGATGAAATTGACTGTTGTCTGGAGCTCATCTCTAGTGCCATGAGTTTTGAATGTAGTGTTGTGTTGTAGGCCTAGTATTCTTTTTTGGAGGCACCTAGGGGGCAGTTTACAGACATGTTCTGTGGTTTGTTCCGGAGCCACCAGGTCACAGTGGGGTTGGGGACAATCGCAGCCTGTGTAGGTGTTTGTTCAGTCTGTTATGACCTATCCTGAGTCGGAAGATAATAGTTTGTCCTTGTCTGTCAAGTGTGTGGTAGTCATCGTTGGATGGTGTCAAGGGAGCTAATCTGGCATATGTTTATGAAAATGATAAGGTTCAGTTATGACGTAGTATAGGTCAAGGTTGTGTGGCGCTGTGTAATTGTTGTACGGAAGGGGCAATGAACAAATGTGACGTAGGACGAGCTAGTCAGAACCGGTTTAAATAGTAAATACACACAGCGCAATGCGTAACTGGCAACTTTTGATGTCTCACTCGGGCCTCTTTTATCTTGAACACCTTGTATTATGTAGTATTAAATAGTGGGCGTTTGTATCTTAAGCGGTAATGAGCTCGATCAGAACTCAAGAGTCCCTGGTTCACACTCCAATGCGGGAAATTGTCCAGTGAAATTTTACGAACGGTAAAAATAGACCTCGCCGTTCAGAAAGCAATGGTAAACTACTAAACGTATAAGTGGTGTCTAGAAAACAAACAACGTGTTTACTGAGGTTGAAGGCGACATTATACAGAAAAAATATAATGAGTAAAAATCAAGAGAAAGACCACGCAAAAGATGGAGCGACGGCCATCAAGAACATTCTTACGAAAATAAATAACAGCTAACAAAGTGACTTAAAACAAGCACACACAAGATCAGTACGTTCCCCCTTCCCTCTGTTGTAGTTTCGGATGTTTTTTTGGTGATGTTATAAAGTGATGGTGGTCAACGATGTTACGAAACACAAACTCAGTCTGGTAGACTTCATATACGTCCATCGGTGTCCAGTGTTTATGTTCGTCTCCCTATGTTGTCACTACGTCGCTAAGCACTACTAACAACCTACGTCAACTAGTTTCACTACGTCAATATCTCGTTCTAGTGTTGCTATCTGCTTATAGTGGGCAGTTTTGGTGTGCAAACACTAAGTCTCTACTTATCTCCCTTTACAAGCCTATCTCTATCTAAACTACCTGTCTAGTCTGTTAACTACTACCTTGGAGCTGGGGGCTACTACACCTCAAACACTTCTATAAAGAAGTAAATGGTGGAAGAGAAGAAGGAGGAGAAGACGACATCCTGGAAAGGAAATGCAGGATGTTCATTCAGCCTTCTTCTTCTTCTCCCCATTTACTTCTTTATATAAAAAAATTGGGGGATGTAGTGATTTTGTGTGTGCTTCTTCTAATGCACTTTGTAAGCTGATATTCATTTTCGTAAAGCTGATATTCATTTTCGTAAAGCTGATATTCATTTTCGTAAAGCTGATATTCATTTTCTTAAAGCTGATATTGATTTTCTTAAAGCTGATATTGATTTTCTTAAAGCTGATATTCATTTTCTTAAAGCTGATATTGATTTTCTTAAAGCTGATATTCATTTTCTTAAAGGTGATATTCATTTTCTTAAAGGTGATATTCATTTTCGTAAAGCTGATATTCATTTTCGTAAAGCTGATATTCATTTCGTAAAGCTGATATTCATTTTCTTAAGCTGATATTGATTTTCTTAAACTGATATTCATTTTTCTTAAGCTGATATTCATTTTCTTAAAGCTGATATTCATTTTCTTAAAGGTGATATTAATTTTCTTAAAGCTGATATTCATTTTCTTAAAGCTGATATTCATTTTCGTAAAGCTGATATTCATTTTCTTAAAGCTGATATTGATTTTCTTAAAGCTGATATTCATTTTCTTAAAGCTGATATTCATTTTCTTAAAGCTGATATTCATTTTCTTAAAGGTGATATTCATTTTCTTAAAGGTGATATTCATTTTCTTAAAGCTGATATTCATTTTCTTAAAGCTGATATTCATTTCCGTAAAGCTGATATTCATTTTCTTAAAGCTGATATTCATTTTCTTAAAGCTGATATTCATTTTCTTAAAGCTGATATTCATTTTCTTAAAGCTGATATTCATTTTCTTAAAGCTGATATTCATTTTCTTAAAGCTGATATTCATTTTCTTAAAGCTGATATTCATTTTCTTAGCTGATTTCATTTTTTTCTATTGCATAATGTTTAAATTTAACGACATAACCATAATGCATGATACATATTGTATTAGTTATTTACCTCGAAAATATCAAACTGGTTGAACGCGGAAAACTGTTATAATGAAGGGCGGGAAGGGGGGAGGGCGTTACACAATTTATGTCTTACAAAGTGGGCGGTGGCCCGAAAAGTTTTGGGAACCTATGGCTTAGACCAGCGTTTTCCAAAGTGGGCGGTACCGCCCCCAGTGGGCGCTGAAGCGTTCTAGGGGGGCGATAGTGGGTTCAGAAGAATTTGAAGGTTGTTCATGCGATTAGGGTCGGTGGCTCCTTAAAGAAGAAATTAATAATAAATATTTTAAAATAAATTATTTTCATCATTTTGCTATTGAATAATCATTTAAAATTTCAATTCATCAATCCATTTTGTTCATCAATTTTCTATTTCATGCATATAGTCATTTAAAAATTGACCATGTATGAGAGAAATATATATCAATTTTCTATATCAAAGTAAAAATATAGCATATATGTATATGTGGTAGGGGGGGAGCGTTGGTAAACTGTTATAATGGGGAGGGGGACGTGACAAAGTTTATGTGTCTGCCCAGCGTGTTCGTAGCGCGTTGGACTACGGGTGACTATCCCTCTGTGTGTGCAGGTTCAATTCCTCGGGATGGCAGAAAAAGCCACAGATTCCCCAGATTTACGGTGTTCGTGGCACCGAGCCGAAGAGCTGAAAAGCTCAAATGCTTCTGGATCGGAAAAAAATAATAATAATTTCAGCGACCTCTAACCTTTAATCATTTCAGCGACCTCTAATCTTTAATCATTTCGTTCATTATTTCCAGGTGGATTCTCCTGTGTGTGGCAATGATGGCGTAACATATGCAAATGAGTGCAATTTAAGAATAGAGTCTTGTCGTAGTAAAAAGTTTCTTACAATTTCATCAACAGGATCTTGTGGTAAGTATTGTGTTAGTTACAATTTCATCAACAGGGTCTTGTGGTAAGTATTGTGTTAGTTACAATGTCATCAACAGGATCTTGTGGTAAGTATTGTGTTAGTTACAATGTCATCAACACGATCATGTGGTAAGTGTTGTGTTAGTTACAATGTCATCAACAGGATCATGTGGTAAGTGTTGTGTTAGTTACAATGTCATCAACAGGATCATGTGGTAAGTATTGTGTTAGTTACAATGTCATCAACAGGATCATGTTGTAAGTATTGTGTTAGTTACATGTGGGAAGTATTGTGTTAGTTACATGTGGTAAGTATTTGTTAGTTACATGTGGTAAGTATTGTGTTAGTTACATGTGGTAAGTATTGTGTTAGTTACATGTGGTAAGTATTGTGTTAGTTACATGTGGTAAGTATTGTGTTAGTTACATGTGGTAAGTATTGTGTTAGTTACATGTGGTAAGTATCGTGTTAGTTACATGTGGTAAGTATCGTGTTAGTTACATGTGGTAAGTATTGTGTTAGTTACATGTGGTAAGTATTGTGTTAGTTACATGTGGTAAGTATTGTGTTAGTTACATGTGGTAAGTATTGTGTTAGTTACATGTGGTAAGTATTGTGTTAGTTACAATGTCATCAACAGGATCATGTGGTAAGTATTGTGTTAGTTACATGTGGTAAGTATTGTGTTAGTTACAATGTCATCAACAGGATCATGTGGTAAGTATTGTGTTAGTTACATGTGGTAAGTATTGTGTTAGTTACATGTGGTAAGTATTGTGTTAGTTACATGTGGTAAGTATTGTGTTAGTTACATGTGGGAAGTATCGTGTTAGTTACATGTGGTAAGTATCGTGTTAGTTACATGTGGTAAGTATTGTGTTAGTTACATGTGGTAAGTATTGTGTTAGTTACATGTGGTAAGTATTGTGTTAGTTACATGTTGTAAGTATTGTGTTAGTTACATGTGGTAAGTATTGTGTTAGTTACAATGTCATCAACAGGATCATGTTGTAAGTATTGTGTTAGTTACATGTGGTAAGTATTGTGTTAGTTACATGTGGTAAGTATTGTGTTAGTTACATGTGGTAAGTATTGTGTTAGTTACATGTGGTAAGTATTGTGTTAGTTACATGTGGTAAGTATTGTGTTAGTTACATGTGGTAAGTATTGTGTTAGTTACAATGTCATAAAGGATCATGTGTAAGTAGTTAGTTACATGTGGTAAGTATTGTGTTAGTTACATGTGGTAAGTATTGTGTTAGTTACAATTTTATCTCTTACCTCTTCTTTCTTCTTTTCTCTATTCCTGGTTTGCCTCACAGCTTCAGGATAAGAAGATAATTCTAGAACGGGTTTTTGTTCGCGCTTCAGAAATAGTGTTTTTCATCACCTGTTATCGCTGAGGTAAACCTTTATCGGGTACGGACTTTTGTTTAATATCCATTGTATCAGAGCAACATTGTTCTTTGAGGCTTACTGTCTGTTGGTAATCTGCTTATGTGGCTGAACCATTTAATTTAGTTGTTTCTTTGTTTGGTCGTCGGATCAGCATCACTACACGTCGAACCAATTAGTACATAAGTGCTCCGATTTCCTTCTTAGTATGTCTTTCGGCGTTTAGCGACTAGCACCCCGGTTCTTTGTTGGTTTACTATTCTTCTCTGGCTACCAGCATATTTTTTCTTGTCTAGCTACACCACATTTGACTTGTAATTCTTGCAGTCGGGTTAATGTTGTAGATTCACCACTATTACTTGAATCATGTACACGCTCTCTCTCTCCCAAAGGGAATTTATTATATCTGCCTGGTCCATTGCTCACCCGCTGTTTACAGCAGCCATACCTGCAAGCTAATCGGTACGTTCATTTCCTTTTACTCCTGCATACCTTGGCACAAAAATAAAACTGATTTTTGTCAGCTTAGACCTTCCCAGCGTAGACTCCATCCATTGTCTCCGATCCCATTCTGTTTCAATCTTCCTGAGCATACTCATTGAGTCACTGAGAAAACATGCATGGGTAAAATTCTGTGATTTCAGCCAGACCATCTGTTTAGTTACTGCCATGATTTCCATAGTGAGACTGCTCGTAAACATTATTGTCTCTTGACGATGGTAACCCAATTTCTTCTTGCTACTCCCAGAATTCTGCATAGACACTTCCTTTCTGTTGTCTTTATCTGTTTTACATGTTTAAAAAGTATAGTCTCTTGTGGCTTTTTAACCCCAATTGGGGCATAGACCCTCAACCAAAAGGCTAAGATGGCTAGAGCATTTGAGAAGAAAGGACAACTGCCGCATACCAAAACAAATGTTGTTCTGTGAACTTTCGGAGGGAAAGAGGCACCAAGGCAAACCACTGCTCAGATATAAAGATGTCTGCAAGTCCTCAGTGAACTTTTCTACCGGTCCCAACAAATGGGAACAAATTAGCTGATGATCGAGTTTATGTGGATATCAACATTACGCAAGGACGCAGAGTCTTTTGAAACGAGACTTAAGGATGAGCTGAATGACAAGAGAAACAAGCGTAAATTCATAAGTTGTCACAGTAAAACACTTGCTCATTGACTGTCTGTAAAGACGTAAAGTAATTGACAAAGCGGAAGAGTAAAGTAATTGACAAAGCGGAAGAGAAGATCATTAATGCCTTTGAATGCAACTGCTACAGAAGAGTACTTAGAATATCATGGACAGAGAACGCTTCTGTTCTGCAACAGCTTGATATTAAAGAGAGTGGCTATTACAAAGCTAAAGGGGACTGCCTAGAGTAGCTGATAATAGCTCGGCCTGCAGCTGTGAGACGCCTCTAGCTCGGGTTCGAACCTACTGTCCGGCATTTGTTCGAGTCCCTGGTCTTACTCAGACGATAACGTGAGGACCTCTGAAAACTGAGAAAATCTGCCTGTATGGCGATGGAATACTAATTACGAGTACATTGAGTACACGGCTGCCATTGTATAGTAATTACAATGTGCAGCCGCTCCTGCCATTGTAAGAAATTGAAAAACGAATTTTCACGCAAAAATCAGTTTCCGAGATGAAACTTCGTCTGAGTTGAAAGCGGACGAAAAAAAAAAAAAAAAATTTTTTTAAACAAACAAAGCATAAAAACAAGGAAAATTAAATATTTTGGACACATCAAATGAAATGAGTGTCTAGAGAAGATAATTTTGGAAGGAATGGTGCCTGGAAGAAGAATGAGAGAAGACCTAGAAGACGATGGGTGCAAGATGTTATTGACGATCTGAGAATGACTGCTGCTGACACCAGTCAACTTGCATAGAATAGAGTTTTTCATGGACTGCTGTTATGGGAGCCAAGTTCCGGAAGGGACAAGCTACTTGATGATGATGATGAAAGACTAAAAAAGGCCATACATACGTTGTTCATGTTTCTTCTTCTTCTTTTGTCGTCACACTGCTACCGGGTTGTTGCCCAGTGTCGTGGTTTTCTGTTTTTATCTTGCGCTGTTCTGGTGTCTTGTGTGATTGTTATCTTTGCTCTTTCACAGGATTCTGCTACACCATCTAACCATCTTCTCCGTGGTCTTCCTCTTGCCTTCTTTCCCGATATTCTGTTGTAGAAGACTCTGTATACTGTGGAGTTTGGATGCATTCTTATTAAGTGGCCAAACCACTTCATTCTTTTTTTTATGTAATTCAAGCACGGTTTTGTGCCAACTTTCTTTCTTATGCTGATGTTAGCGATTCTGTTTTTTCTTGTGTTGTTGGTAACTTTTCGCAGGCTTTTTTTTCTGTTCATGTTTCACTGGTGTTAATTTCCTAACCCCCAGATAAATGTAAAGGTATAAACTGTGAGTTCAACGCCAAATGTGAGAACGGCATCTGCGTCTGCCCAACATTGTGCCCAACAGTTCATGTACCAGTCTGTGGAACCGACGACAGATCATACATTAACGAGTGTGAGATGCAGAAATATTCCTGTGATCAAAGAACGTTGATCGAGGTAGCGAAACCTGGTGAATGTGAGGGTGATCTCATTTCCGGTTCAGGAGGTAAGTGGATGTTTGTCCTGTATTTTGTATAGCACATCGTTTTTTAACCATATTGTATATCACAGTGTTTTAACCGTATTGTGTAGCACATCGTTTTTTAACCATATTGTATATCACAGTGTTTTAACCGTATTGTTTAGCTCAGTGTTTTTAACTATATTGTATATCACAGTGTTTTTAACTATATTGTATATCACAGTGTTTTTAACTATATTGTATATCACAGTGTTTTTAACTATATTGTATATCACAGTGTTTTTAACTATATTGTATATCACAGTGTTTTTAACTATATTGTTTAGCTCAGTGATTTTAACTATATTGTATAGTTAGTTATTTTGTCCATTTCGTACCAAAGGCGGCACATAGGGCAGAGGTTTTAGATCTCCATGTGATGCGGTTCGTTGCTAGCAGTTGGAGATCTTGTATGGTTTTACATCCCAATAGTTTACTTTCTTGTTGGATTGTTCTTCGAAGAGTGGTCTTAGGTCTTTCACGTTTTCGAAATCCGAGTTTCGTCCCATGATGCCCACGTGCAACTCAGCTCGGCGCCCAGCACACTCATCGGCTCTAGAGAGGCGTATCCAGAGAGAGTGTGCGCGGGCTCCGAGTTTCGCCTCACGCGGGTCAATGTCCCCTCGATGGTTTTTGCTTTGTGCCTCTCAGTGATGGGGGCTAGACTTTTGACCTATGTAGATTTTCTTGCGGATACGTAAGCGGAGCTCATCACCCGGCATGCTCATCGGCTCAAGATAAGTGCATCAAGAGAGATAATGCGCGGGCTCCGAGCTCCGCCCCGCAAGGTTCCACATATATCATCGTTCTAGCTTTCCCATCGTACGGGAGAGGCGAGCATTAATAGTCACTCTGTGAGTTCGCTTGTCGAGTTGCGAGCGAATCCCATCAGGCATGACTATCTTATTGCCCCAGAGTAGCTCTCCCATGGCACCCGCCCTCTTAGCCAGACCGGAACTATCGTCTGTTACCAGGGTCACCACTTGGAGGTGAGAGCAGGGGATTAGAGCCACCTCCCTAATCCTCGCGCCGCTTCCTTGCGCATTTGACCCCGTAAAATGCATTCAACAGCCAGCTGCAGCAGCTGAGTTCGGAGCATGCATGGGAATTCCCAATGTGCCATGACCTTGATCGTATAACATTCAACAGCCAATATAAGCATCACTTAACCCTCATGGGAAAACTGCTAGACTCCCCCTCCTATCCCAAAAACCTTTCATTTGGGATTAATCTGTTCCGTTTCTAAATATGTACCAATAAACATTTTATAACGAAGGACGGTGGCGGCTGGTCATTAAGGGCCAGTGGGACCGGGCCCCACCAAAAATAATATATAACGTGTATTTATTACTTTATAAGTTAAAATATAACAACCCAAAACCATGATTTTTCCTTTAAAAATTTTGTCTGCCCTACAAACAAAAATTATCACGAGCCGCCACTGACGAGGGGGTATACCAGATAAAAGTTAAGAATCACTAATCTAGTATGTATTCTAACCTTTGTAGTTTTATAACCTTTATGTGAAAATTAAGTGTTGATTTGGAATCTAGAAAGGCAGTACAAAATATAGTTTAAACGTTCGTTTACAATGTGCTTGTTATTTTTCATTTTTTTTGTTGGCTTGAAATGTTGTATATATATTCCTGCATGGTTGTCTTTTTATGAACCTTGGTGTATTTTGTGTCGTCTTCTTGTGTCTTCTTCTTTGAACACTCCATATCGACCACTTGTTATGATCTGTATGTGATCTGAGCCAACGAGCGATTGTACATTGTGCCAGTTAGATATGCGTCTACAAGTAGGCCAGGACATCCGATTTCTGATACGTTTTTTATTTACTAGGGAAGCTTACTTAGACCCCTGCTTCAATTGCCTCTTACGACATGCCTTGCAGGTCGCAATGTTACTATTCTTCGTACACTGCAGTCTCAGAGCACACCTCCACAGAATGGGTCTCAGGACTCGGCAGCCTGCACCTGTGGAGCACCAAAGCAGTCCCCAGAGCACATCCTGCAAGACTGCCCTAGTCTGAGTAGCGAGAGATTGAGATCTGGCCAACAGAAACAACACTACAAGACAAACTATGGGGAACCGTGAAGACCTCAAGAGAACCGTCCTGTTTATGACACATACCGGAGTAGTCGCATAGCAAAAGTTGATCGCAGAAGAAGAAGAAGACTATTCTTTGCTCCCCTTGAGAGCACCGGCAACACATGGGCTGTGTAGTCTGTGTGTTGCTTTGGAGCTTTGCTGTTTTCGAACTGTGGATACCGAAACCGGATGGAGCTACAAGGGGGAAGAAAGAATAGTGATATTATGACCTACAATGCTTGTCATAAGAGGTGACTAAGATAGGGTTTGGTTTGGGACTGACTAACAATTCATGTAGAAAATGTTAACCGCAATAACCGAACTGAAGGATGCTTGGCTATCCTGGGAAGCCATTACTAAACAGCCAGAGACTGGGAACAGGGGAGAACAACTTTTGAAGCCCTATGCTCCTCGAGAAGTACATGGAACAGAGAGAAAATACATGGCCAATCCCCATATCAGTCCAAGACAAGCTATACGGAGATGTACATGGACTCCGGTTGACCACTAGCTACTTTAAAAGTATACAAATCGATGTCTGAAAACGTTGGAAGAAGAAGAAGAAGAAGAGAACGTTTAATATTAAAGCATTTCCTTGTCCTATACATTCTTCTTCTTCTTTGCGTTCGTTCTTTACGACCAATTTTAATCACTCTTTGTGATATGTTTGATCTTTGCCAAGAACGTGTATACGTTGCACATTGGTTTGTAGGCCCCTAAACGCATAGACTTCTACACGTTTAGGACACATGCATCCGATTTCAGCCAAACCTCCTTAGTCGCCTCTTACGACATGCGTGGCAGGTAACAGTGATTCTATTCTTTACACCCTAAATTTGGGCCCCGGTAACCACTCGGACGGTCCTATACACTCAATCTAGACATTAAAATGTTTTTAATTAAAAACTTGGTATTAACGAGAGATGGCTATTAAATAGCATAACATCAATGACAATTAAATATTTCGGACACATCAAACGATATGAGTGCCTAGAGAAGATAATCTTGAAGGGAATGGTGCCTGGGAGATGAATGAGAGGAAGACCTAGAGGACGATGGGTGCAAGGTGTCATTGACGATCTTTTTTTTTTCTTTTTTCTTTCGTCCGCTTTCAACTCAGACGAAGTTTCATCTCTGAAACTGATTTTTGCGTGAAAATCTGTTTTCCAATTTCTTACAATGGCAGCAGCGTGCACATTGTAAATTACTTTACACTGGCAGCCGTGTGCTCAATGTACTCGTAATTAGTATTCCCTCGCCATAAAGGCAGATTTTCTCCGACTTCAGAGGTACTCACGTTATCGTCCTGAGTAAGACCAGGGGACTCGAACAAATGCCGGACAGTAGGTTCGAACCCGAGCTATGAGGCTTCTCACAGCTAGCAGGCCGAGCTACTATCAACTACTCTAGGCAGTCCCCCGATTGACGATCTGAGAATGACTGCTGCTGACGCCAGTCACCTTGCACAGAACAGAGAGTTTTTCAGGACTGCTGTCATGGGAGCCAAGTTCTGGAAGGGACAAGCTACTTGATGATGATGAATGAAAATGGAGAAGTTTTGCATAACTGTTCTTCTTACTCTAATCCTGTTTTGTCTCACAGCGTCAGGATAATGCGAAACTTCTTGAAAGGGCTCTTATGAATGCTTCGTACAAAGGGGCGCTCCCTGTCTCATAGCTGAAGTAGAGAATGTTAAACCAACACCGAACTGGAGTCGTTAGTCGCCACACATAGAAGATAATCACTATTATGGACTAATTGATTCAATGTGCGTGAAGATGATCGTCGACTAACCATCATCAATAGCGTGTCTTAATTAGAACACCCCAACGTCCTTCAGAATCATGGAGATCCACAGAAACAAACTACAAGACAAACTGGAACCGTGAAGACCTTCGAAATGTAGCATGAAGGTTAAATTTGTATGTTATTTATATGGAAACCTCATCATGCAATTCCTTGTCAATAGAGATCAGATGACAAGAAGGTCCTTGCCTGAACCCAGGACAGCTTCAGAGTCCCATGTTGTACCCACTTATTTAACACAAGATCTACAAGAACTAGTGGACCAATTGGACAGAACTAGCAAGGAATATGGATTAGACATTAACATACAGAAAAAAATGGTAATCAACAAGGAAATGGAAAAACCTAAAATGAATATAAAAATACATGGAGAATTACTACATCAAGTAAAAAGCTTCTTATCTCTTGGTCAGATGATAACAGATGATAAGAAATTAAAAGAGAATAGGAATGGCCAAAGATAATTTCAATAGTATGAGAAAGTTACTGACATCCAAACAAATTACAAACAGGCTAAAAATGAGAATGATCAATGCTATATATATCCTATATTAATGTATGGCTCGGAAACATGGACAATGAACAAGCAGTTAGAAGACAGAATTGATGCATTTGAGATGTGGATATATAGAAGAATAAGCAGAGTTTCATGGACAGAAAAACAGACAAATAAACAAGTTTTAGGAAAACTAGGCATGAAGAAACAATTATTAAGAGAAATAAAATTCAGACAAGTAAAGTATTTTGGGCACATAAAAAGACATGACACCATGATAAAACAATTACTAGAGGGGAAAGTTGAGGGGAAGAGCAAGAGGAAGACCGAGAGATAAGTGGGAGGAAACTTTAAGAAATGGACAGGTTACAGTCTGGCAGAGTGCAACATCAAGGCGAAAGACAGAGGAGGCTGGAGATTCATTGCAGCCAACCTTCGATGTGGAGACGGCACCTGATGATGATGACCCACTTATTTCCTGTCTTCCTTTCTAAACTGGTCTCTTCTTGTTATTCCCAACGTTCTATGCAGACACTTCATCTCTGTCGTGACTAGTTTTCTTCTATCATTTGATGTCATCGTTCAGATTTGGCTCTGATAGCATATTGTGGTGAGAAAGATTGTGTTGAACAATGCTCGTTTAGTGTTCATGGTGACATGTTTGTATTTCAAAATTGGCGCCATTTGTCCTAGTGTTTTCTTCTTCTTCATCTGCGTTCTCACTAGACTGGGATTGTGAATTCTCTAATAAAGGCAGCCGTCTGCTTCAGATTGTCAACCACGCCATACAGTTTGTCTTGGACGCTGGTGTAAGTAGGCCGCCTCTTTCTACTCGGGTCTGCGTACTGGGGGCAGTTCTGTGGGATGCTCTGTTGTCATACTCTCCAAGCCAGAGGGGCACAGATCGTTGGTGCATTTCTTGAATTTAGTGTACAGATGGTGTCTCATTCTGTTGGGGCCCGTCCGAAGGCGAAGTATGACAATCGTGTCCCTTCTGGACAGTTGGTAATATCCATCATCCTTGTTGTGTTTTGGGTGTTCTTTATCCCACTTTGTTTTGTAATGCCCTTCGGCGATGGTTTTTGTTCTCCATAGCTAACCAGGTTGCCATCTTGGGGCATTCCTGCTCCGTCTTTAGTATTCCTGTCAGCATCTTCATTCCCCTGGATCTTGCAGTGTGAGGGTATCCACTGGATTACTACCCTCTCAGAGTCCTAGTGTTTGATTTGCTTTGTTGCATCCTTGTTGGATTTCGTTAGTTTTCCTTAAATGTCTTCATTATTATAATCGTTTACTAATCATGCATGCACTAAAGGATAAAAGATTTCTTTAGACGACATCATCAGTGGCAATGATGAAAATACAGACGACGAACTAGAAGAGAAATTTTCTACATTTATTAAGCCTAAAAGATGCACTCTGGATAACTGCATTAAATATGGTGGAGTCTGTGAACTGGAAGGTTGGCAATACAAGTGTACATGCAGATTTATTTGTGAAGCAATAAGGTAAGTTACGTACAAGGTTTTATTAAACCTTTTAGCTGCTAAGGACGTATATATACGTTTTTCCCATTCACTTCTAAAGATGCATTAACACGTCTGTTATTATCTCTCCTCTAAAGATGTGTTAACATGTTATACATTGCTACTGTCACTGCTATATGCGTACATTCACGTTTGTGACCTAGAAACACAGAGTATATATTTTTAGCTCAGCCTTCGAAAAGTATGTAGCAGTGAAAGGGTTAAATTGTGTATGTTATTTATATGAGAAACCTCATATGCAACAATTCCTTGTCAATAGAGATCAGAATGACAAGAAGGGTCCTTGCCTGGAACCCGCAGGGACAGCGAAAGAAGGGAGGCCGAGAAATACACGGAGACCAGATTTGAGGCGGAGATCAACAATATAAAGAAGAGCTGGAGGGAGCTGCAGGAGATAGCTAGAGATAGGAATATTTGGCATGAGTTGGTTGAGGGCCTATGCCCCAATCCGGGGTAAAAGACAAAGGCAAAGAGAGAGAGAGAGTCAGAATGCGAGTTATACAGTGCTACATAGAACCAATACTGAGATACGGATGTGAGTCATGGTCAGTAAACAAACAGATGGACAAATATCTGGAGGCCACAGAGATGTGGTTTTGCAGAAGAATCATAATTCCATAGACTAAAATTCCATAGACTAAAATTCCATAGACTAAAATTCCATGGAGAAACATGACTAATGTGGAGGTGTTCAATTTTTTGCTTAATTTTTTTTTTTCGATCCAGAAGCACTTGAGCTTTCAGCTCTTCGGCCTCGGTGCCATGAACATCGTAACCCTTCAGTTCGGTGCCACGAACACCGTAAATCTGGGGAACCTGTGACTTTTCTACCAGCCCCCCGCGGAATTGAACACCGCACTCACAGAGGCAGAGGGCTAGTCATCCGCAGTCCAACGCGCTACGTACACGCTGGGCAGACGAGCGGAGGTGTTGAATAAGGCCAAGACTGAGAGAAAGGTTATTATTGATATAAGAAAGTGGGCATGTGGAGGAGGGAGGCTTAGAACACATTGTGAAAACAGGTAAAATCGAGTCGATACGAGACAGAGGAAGACAGAGAGAGAAAATGTTGGATGACCTGGCTTCATGGCACGGTAGAGCGTCAACATCTGAGTTGATAGCAAACACCAAAGATAGAGATTTATGGAGATCCATGATCGCCTACGCCAGCCGACACGGCACCTGATGATGATGATATTTTATGTACAATCAATCAATACGATTTCTAGAAGCCACTGAGATGTGGTTTTACAAAAGAATGCTGAGAATTCCATGGACAGCGAAGAAAACAAATGAGGAGGTTTTAAATCAGGTCTGCACACAAAGAAACTTTATCAAAAGAATAAGAATCCGACAATCAAGGTTCTTCAGGCATGTAATGCGAAGATAGGTGTTTATAATATTTGGTGACAACAGGTAAAAATTCAGGGAAAGAGAGATCGTGGAAGACAGAGGAAGAAGATGTTGGATGGTCTGACATCGTGGTTCGACAAAAGATCGGCGTCAGAACTGATTAACTGCATCAGGGAGAGACATGATATGGAGAGACATGATCGTCTATGCCAGCAGACATGGTACTATATTGATTGATTGATATTTTATTTGAAAATTTTTTTCTTTTGTTCTTCAAACGCTCCATATCGACCACTTATTGATCCATTCTTTGTGATTTGTATGTGACCTAAGAGCGATTGTGCGTTGTGCCAAGTTATGTGCCTATGAGAGGAAAGCACTTCCAATATCTCCATCAATAATCACCTACTAAATCAAGTAAAAGATTTCACATACCTGGTGAGCTTTTTTTCAGCAAATGGAAGAATAACTAATGAAATTCAACACAGATGCAACAAAGCAAATCAAATGATAGGGCAAATGGCGCCAATTTTAAGATGCAAACACGTCACCATGAACACAAAAAGAGCAATGTTCAACACAATCTTTCTACCCACATTATGTTACCAGTGCCAAACCTGGACGCTGACAACAAACGATAGAAGAAAACTAGTCACAACAGAGATGAAGTGTCTATGCAGAATGCTGGGTGTAACAAGAAGAGACCAGTTGAGAAATGAAGACATCAGGAAAAAAGTGGGTACATCATCAGTACTAGACTTCATCAAGAAACAACAAATTAAATGGTTGGGCCACGTAAGCAGATTACCATCAGACAGTGCACCCCAAAGAGCAATTCTGCTCCGATACAATGGGTACAAAGCAAAAGGTCGGCCACACAAAAGATGGACCTCAGAGATAACAGAGGCGACGAAAGAGACTATCTACGAAGCGCATACTAGGCCGTTTTAGAAATCTCTTCCTGACCTGACGCTGTGAGGCATACAGGATTCGAGAAAGAAGAAGAAGAGCGATTGTGCGTTGTGCCAAGTTATGCGCCTCTGGGTGCCTAGGCCAGCACATCCGATTTCTTGCCAGCTTTATATTTACTTGGATAGCATTTTCTAGAACTGTGGGACAGTTGGGGGTTTGCCACTTGGACGTCATCTTGCTAGAGTAGGATGATCGGCGTCCGAAAAGTATCGCTCTTCGCCAATGTTTGCGTTTGTACCTACATTCTTGACTTCTATTTATTTTTTGTACAATCTTGACTTCTGTTTGTTTATTTATTCTACATTCTTGACTTCTGTTTGTTTATTATACAATCTTGTCTTCTGTTTGTTTATTATACAATCTTGTCTTCTGTTTTGTTTATTTATTGTACAATCTTGTCTTCTGTTTGTTT